>JANAVB010028818.1:3651773-3664273 GCA_029216955.1 Iris pallida | reverse complement strand
AAACAATAATAAGAAATTCACCAACACCTTGAACACCATGAATTTAGCATGCCACGATAGTGTGGACGTATACAAATTCAACTTTGTTCAAGTAGATTTTTCTTATTAATTTTACTATCATGTCAACATAACTTTATGACAAATAAAAATAATATGATGGTCTTACTCTGGTCATACAAATAATAGCAGTGACTCCGATGGGGAGGATACCATTATTTGTATCTAAGTGTATACCATTACTTAATACTAAGTCCATTACCATGTAATGAGTTCATTCAGATGGAGAAGTGAACACATACTTGGTAACTTTTTATAATTATTCCTAAGGAAGTTTGTACTGGTGATCCATAATTATACTCATCCGATATGGAGGAAAGCACTATAGCCAACACGCAAGTATAATTACATCATCTACAAACCAGTAATGGAGACCATAGGATTTAAACTAAATAAATATCCTCTCCCACTTAGTTATTTAACAATGAGGGTTTTTCTACTAGTTGATATTATGTCAATGTTGTCCATTATTAATGTAGGCTTGGTTTTTCAAAAAAAACAACCACACAATAATAAACATGCATAATCAGAAAAAGCAAAATGACAAAAATAAGAGAAAATATCCAACTATTATGGTCATCTTTGCTGCTCCATCCTCAACTATCCGAATTCAAAATCTGGCGCTGCGCAGATCTATTCGGGGTTCGACCTGTCCGGTCAGGTCGTGGGGTTCGGAGCAGCGCCCCCGATTTTTTTTAAGGTTTTGGCTGTCGATTCCTTTATCGAAAATCATCTGTCTGCCTCTGAACTGCTTAAAACCAGCATCTCGTCCGACGTCAGAAACAGCCACCCCCGCCATCACGATTGATCAAAAATAATTAAAATTACATCAATCCTATGCCTCCCGAAGGAGTTCACACATAATCTAGATTGAAAAATTAAAATAATAAGCACGATCAACCCTCGTGATTTTAATTACATCCACAACAACAACAACATCCACGACATGTCCGTGGTTTAAACAACACAATCAAAAACATGCATTGGACCATAATAGTTGGATCTAAGATGCCTGCAAAACCGAGTTAGAACAGATCTATATCTACCGACTATTACACAGCGTAGGTTTTATTGGACAACATGGACGTATCAATCAATACGTAGATCTAAAGTGGCTCTGATACCAATTGATATAACTGGGGATTCCCAGGGCCATTCCTTTGGTGTGCGTATTGATCGATAGAAAGTTAAACAGATCTAATACATGTTCTAACCCTTCATAGGCGGAAACTAGGGTTCACGAATTATACCTGCGGCGGAAAGGAGACAAGTAATTCCTGGCAATCTCGAGCGGACGACCCCAAGATCTTCTGCACATATTCTTTCCTTCAGTTGGACGTCATGTGGGCGACGATCTCCCAACCTTTTCTTCTCCTTGGCAGCCCTCTCTTTCTCTCCTTACGTGAATCACGAATTTAGAGAAAGTTTCAGATTTCTGATCGGTAATATGGCGGCCAGAGAATAGAAGATATATATAGGCTACGGCAGGGACCATGAGGAGAAATTAGGGTTAGGCCTCCTAACGGATCTGGATATCCCGTGTTCAGCCCGAACACACAATCCAGGCCCATTAACAATAGCTCGATCCACTAATGAGCTATTGTTGCACTACCTCCCTAATCCCAAATTATGTTTGTGGACTCCTTTTATTATATGCTCGTTTGGCTCCCCATGTTAAGATATCGTATGTCCGTTGATCAAATTAAGTTACTGACAACTATATTGATTCGACATCTTTTATCCTTAAGTAGTACCGCTCAACTTTATTTGTCATATCGGATATAATCCACCTGCAGGGTTTACATGACAATCCTTATGAGCTCCTTAAGGGGACATCATCAACCTGATGTATCGGGACATGGATTCCATTTATAATCAACAGCCCATCATACATACAATGTTATTACCCAATTCATAGAGGTTGTTGATCCATAATGAATCTCACTCTTTTATGAGTTAAAATAATGCACACTGTATATACATGTCCGTTATTATATTCGGGTTAAGAGCACAAGCATCCATAATAACAGAGATGTTTGTTCCCTTATGTAGTCAGTACAAAGAGAACAACCTCAAGTGGTCCTGTTTAATACACACAAAGTGTACTAGTGTAAACCTATAATCAAGATAGACTAATACCAGATTGTACTATAACCTTTCCAATAGATTGTCCAAGTCCATCTAGGTTGTGAACTATTTATATACTCCATAGGGAACTGATAATATGATCTTCTGTGTGACACCACACATCATATTATCTACAATATAGAATATTAGACATTTGCATTAACACTTGAAACAAATACAATATGCAAATATTTGTCCATATGATTCTCATTCAAAATTTAAGAAAATAAGGTTACTAAAAAAGTGATGCTTTTAGTATATAACCCTAACAAATACACCTCTTATCAAATGTATGACCATAATGATACATAAATTAACTCCTAAATTTATGTTTACCTTGGCAGTTCGTGGCTCCGATGAAGTTGTTCCTCCTCTCTCGAGGGCAGCCATAGCCACGTTGTGGGCATTCTCCATGCCTTCTCTCATGATCGCGGTCTGCTCGCGATGGGCTTCAGCTTGGGCCGCGGTCTGGTCGCGATGAGCTTCTGCTTGGGCTCTCTGGGCCTCCAGTACTCCTCGTAGCAGGCCTACAAGCTCGGTGGGGTCCACCGGTACTGGTGGGGCAACTGGTACGGGCACTACCGCAGGGGACTGCGGCTCAGTCCGGGGAAGTGCAGGTTCTGCCGTTTGCGCTGTAGTATAAACGGGGCGGAGTGCTGGTGCAGCATAGGGACGGTCAGTCAGCTGGAAAGGAGGTGGGTCCCGGCGTGCTTGAAGAGGTGGGGTGTGATTGGTAGATGACACCATCTTCAGCAGGGCCAAAACGGTAGTCTTCCCTTTGGCCATACTCTGGAATGTTTAGGATGCAATCATAAGCAAGGTATCCTACCAGTCTATAATCAAACAAAACTATATATATATAATTCGGACCTATGTTGTGACAAATCAATGTTCTAGTGTTCTAATTGTTTCTAGGTATATTTTTCTAAGTTGTTGTTTCAGGACCTGCATGGGCCACCACTAAAAATATGTCACGACCCGATCCTAAATTATTGGGTCGAACCGGATCATGCCCAGCCTGCACCGTTGTGAGATGGCGGCAGTAAGCTGTTCTATAGCAGGTATTCACAACAACATCTATACATTTGTCACAACTCAATATATAAAAATTTTAAAACTTTTATTCAACATTTGAAAAGTACAATTGGAATGAAGGAACTGAAAAGAAAGTGCTGAATTCAAATTAACAAAATTTCAAAACAATAAAATTAGAAACTGGGAACGACTAGCTAAGTGGTCGTCTCGTCGGCCTCAGGTCCTGCGTCCTCCAAGGGGGACTCCGGCAACACCATAGGGTACAAAACCGGGTCATAGAAGCTATTGTACAATAGCTCAGCATCCTCAATGTCACCTAAAAATGTGGTCTCCAGTCAGGAGGGAGCAAGTACGAATATGCATCTCATATTTCAAGTAATAATGAAAAAGTGCAGGCTAAACAGTTGAAACAATATTTTTCAGTAGTTCTACGATTAAAAATAATGTGATTTGAATGTGTAATCGTCTATGACCGGCTTGGGTTATACAATAGCGTCCTAGCGACGCTATACAGCTTATCCCCGTATGTAAGAGAGGTAAGCTCACACAATCCTGCAATATAGGAGGGTATTGGCCATAAACGTTACACTATTCCCCCAATCTCCACAATCAATATCAATCAATATTTGAACCCTAGGAGAGGGTTCCGTGTAGCAATGTGGTTTAAACATGCAGTTTGACAATTACTAAATAAAATACAAGAAAACATAAACGTAACTTGCCTCTATTAATTGACTAGATCGGGAAAGTCGGTACCGAGGAGGATGTCAGATTCGTCTCCGAGATCCTATAGTTGAGAACCTTGGCTTAGAACCATAATGAAACCATTCTAGGTGTTCTAGTTACAATCTCTAGAAGTAGACCCTAGTCAGGTTTTAAGTTTATTAATTAATCTACCGGAAATCGTCTAACGTCGCAAGCTACGTTCATTATTATTTTTAATTAAATAAGTCGGTTATTGATTAATTGGAAAAATAACAATTATCGGTTAATTTGGCAAAACTTTGTATTTTAATATATATATATATATATATATATATATATATATATATATATATATATATATATATATATATATATATAACTACATTTTTTTAGTGATAAAACATGGACTTCGTTAACTTACTAATATTTTATTCAAGTTAATTTATCGTGAAAAACCTTATTAATTTTTATACAAAATAATTAATACCCAAGTTATAATTACGCATCTATAACGAAAACCAACTCAGAAAAAAGTAAAAATCTAAACTACACAATACAGGGTCACAGCGAAATAAAATAGAAAACTGGGCTTATGCCCTTTACAAATTTTTACATAAATAAATTAATCATCTAGGCGAGCTCTGACTGCCGCGAACGGTCCAAACAGTAGGCCGAAGCCCTGCACCAAAAATACTAACAGCAGTACCAGTTCTAAAAATAATTATAAATATAAATATAGTTGTAAAATGCGTCTCAGACTTGGTCCAAATGTCATGTTGCTGGCTAGCGCCTCAACGTACAGGAATCCTGTAGCGTTTGCGCTTCGCCGAGGCTCATTCGACCGATATGGTCGTCGCCAAATCGGGGATACGAAACTCCAAAATCTACTTTCAAATCGACAAAACCACTTTCGAAATCCGTTTGCAAAATACCGAAAAATAGAAACCCATTTTAAAATACTTTATTTTTGAAAACTTTCCCGAAAATTTGGGCAGCATCTCCTCTGTAATTGGGACAACCCAATCCTGGGACGGTGCCAAAAATCAACATAAACAATATCCCGAACCAGAAAAACAACCCAAACCATCCATAATAATATTCCACACAAAAATATAATATCCAATCCGAAAATACATCATAATTATAGATAGCCAAAACCACATAATACTCCCGAAATAAATTCGAAAATCCCGAAATAAAGTTAGGGAAACCGGAATCCACAGAACCGAATTATTCTGAAATGAGATTCGAAAAAAATCTGAAACTACAATCGCCTAAACCGAATCCCGTAACGGGATCGGGGACCGTATCATCATCGACACTAAAGTAGGGATACGGGGACACAAGATATACCTTGGGTTGCTCGGCTAGAGCTCTCAGATGCAAAAATAGAGATAGAAATATCCACGCGGACAGCAAATCGGGATTTCTGGAACAGCACACGGGAGCCGTGGAAGAGGCGGACAATGGCAGCACTTTTGCGGAAATCGCGGAAACAGCGGATCGTCGCACGGCCACGGGGCGAGGGCGCTGGCCTGAGCGGGGAGTGCACAAGGGGTAAGCGGGTCGGAAACCCGCAGGGGTCAGCGGCGCTGGGAGGTGGCGTTCGGGCGGGGGTTGCCGGTGCTGGGATGCAGCGCGCAGGGGGCTCGCGGGGTCAGCGCCGGAGGGGCGCTGGCCGGACACGCGGCGGCCGGGGTTGGGCGCGGCCAGGAGGCGCGCGGCTGGTCTTGGCCGGAGTGGGGTCGGGGCGCGCGGGCGGGAGACGCGGACGGTCGGCTGGGCGCGGCCTTGGGGCGCGCGCGGGAGGGCGACGCCGGGCTGGACGGGTCGACGTAGGCGGTGCTGGGGTCGCGCGAACTTAGGCGCGATGGGGCGCCGGGCGGAGATCGGGGATCTAGGGCCCGGGGAAGGCTCTGAAGGGTGGAAGGGGAGCTGGGTTTGAGTTGGTGAGGGATTGTGAGAAGAAGAAGAATTTGTGAAGAATGAGAGTGAAGGGGGAGATGCTGGTTTGTGAGTGGTGGTGGTGGTGGAGTGTTATTATAAGGAAAGAGAAGAAAAATGTGTGGAGGAGCGTGAGAAGGAGGGAGTAGTTAGAGGAGAACAAGTAGGGGGTGGCCTGGTCGTGGGTGACCAGGCCAAACGTGGAGATTTTTTTTTAAATTAATAGAAATTAAATATATAACCAGAATTTAAAAGAAGGAAAAGAATGGGTTCGGAACCGGGATCAGGTGTTCGGACCCGGGGTCGGAGTCCGGACTCGGGATCGGGGACAGGGCCACAATCAAAAGTCAACGATTATTTTAAAAATATCTTTTCCTAATTCCGACTAATAATAATAATAATAATAATAATAATAATAATAATAATAATAATAATAATAATAATAATAATAATAATAAAACCAAAATTACACTACAATTCAAAAATTCATAAATTCTAAAATTCTGGTTTCACACATTTAAATGAAAATTATTTGTGTAAAATATTTGGAGATAAGCATATCCATGTTTACCACATCTTCAACCAACATCCACTTTCAATAACCATCCAAACAACCGAATTTTTTTTTTCGCTTTTAATAACCATCCAAATAACGAAAGTCCTTTTTTTCAGTTACTTATCTTCCAATTTCAACAACCAAACAACTTTTGAAAAATCAAAATTCATGCATGCGCATCGCATACGCAAGTTCTATTTTTTTTTTTTTTCACCCTTTCGTACACTTTTAATGCAACCAAACAGGCCTGAAATGGAGAAAGCGAGAGAAAGTCACGTCGTCAGAGAGTGTCAGAGAAGGGGTCTTGTCGAGTGGTGGGAGAAGAAGGTAGCTTCACGTGTACTGTAGAGAGGGAAAAGAGGAGAGAGTTTTAAATTGAAATCTAATTAGAAATGAAGTTATCATTAGGAAAATAAGTAATAATCAAATAGCTAATGAATAATTAGTAGTTCTAATCAAACTTGATTAGTATAAATTATATTGGAAAAGGCTATTTGGTTTAATGGATGATTAGAAGAATATTAATAAAACTTAATAAAAAGTTCTTATTAAAAAGATGATTAATAATAAACATTAATAGAAACTAGTAAATGCACGTGCTTTGCACATATACTGACACATAATAAAAATATTATCCAATTATAGTCAAATATTTCTTCTAACTCATGTGGTTAAGGTGTAAGATATTTTTCTTATTTGTTTGGTTGAGTTTAATTCTCCATTTGATAAATTTAAACTTTTTTTAAAAAAATTAATAATTTATTTTTTTTAAAATAAAATGGACCGTGATATAATAACGGCTTAGACGATTCACTTTTAGCCGTTTTAAAGCCTCATTATATAGTGTAAGATAACGACAATAATAATCCAGTAGTATTTATAGTAATAAAAACTAATATATTTATAAGAATTATAACAAACAACATTTTTGAAATAAAAGAAACATTGGCAAAAGCAGAGGGTTTACACCTTACCTACCATAAAAAATGTGTCCTCAAATTAAAATTTTGATTTTAACACTAAGAGTATATGGATACCAGGAAAGGTCTACAAACCTTAGAAAATTCATTAATAGGCTAGTGGGTTACTCCTGACAATATATAATAAACAATTTTCAAAAAAGTCTAACTAATAGACGTTCAAGTGGAGTCATAAAATCTCAAAAATATTTATCTAAAATAGCATGTGTATATATTACAATATATTACTAGTTTCCTTACGAAATACTCAAAATAAAACATAATATACTAAATAACTCAAAGAAAGTTTAGGTAGTAATCATGTCTAACTATTTGCAAACTCAGAAAATTGACATGAACCAAAGCCAAAAGTACCCCTAAATGCTAATGCATATGCACTAGACAGATCCGAGGAGGAAAATCAGGTTTCCTATAAAAACACAATACACTTCGGTCAATAGGAGCAATTTCATGATAGGAGAACAAGCAGCAATTATGTCTTCGGTCCTTACTTCATCTCAGCAATTATGTCGATCTGCGAAGGAACCATCAGAGAACAATCTAATATAATTGAGGTAGGGAAGAAATGAGTAACTCAAGATAAGGAAGGTCGTCAACTGCAGACCATCTCTCTCTAAATACTCGGCCAATCTCGAGCTCTAGATGTCCCACTTGTATGGAAGTGACGCTTTCTTATTGTTGGTCGATGATTGTACGTCCCTTTAATATGAACATCCATAGAAGACCGCCGGTAGGGATCGCTACTCTACACACAAGATTGTATAGCTACTTGGTATAGGTAAATGTGATGCTCATGCTAAGCAATGATATGATTGACTATGATAATATAAGACTCTCACATGTGCTTGATCCTCCTAGTCCTACTCAGTTACAGGTCTTGCTACGCATTAGGGTCTGCTTGACAATTGTAGGGGTAACGGTTATGAGATATTTTTACAGTACCGGTTATGAGGGATCCAATTTTGGATAATTTTTAAGTAGCGACTTTTAAATTAGTCTAATCCATACTTAGTAATTCTAGAACAAGCGGTTTTAAATTTTTTTTATATGAATAAATTAAATAGAAAATAATATTAGTAGTTATAATTGTATTTTTTGGTGATAATATAAATAAAATAAAATAATAGAACTTTTCAAAACCACCGATTTGAGATATTTATAAATTCACCCAAAACTACATTACACGCACACCCTTTCAAGTTTCCAAGGTATAAACCTACTGAGCATAAAAGGGTCTAATTTCTAGCTTCACTCAAGTCTGCTAATCTAAAAGCATATTCTTCAATACTTCATATTCGTTATTGCTTTTTGTGCCCTGCTATAAAGTATAACTTATTCCGTCAGCCACTCCCTTTATATTCTTCCCCAAGCAAAAACCTTGAAATCAAAGGCAACAGTAATCCTTTACTATTTGTAGAATTTTCTACCCAATATCAGTTGTAACTTTATCATAGGAACAACGTTGTGAAGCTAGCTCATCCACGATGAGATCCCTAAGTTTAATTCCTTAAATCATTTATATGAGTACTTATAACACTACAAAAATACAGAGATTTAGCGACAAAATATTGGCGACGGTCTCAATTCGTCGCTAATTACCGACGACTCACCGTCGGCTTGACGACCAACAGCCACCATTTGATAATTAAATAACTATTCGTCGCTAGGTCGTCGCCAGGTACTCGCTAGATCGTCACCAGTTTGCACGGTAAATCGCGGGAACAACACGGGTAAACATGACGACGGATATGCGACATAGATTCTCTAGTTGGCGTCGGGGTATAATGTCGCAGATCCATCGCCAATTTAGTTTAACATTGGCGACGGATAGGGACGTCGTTAGTCCGTCGCTAGTATTGTGCCCTAATTTATATACTGCCTCTCTCACTCGACCCTCTCTTCCTGTCTCCTCGTCTCCTGCATACCACGTCTCCAGTTGCTCTCGCCGACGTTCCCCTCGCTGGCATTCCCCTCTCTGTGCCCCCTGCTATCTTCGGCGTTCCCCTCACCGTGCTCCCCTCTCCTCTGTTCCTCTCACACTGGCGTTCCCCTCTCATCGGTGTTCCCCTCTTCATGAAGCTATAGGTGATGGTAACTAACCTAAAAGTCTAACTATGTATTACTGCAAGTCGTACCCTTAGCTACTCGATCATCAAAGTCATGTAGTTTACCATATATTGTAATACGACTAAGCTAGGAAACACCTAGGATGTACTTCTAACCCGAGCTATGTTTAACTGATAGGTGAAAGGAGACAAGGTTCGGTCAGGCAGGTTATTGGTCTATCACCCTCGGTGAAATACTTGTATAATGGCTATCTTCATATCATGGTTTAAACGATAGTTCTAACTCTGGTCTAACTATCTTCTAGAAGTATCTTCCCTTGATCAAATTTAAATGCATTTCATTATCCCATATTCCTCGATACATATCCATCTTCGTTCATCCTTTCTTGCCCTGGTCTATATTACCCTAGTAAATTTTTTTGATTGGAATCTTATCCTATTTTGATTCCATTCTTCTATTATAAGTTAAAGCTGCCAAGTATTTACCCAAGATGATACTCCTAGAGATTACTACTTACAATCTTAATATAGATTTCGATCGTGGCTATAGGAATTGTAACTACCGTAACAATCTAACCATTTATTCTACGAGCCATACTCCTAGTCACTCAACCACTACTAGTAGGCAATCTATCATATCTAACTACCCCCAGCTAAGCTATGTAACACCAATATTACCCCTTATCCAAGCTATATCAAACATATATAAAAAGGGTAAGAGGTTGATGTAGGAACGTTGAGCACCTCTAGGAGGTAAATAGAGTGCGTGTGTGCAGCGGAATAAAATCACCACTTAAAAATAATTATGACAAAAATCAAATTGATATGAAGTAGGCAGTAAATATAAATGCATAATGTAAATAAGTTCAGAGAAGCAAACACAAACACCAAGGTTTATACTGGTTTTCTTCTGAGAGAACTAGTCCAGTCTCGAGTACTCTAGCTCGATATTGAATCCACTCTCTCTCTAAACTTGTAGCTCCTTACAACACATTTTTTTATCTGAAGAGCACTACTTCAACTTGCAAGCCTTTAATCCGAAGGACTTACTGACTTCTGGAACTGGATGAAAACTGAGATATTTTCAAGCCTTATTGTACAACTCGACCAAACTTCTAGATTGATCTGAAACTGTCACTGGCTTGGCTACGACCTGTAAATCTTAGATTTGAAAGTGGAAAGCTTTTATAGAATACTTGAATGAATAGAGAGGAGAGAATAGAATGAGTGATTAGAAATGAAAAACTCTCCTCTATTTATAGTTTTTTTTTGACAAAACTCGGGCAAAGTTTGGTAGTCTAACGTTCAAAAATTCGAACGTCTTGTACATGTTCTTCATGGTGACCTGATCCCTCGGGAACCGAGTTAGGGGTTATCGAGTACGGTCCGGGTTCGTGTAGGACCGTTGAGCACCTCTAGAGGGGGGTGAATAAAGTGCGTGTGTGCAGTGGAATAAAAATTATCACTTAAAATAATATTTATGGCAGTAATCAAATAAATATGAGCATGCAGTATATGAGTAAATGCTTAGAGTAAATGAGTAGAGAAGAGCAAACGCAACCACCGAGATTTATACTGGTTTTTCTCTGAGAGGACTAGTCCAGTCTCGAGTACTCAACCCGATATTGAATCAACTATTTGAAATAGCAGTTACACCACATGCTTTCATCTGAAGGGCACATCGACTTCTTACACCTCGTGCTTTTATCCGAATGACATGACGACTTCAACCACGAGCTTTTATACGAAGAACTCTCGACTTCACAATAACAAGTGTAGAGACAACACTTTGAAATTCAAGATTTACAACTCGATCAGAATTCTCAAATTGGAACCACGTTGGCACTAGAAAGCTGAAAGTTGATCTTGGAAATGAAGATTGAAAGCTCTTTTGTGAAATAGAAAGCTTAAAATAGATAGAGAAGATGAAGAGTGAGTAGAATAAAAATTTCTTCTCTATTTATAGAAATTTTAGAACCAAAGTTCGGACATAACTTGGTTAGATAACGTTCAAATTTTTGAATGTTTGGGAGCCAAAAGAATAGGTAGTCATTCTGACCAGGAGAAAATTCAAGAGAACCGAGTTCGGTCACCTCATTTACAGATTATTTTTGGTTTGGGTTCAGGCTGATTTGAGTGGAGTAGTTTATAGATTGGGTTAGGGTTTAAGCTTCTTAGTGCCAACACGATCCAATGCACATAGTGTCCTATAAAAGAAAGATAAAATACATAATAAAATATAAGGACATGAGCATTTTGATGACGTCTTTCATCTGACATTTGTGCAGACTTGTAGACATCTTTTTTCTTGACGACAGTTGTCCAAAGATAAACAGATCTGAAAATCTGAATACCTTTCGGGGGCTTCATGTCATGACTCGCACCCAGTATAAGGGCACAAGAAGTGGGTACGTCCAGCCTACGCTGCAATATCGACGGTAGAACGTTGTCCTAGGTCACAACATCTAACAATATATAATTTTATCTCTAGAATGATATACTCTCCAAAAGGAGGACAACATAAAAGGTACAACTTAATCACATAACATAAGATGGAAATAAAGGGATAAAAAGAAGGATAATAATCTCAACATAGAACTACAACTGAAAGTTAATAAGTTTGGATGTTTAAACAACATCAAAATCTAAATAACTAAAGTACATCTCAAAGATAAAACATTTAAATAAAGATAACTAGTCTAGCAGTCTAATCTAGACAATGGGCAAGTCCTCAGCAACTGTTGGATCCTCTTGAGGGCCCAAGTCACCGGTGTCATCTAAGTCAGCTCTATATTAAATAGGGAAGAACTCTTCCTCATCCTCTGTAATATTTTCAACGGGTCCAATCAGGACAGAAACGAATACATATCACTCACACAGTTCATATCATGACAGGAAATGTAAAGCATATTATAGAATAAAGTGAATAAAAACTGTAAGAATAAACATGAAGAAGAAGAGAGAATTTGATAACAAGAAATATTTAGGGATGGTAATAGAGAACTGTAAGTGACTAGTGATTTGGAGTAC
>JANAVB010028818.1:3614273-3649273 GCA_029216955.1 Iris pallida | reverse complement strand
CTGACATGCATCCATGCGGTGTCCACGCGTCACACGAACATCGTGTCGGGAAGGGTTGTACGCGCGTGCACGGTGTCAGTCGAAACAGTGCAGGCACGAAAACTTCGCGCACACTCAACGTAATCTCGTAAAATTTTACGAACATGTGGGAAGAGGTTGCCCCCACGTGTCCACAAAATTTTATGCCAAACCGTATCGTATCTATCGAGTTATGACACTCAGAATGCAAGACAGTGCACAGGGCTGTGCACAGGATCTCGTACTACGTCCCCGTGTCCGATTTGGACACCAAAAATGTGTCAAATCGAAATCCGTCTTCACAGAACTTGTTTCAAATATAAACAGCAACAAATTTGTGAAAACAGAATCGAAAAATAAGAACTTTCAATTCTAAGAGACGTTTCATCAAACACGTGTTCCAATACACCGACACGCGTCCGATACGCCTATCAAACGGATACAAAATCCTACCAAACTACATCTACAGGTCCAAGACACCTACATGGATGCATCTATGAAGAAAAATCAAAATTTACAGGGGTTTAGAGGTATTTACCTATTGTGAGTCAATATCTCAATAAAACGAGCCTCCAAACGTCCCGACGTCGATTTCCTCTGGTCCAAAGCCTTCGATTCCTTGCTAGCAAGTCTCTAGCAAGTTCCTCTCCTCCTAAGAATCACAACATACTTCGTTTGGTCTGATTTGGATAAGAATTGAGGAAAAGTGGCTATTGGAAGGGAATGGAAATTTTTAGGGTTTTGAGAAAGCTTGACGGCTACTATACTATAATACATATAGAGGGGATGCTATTATGGCCGGCCAGGGGTGCTGCTAGGGTCAGGTTAGGGTTTAGGATGGGCACGATACAACTAAAGTCCAAAAGGAGTCAATTAGCAAAAAGGCCAAAAAGCTATATATTAAATAGCCTAAAAATAACTTAAATTGTTTCCTAATTAGGACTAAGCTCTAACTTAAATTCTAATTAGCTAATTAAGTCTCTAATCACATGGTTAGTCTTCTAATCAAGGTTAATTAAGGGTTAAACCATCTGCTAATACCAAGAGCACCAATCAAAAACTACAACACCAATCAAATTAATAATAAAATAATCAAAAATTCATAATATCACGCAATTACTAAAATATCCCAAATCTAGAAAAGTGGTAGTAACAAATCTACTCTCCTAAAAATAATTTCGTACTTGAAATTAAAGACAAAACTGAACAGATGAGAAGGATAGAAAAATTATACCTCAAGACAGAAAAAGATAAGGGTATTGCTCGCGCATCTCATCCTCCCTCTCCCAGGTAGACTCACCTGGAGAGTGATTCCTCCATGCGACGCGAACCAATGGTATCGTCTGGTTTTTCAGCACCTTCTCTCGTCGATCCAGAATCTCCACCGGCTGTTCTGGATAACTAAGAATAAGGCCCACCTCGATCTCGGAATGATCCAGTACATAGCTGGGATCTGCCACATACCGTCTCAACTACGACACGTTAAATACGTTGTGGACTCCCTCTAATGCAGGTGGCAAGTCCAGTCTATATGACACGTCATCGACTCTTCCGCTGATAACGAAAGGTCCGATGAAGCGCGGGCTAAGCTTTCTACCTCCACCAAAGCAAATAGTGCCTTGTGTCGGAGATATTTTCAGGAACACCAGATCTCCAACCTAGCACAACATGGTCTCCAACTTAACTATAACAATCACATCATCAAACAAAATCACAAAACAATAAAATCCTAATCCTAAGTCTAAGCTGTACCTCAAACTCCAAAGGTCTCCGGTGGCTATCGTCCCAATGTCGCTGTCTGTCCTGCGCCACGGCGAAGTCGATCTCTGATGAGCTTCACCTTCTCGGCTGCATTGTAAAACCCCTAAATTTTTACCATATTTTTATTAATTTATTTTGGTATTGATTTTTATTTTGGTATCGTACCTCGAGTGCGAATGCGTAAAGACGTAAATACGAGATATTTGTTCATTCATATACAAAATATTTATTATTATTTTTCTTATGAATATTGAATAATATGTTGTTTCAATACATAGTATAAACAAATATTTTCATATCAAAAGAACATTTCACGATATTTGCCAAAAACTTTATCTGTTACTTTTATAAAAGATTATTTTATTTCTTGTTCAAATATAGATATTAATTTAGAAAACTATATTTTATGTAAATATCTTATTTGCATGGATGTACAAATTTTTATTTATATTTTTGGATTTTCAAAATTATTTATTATTATTATTTTTAGAAAATATATTTTGAACTTATTGTGGTAATTTAAACTTTGATTAGATTTTATTGATTTAATCATCTATATTTAATTTGGATTTGAAATTATCTAGATTTAATTGAGTTGGATTTGGATTTGGATTGAATCGGTTTTAAAATAATTTAAATTAAAAGTAAGATTATCTAAAGGGGGTTTTAATTTTTTTCTAATCCTTATCCCATTAGGAGTTTCCACCCCTGAATATTGGAGAAGCCTCCATATTGTTTTCCTCCATAATTATTCATCACAAATATTTTTCTACCACAAGAGAGTGCATCGTGTCGGTGTCTGCTTCCTCGTGTCAGCCGTGACGACCTCGGATCCGACCCCGGGTGTCATTCCAATATAATATTTTACATATATTTAGTATAGTGCTTATTAGTGAATTTAGTATAAAATATATAAGCTATTTTTCTAGTACATTAAGGATCTAAACTATATTATACAATTTTCTCAAAATTTTAGGATTTATTTCATAATTTTATACTTTTTACATGTTACTTATATTGTACACTATTTACATAATATAGAATAAATGTCAAATTAGTATTAAATATTTCAGCTTGTATAAATGAGATTAGATGAAGGTTGTTTAAATAAATATTAACTCTATTTATTATCTATAATAATTTTAAATAATGTTATAGATAATTTAGATAAATATGAACTATATTTAAGTTAATCATAATCCTAAGTCTAATCGGAAAGCATCTCTATCTATATTATATCATAACAAAGTAACTTCTATCAATTTAAATCAAATCCTATCTAATTTAGGAGATAAATCTGAAATAAATACCTATATAAATCCAAATACATTCCCCTGCTATCAGCCATAATTCGAAATTATTTTTAGTCCAATAGAAACTCTAAAATTTGTCATTAGAATTCAGCCCTACTTTTTAGCAGCAAGAGCAACTTGGAACGACGATATCTCCTTGCTCCGAACTCCGTTTCGCCTCCGGTTTTTTTTAAAAGAAGCGTATCGAGGTAAGGTTTCCAAAAAATATTTTAATAGACAAAATTTATTCTGTAAATTTTTGTAAAACTGTTTGAGTATCAAGTGTCCAAAAAATAAACGTGTTTCGATATTTTTACGATTTCGGAAGATTCCAGAAACGAAAATGCAATCCATTTAGTTTTTCGGAAAGATGATACAAAAACCTATACCATAACCTAACTTCAAAATTTATTAAATAATGTAATAGGTGCAGTATTAATTATAATTAGATAATATACTATTTTCAGCATCCGAAGTTGTTCCTACACCTTCCTCTTTGTGTGCTGTTGTTGATTCGTCGCCAGGACATCATCTTACCTCATTCGGACATCAGGCAAATACACCTTGCCAAAATTTACTGTACTGACATGCTTTTCTATACTGTTATTTTTTTTGTGTCTCACTTAGTACATATTTCTCTTTCGCTTCATATCATGGTCACTTCTAGTTTTACGTGCATGTAGATTATTACTCTTTCTTTTCTCTTGTTACTAGCCATATTTCTATCGTATTTATATCTAGTGATAGTATTGCTTAGCCTCTGTTATGCCCTTTGACATAATTGAGATGGAGTTGACTTGTTGACATCTTGACTTGACTTGGCTCAAAGTTCTAGGCGAGGACCTTATGATAAACGATGACTATACTTGACTACACTCTGTTGTTAGCCCCATTGAGATGTGATAGAGACTTACTATGTTGTGAGCCTCCCTGAGCTGTGATCTATAGGACCGTGAGTCCCCACTGAGCTGCGGTTTACTCCGATTTATTCTTAGTCATGTTTATCAGCACGATTCTCGACGGCATGCCATTTCCTTATATTTTATTCTTGTACTACTCTGCAGTCCATTATTTCTGTACTATTTTCTATCATTCCTTGCATGTTAAAACTGTTAAAGTAGGCATGTATATTATGTGTCTTGCTAGTCCTCTGAGGACCTGGTGATCTCTCCAGGTGTGTTGGTGATTTTCGCAGGTGCTCTAGCCAAGGACATAGTTTACAATCTACCTTCGCGATGCTAGATTTTGGATCGTCTTCGCTTCGCTCGACTCTTCCATAGTTGCTATGTATTTCTCTTTTTTATTGGCAGTGGATTTGTCTCCGCCCAACGTTTTGTACAAATGAAATTTATTAGTTGATTTTTATATATTTATTTGTGGATGAGATTAGTTTCATGGTTACTGTATTTTACAGCTTATTTATACATACGAGGTTTTCGTATTGGAGTATGCTTCGTATGTATGCAGCTGGCATGTCTACGTACTTGGTCCTACGTATTTGGGACTGGAGTATTACATGCATCCACAACCATCTCAGGTCCCAATAAAGCTCGCTCTCCAACATCATCCCAAGATAAGGGAGCACGACATCTACGCCCGTACAACGCCTCGAATGGTGACATATCAATGCTGGCCCTGGAAACTGTTATTGTATGCAAACTCCACCAAGTACAAATGATCCTCCCAGGAACCTCCAAATCCATGACACAAGTCCGAGCATGTCCTCGAGTGTCTGAATAGTCCTTTCTGACTGTTCATTCGTGTGCGGGTGGTATGCAGTACTAAACTTGAGCTGAGTGCCCAAACTATTATGTAGACTCCGCCAGAAATAGAAGTAAAGCAACTATCTCGATCCGAGACTATGCTCATCAAAAATCCATGAAGTCTGACATATGACGCACGTACATCTCTGCTAGCTTCTTCGTAGACAACCCACTTTGAATGGCAAGAAATGGGATGATTTGGTCAACCTGTCTACGATGACCCAAATTGCGTCTTTTTCCTCCTGGTGTACGTGGCAATCTTGAAACAAAGTCTATCGTAATATGCTTCCACTTCCACTCCGAAATGGGCAATGGCTGTAACAGTCCTCCTGGCCTCTGTCTTTCTGCCTTTACCTGCTGACAGATCAAATATCTGGCTACGAAGCATGCTACCTTCCACTTCATCCCATACCACCATACATGCTCCTTCAGATCCCTATACATCTTGTTGGCACCTGGATGCATAGAGTACTGAGAACGGTAGGGCCTCCTGTATAACCTGCTCTCGAAGGTCTCCACTAGGCACACGTCTAGAACTGTGCCTCAATACGCCATCCTCTGCAATGACAAACTCATCCGCATGTCCTGCTCGAACCTGCTCTCGAATACACCGCAGAGCAACATCGTCGAACTAAGTCAATTTAATCCTCTCCATCAAGTACAACTGAATCTGCAGTCCCCACATCTGCATCTTAACTCCCGACACTATCACCTCGATCTCCAGGCTCTCCAGATCTGCTAACAAGTGATGGTCTACGGTCAAACACATAGCTACCGGATACCTACTCAAGGCATCAGCAACCACGTTGGCCTTCCCTAGATGATACTGCAACAAAATATCGAAGTCCTTCATCAACTCCAACCATCACCTCTATCTCATGTTGAGCTCCTTCTATGTAAACACATACTTTAAGCTCTTGTGGTCTGTGACGATCTCCATACGCTCTCCGTATTGATATTGCTTCCACAACTTAAGAGCAAATATAACTGTCGCCAACTCTAAGTCATGGGTAGGGTAGTTCTTTTCATACGGACATAATTGCCTAGATGCATAGGACAATCACCTTCCTATGCTGCTGTCAAGACACAACCCAGACCCTTAGTGAACCCGCCTGATCCTGATGGCAATGTCAGAATCAGGGCTGTCGTCAGTCACCTCTTCAACTCATCAAAAGTGAGCTGATACTCCTCTAACCAGATAAACGCTGCGTCCTTCCGGGACAGCCTAGTCAATGGCTTTATAACCCAGGAGAAATCTTGAACAAACCTCCTGTAGTAGCCTGTCCAATCCTAGAAAACTTCCTGATCTCCGCAACTGAACTCGGAGCGGTCCACGCCTCAACTGCTCTGATCTTCTTCGGGTCGACTGAGATCCCATCCCCGGCCACAATATGACCTAGGAAATCAACTCGATCCAGGAAGAACTCACACTTCGAGAGCTTGCCATAAAGCTCCTCCTTCCTGAGAGTCTCCAGAACCACTCTCAAGTACTCCTTATGCTCCTCTGGGGTCTTCAAGTACACCAAGATGTCATCGATGAATACCACTATGAACTTGTCCAAGTACTGGTAGAACACTTTGTTCATCAGGTTCATGAACACTGTCGGGGCGTTAGTTAACCTAAACGACATCAAAATGAACTCAAACTGGCCATACCGTGTCCTGAATGTTGTCTCCGGAATGTCCTCCTTCTCACCTTCACTTGATGGTAACCTGACCTCAAATAAATTTTGGAAAATACCCTCGCTCCGCTCAACTGATCGAACAGATCATCGATCCTCGACAGCGGGTACTTGTTCTTGATCATGAGGCTATTGAGAGCCCTGTAGTCGATACACATCCGTGTCGACCCGTCCTTCTTCGGCACAAAGAGTACTGGTGCACCCCACGGTGAAGAACTCGATCGGATGAAACCTTTGTCCTGCAACTCATCCACCTGCTTCTTCAACTCTATTATATCGCTGTTGTTTACTCCATAGACGTGCTGAGATATCGGCTCTATGTCGGGCACCAAATCTATAGAGAACTCTACATCTCTGTCCGGAGGTAACCCTGGCAACTCCTCCAGAAATACATCTATGAACTCAGCTATCAATAGATGTGGCACGCTCTGCTCCTCTACTGAAACTCCATAGAAAATTTTGCTGCTCTGCTTCACCTCTCGTCTGGTGAACTCGAACTCTGGGTCTCCTGGCACTTTGAAAAGAACTCTACCACCACAAAAATCTATACTGGCATGGTGCCTGCTCAACCAATCTATCTCGAGTATAATATCGTAGTTCGGTAATGGCATTATAGCATACTCACATCCAGTTCTCGGCCTCCCAAAACTACTCTTCGATCCTTGCAAAATACACGGACGAGGATGATACCACCCCCAATCGTGATATTGCAAGTCCTAGGCAACGATTCAGAAGAAAGAAGATGTCTAATAGCAAATATATAGACACAAAGCTGTGGAAAGGACTCGAATCAACAAACAATACGGGAAACGATATAATCAAAGGGGGACAGTTTATTTCAAAGGAAGGCAATTAGCAGCAAGAATTAGATAAGAGTTTTTCCTAATGTGATTGGGTACCTTAAACTTATATCCTATATCCTACGGCAGGCTGTAGTGATACTCTAGTTCGAGTACCACTACGAAATTGTACTAGTTGCGACTCTCTCGGCCTGCATGGGCTACCACTAAAAATGTCATGACCCGCACCCAGTATAAGGGCACGAGAAGTGGGTATATCCAGCCTACACCGAAATATGTCCTAGGTTACAACATCTAACAATATACTATACCTGTACAATGATATACTCTCCGAAAGGAGGAAACATAGAAGGTACAACTCAATCACAGAACCTAAGATGCAAATAAAGGGATAAAAGAAGGATAATAATCTCAACATAGACTACAATTGAAAGTTAGTAAGTTTGGATGTTTAAAAACATCAAATCTAAATAACTGAACTACATCTCAAAGATAAAGCATTTAAATAAAGATAACTAGTCTAGCAGTCTAATCTAGACAATGGGCAAGTCCTCAGCAACTGTTGGATCCTCCTGAGGACCCAAGTCACCGGTGTCATCTAAGCCAGCTCCATAGTAAGTAGGGAAGAACTCCTCCTCATCCTCTGTAATATTTTCAACGGTTTAATCAGGACAGAAACGAATACATATCACTCACACTGTTCATATCATGACAGGAAATGTAAAGCATGCTATAGAATAAAGTAATAAAAAATTTAAGAATAAACATAAAGAAAAGAGTGAATTTGATAACAAGAAATATTTAGATATGGTAATAGAGAACTGTAAGTGACTAGTGATTTAGAGTACTAGATGGACATGTGAACGACTAATTTGTACATGATTACACTACAGAGTTTGCACATGATTACACTACTTTGAAATTATTTATGACTACTTCTACTCCTCCGTACCCCAATCAATACACAAGAATCTAGACAGGTTATGTTATTATACATGAAAGTTTATACATAAACTCATGAGATCATGAGAGTATATGAGAGCACATGAGTGTAGATGAATAATAAGAGTCCATAAAATACATAATGTTCGTGAAAAGCACATGACATGATGTATCTAATGCACCCGAGGGGGATAACATCTCATGGAAAAATCCATATAGTACTAATCCGTGATAACATCGTGTCAACATCAAGTAATTAGTCTATAACAAGAATATAATTCCTAACAAGTATGAAACGGTCAGAGAATGTACTCGCCTGATATCCCGAACGTCTGATGAGAATATGAGTCCGACCGGAGTTTCTGAGTCCTATTAGAGCAACCACATGTTACAAAGTGTCCAACATGAATTTAGAGAAATTTATAATGCATTCTAAATGATTCTAGGTCATTCTGGTCAAAGTCAACCCTTGGTCAACTCTGGTCAACCATTCTGGTCAACTAGGTTAACCCTAAGTCAACTAGTCCATTATTCCAAGTTTGTCAAACTTGAGTTATCTGTCATTTAAAGTCCATTGGGTCAAGTTTAGATCAAGTTTGACCCAAAGTTGACTTTTGTCAACTTGGTCAACTTGCTAGTCAACTATGCCAAGTTAGGCCTATTGGGTCAATTCTAAAAACTCACCAACCATAGGATAATATCCTATATCAAATCAAATATATTCATTCAATTCAATATGTAATATATATATATATATATATATATTATATATATTATTATATATATATATATATATATTATATATATAGCATATTACACGTGCCTTGCACGTATTTTAATATATTTTAATTAACTTAGTAAGACTCTTTAGGAAGACCAAAGGGTAGTCTTCTTAATTATTAAGTTATCTTTATTAAATTAATGAACAGTTTTTGATTAGTATAGATATGCAAGGGTATTTTCGGAATTCAAATTTTCACCATCCAAGTTTTCCTATTATATAGTAGAATTAATGAACAGTTTTTAATTAGTAAGATATGCAAGGGTATTTCGGAATTCAAAATTTTTACCATCCAAGTATTCCTATTATATAGTAAATATATATATATATATTTTATATATCTATATATTTTATATTATATATATATATATATATATATATATATAATATATATATATATATATATATATATATATATATATATATATATATATATATATATATATATATATATATATATATAATATATATATATATATATATATATTATATATATATATATATATCTATAGATATATTTTTTTATATATATATATATATATATATTATATATATATATTATATATCTATATATATATATATAGACACACACACACACAAATACTCATACATATTTGTATATATATCAACGAGTAAAGCAATACGTATATACATACACACAAAATATATATATATCTATATATATATATATATTATTTTATATATATATATATATATATATATATAATATATATATTAATATATTATATATTATATTTTTTTTTTTTTTTTTTTCACACAAATATATATATCTATATATATATATATATATATATATATATATATATATATATATATATATATATATATATATAAATATATATATATTATATATATCAAGGAGTGAAAGCAAGGTGTGTGTGTGTGTGTGTGTGTTGTGTGTGTGTGTGTGTGTGCTGTGTCGTGTAAGGGGGTAGTCTAAATCTCAAAAACTGAGATTGAACTCAAGTTCAATCTCAAAACAAAATCAAAACCAAGTCTCAACTTATCAACCTACACTAACATTCAACAATACATACAATAGACATATACCAATACCTAAACCAATAGCCTACAACACGCAATACATGTCATATCCATATATATAGGTATTCCAACTGTCATACATATATACATATACAACTGAATCTCCTAATGTATCTCAGAAAACTGGAACACAAGCCATATTGCTAACCTATATACTATACCTTATAATTCCCAACCCTCACATGTATGTATATCAACCCACATACCCTCAAAAGAAACTGAACTCAATTGGTATCTCTGAAATCTAATTCAAAACTAAATATCAGTGTCAAACTCAGAAATATGAGTTGAACACAAATCAATTCTCAATATCAAAACCAATTCAATATCAAAAACCCATACTACACAAACCCAACTCAAAACCTAAATCCGAAATACACAACTACAACTCATGAAACTTGAAAAACACATGGTGTACACGTGCGTGTCCTGCTTGTGTCATCACAGAGTCGAACTCGTGGACGTATCGTGTCCAAACAGTGTGTATCGCACATGCACATACACGTGTATAGGAAAATCCCCGTGGGCACGTGCCGTGCCCGATAGAACACCACACGCAACCGAGGAGCCGCGTGCTCATGTACGTAGCTAGGTGGGGTCTAGGTCTAGGTGTACACCACCTTGACACACGCCCATGCGGTGTCCATGTGTCACAACAACAGCGCGTCGGGAAGGGCTGTGCGTGCGTGCACGATGTCAGCCGAAACAGTGCATGCACGAGAACTTCGCGCACACTCAACGAAATCTCGTAAAATTTTACGAGCACGTGGGCAGAGGTTGTCCCCACATGTCAAAGTATTTTCATGCTAAACCGTGTCATATCCATCGATTATGATACTCAGAATGCAGGATAGTGCACTGCTGTGCACGGGATCTCGTGCCACGTTTCGTGTCCGATTGGACACCAAAAATGTGTCAAATCAAGACCCTCTTCACAGAACTTGTTTCAAATATAAAAAACAATAAATTTGTGAAAACAAAATCAAAAAATAAGAACTTTCAATTCTAAGAGGTATTTCATCGAATACGTGTTCCAATACACCGACATGCATTCGATACGCCTACCAAACGGATACAAATCCTACCAAACTACATCTATAGGTCCACGACACCTAGATGGATGCATCTATGAAGAAAATCAAATTTTTACAGGGGTTTAGAGGGGTTTACCTATTTAGTGTCAATATCTCAATGAAACGAGCCTCCAAACGTCCCGACGCCGATTTCCTCCGTCCAAAGCCCCCGATTCCTTGCTAGCAAGTCTCCAGCTAGTTCCTCTCCTTCTAAGGATCGCAACGTACTCGTTTGGTCTGATTTGGATGAAAATTGAGGAAAAGAGGCTATTGGAAGGGAATGGGAATTTCTAGGGTTTTGAGAAAGATTGACGGCTACTATACTATAACACATTATGGGGGCTGCTATTGTGGCCGGCTAGGGGTGCTGTTAGGGTTAGTTAGGGTTTAGGATGGGCCATAATACAACTAAAGTCCAAAAAGCCCATTAGCAAAAAGCCAAAAGCTATATATTAAATAACCTAAAAATAACTTAATTTGTTTCCTAATTAGGACTAAGCTCTAACTTAAATTCTAATTAGCTAATTAAATCTCTAATCACATGGTTAGTCTTTTAATCAAGGTTAATTAAGGTTAAACCATCTTCTAATACCAAGAGCACCAATCAAAAACTACAATACCAATCAAATTAATAATAAAATAATCAAAAATTTAAAATATCACATATATACTAAAATACCCCAAATCTAGAAAAGTGGTAGTGACACTTCACACCGAACCCCATGGGAGGCGCTTTCCCTCGACCTCTATCCACTGACCGCAACGAAACCCCTGATGCGGGGCCCCGAATAGGTCGTTGGGCGGTTCAGAGATATCTTCTCGTATTACACCCATCTTTGGCCCATCATTAATTCTTTTTTATATATCCTAGTTTGATCATGCTTACCGCTTGTCTGCAAATACATGTTAGACGAACAAAGCAGTATACAGTAGCAAATAAGATAACATTTAGTGAACAGTAGGACAATGCTAAGTTTAAGTAGTAACATGATACTGATTACATGAATATTAGTGACATCATTATGTTAAACTTAACTGATTATAATCGTTGGGCTAACAGTTTAATCGATCTGAGTTCGGTTGCCCTGTTTTCTGAATAGGTCATGAAGAATAGGCTTTGGGCTTTTGTGGGTTTGTGGGCGATTGGAAAACTGGACTGGGTTTAATGAATGGACTAATCATTTTAGATGATTGGGTAGGCTAATTTTGGTAGTAGATTTTTTATAGCTGAGCCAAGTGCCAATCCCGATCAACCGTACATTTTTCCTAGACTCAATAAATTAAAAAATACATAATAAAGTAGAAAAATTATCTCGATCATTAATGCGATTATTGTTGGCGAAGACTCTGACTGAGTGCAGTAGCAAGATTGTAGTCGTTTAGCAGCAGTACCGTACCTGTATATTATTTGTGTATTTCGAACTGGAATTTTTAGTCGCTTATTAAAATAAGGTATGACCAGACCAATGGGCCAACAATCTCTTCCATTTTGATAATTGGCAAACACCAAGTTTGATATATCAAATAATTAAAAAAAATTACCACTTACCTTTGGCCTTTGGTACCAAGTTTCCCTCTTCTGTCTGGTATATTAGAAATTTTTCCCCCTTTGTCATTTAATCAAAATGCGTGTTCCCCTGTAATTAGTGGGCATATAACAAAGAAGAGTAAAATCCAATTATAGAAAGATAACCAAGACATATAGCATGATATAATTATAAAAGGAAGTGCATAGCATATAAAACTAAACTAGAGTTCAAATACATAGTAGTGCTGAAAGCAAATATAACACACCATATAACCAAAGTGCATGAAAATCTAAACAATACAAACCAAAATAACTGCAGCTAACTAGTGCCAGCTACTAATGTTATCATCAACCATCACATATCAAACCAAAGTACATCACGAAGCCCAACAACCCTCAAGATGTATAGTTACCAGTCTCGATAGAGTGGTTGGGATCATAATATGCAGATACATGTAAGAAGTAGTGCTGAGCCTCTGGATCCTCAAATCTTTAATCGAGAACTGAGGATGACGAATATAGGGACTAGGGCCACCAAGTATGCGCCAAACTCTACTGCATGTCCGTAATAGAGTTGCCAAAAGCCTGAGCTTGTATAGTGGTCCTGAAATCTGTCTGGTGATGACACTCTAAATCAGCAGTGTAACGCTCATCCTCAAGTCAAAAACGATCTTGCATTATGTAGAGACTAAAAATCAAGCTGCGCCACCTATTAAAGTGTTAGATCATCAAAAGCCACCAAAATTACATTATGCCAAACCTCAGGTTGCACCGACATCTGGTTGCAGGGAGTCAGTTTGCGTAGGAGTTAGGTTGTGCGAACGACACATGGCACTTCCTCGAGAAGCTGTAATGACATCATCATTTTTCTGACAGCTGACAACACGGAGATTAAGGAAAGTCTGTTCGAATCCCGTACAACACGATGCTCGAGAAGATTTTGTCAGCATGTAATTAATGCTGACAGCTGGTTCGCGCAAGTCTATGTGGCACAAGAATTAATCAGCACAACACATGAGCTTAGTCAAAGGTGCCAGTTGTTGAGTTACGCCCATGCGCAGTCTGGCTAGTTGGCGCCACTTGATCAATTTTTTATTTTTTAAACAGGGTGACGTGGCGTGCAAGCCACCAATTTTGCAGAGCGTGCCTACTACACTGCCCACGACCATATGCATCTCAATCAAATGATGCTACGTGTCTACAGCAGTTGGTGCAACCGCTCACGCAAGTTGTTATTGTGCCATGCGCAACCTGATGAAGCTCGCCCAAGGTGATCAAACAGTGTTCAGAACAGAGTGACGTGGCGCATAAGCCACTAACTTTGTAGAACATACCCACTACACTCTCCATGACCATGCGTATCTCAATCAAATGATGCCATGCATGTACAGCAGTTGGTGCAACCGCTTACGTAAGTTGCTACATTATGCCACGCGCAACCTAATGAAGCTCGCGCAAGGTGATCAAACAATGTTCAAACAGAGTGACATGGCGCGCAAGCCACTAACTTCGTAGAACGTGCCTACTATACTACCCACGACCATGCGTATCTTAATCAAACAATGCCACGTATCCACAACAGTTAGTACAACCGTTCATGCAAGTGAACTGGAGGCGTGCAACCTAAAATGTGCGCGCAACCCAGAATTACTGCTAAACAGTTATTTCGAGAACTCTATAAATAGAGTTTCAAATCAGTTTCAAAATATCAAGAAGAAGGATCTTAATCTCCTGCTAAAGTGTTGTTGCATCCTCCATAGGCTCGTGTCTTCGATATCACATCGTCCAAGGGATAAAGTAATCGTCTTCTGATCCGATTCCTATAGTTGTACTTTCCTAAAAATCAATTGTACTCTTATACTCTTTTCTAAGTTTGTAATAAAGAAGCATATATTTTTGTTCTTTGCAAACAAAATGGCAACTCTGCTGGGGTCGACTTTCTCCCCCGACGAGAAAGTGACAACTCAATGTGATACCGCATCAATCGGCATGACGCAGAAGACCCTGGTCGTTCAAGTCGACCAGACAGCCTACGAGGCCATGATCAATGCGGGGGTGCCAAGTGTACTGCTGCCGCTGTTAAGAGCAAAACACGCTTTGTTTGGACTCCTAAGTCTTCGACGGCACAATCCCCTGCCTTTGCACAACCTACACCCATCACTGCCTTGGCGTAATCTAAGGAAAATAGTCTTTTGGCTAATTTCTCCACTTCTTCGATTCTGAAATCAAAGGAGACTTTGTCTCGACACACTGCTATCCAAAACAAGGAAAGGGCCCTTTGGCCTTTACTTCCCTGGCGCATCCTGCACCTGTTCTTGCTTCTACGCAACTTGTGCCCATCACTGCCTTTACACAACCTAAGGGAAACAGCCTTTTGGCTAACCCTTCTACTTCTTCAACTCTGAAATTGAAAGAGACTTCGTCTCAAGAAACTGCTGGACAAAACAAAGGAAAGCGCCCTTTGGCCTTTTCTTCCATGGCGCAACCTACGTATGTTCCTGCTCCGGCACAACTTGCATGTTCATGCTCTGGCGCAACCTGCATATACTTCTGTACTAGCGCAACGTAAAGAGAAACACTGTTTAGTGACTCCTTTGCCACCAAACCAGAAGTTTAGTAGAAATCACTAAATCAAGGAAAACGCTCTTTAGCTTTTCCTCATTCTGCTCGAGTCATTGACTGGATGGAAAGTACTGCTAATTTAGATAGAAATTCTATTCTCCTTAACAGAGGTAACCAAATCTCTGTCGGAAGATGGGTTCTATTCAGAATAAACTTTCCACGTAAAAGGGTATTATGCCTACTCCAAAAAGGTCATGGCAGGATCTACCAACCCTATGTATTTTAAGATTCCGACAAGGCAAACTGCTAGTATCTCAAGTCGATGCACAAGTAGCTCCCCTATCAGACTTGCGCACCTATATTAATAGGTGCCAATTAGGGTTAACCTCGGGAAATCACAAGATATATCAAGCGCAACCTGCACTAGTTGCTAACTTATGCCAGAGGAAGAATTCTGAGGTAAAAGATCCTATGACTTATGCTAACCATCTTAGCACGTCTTGTACACTCAAGGTACGGACACCTCAAGAACATGAACTATGTCCTGAACATCGTCAAGGACTACATTCATGCCACTTCTTCTCGTCCTATTAGTGACCTCCGAACTCTTAAACCAAAAGCGGAAGGTTGCAAATCCATGCTGTCCAGCGGTCGACCAACAACAACAGCATCATTGTAATCACCACCATGAAGTTGTCATCAAATGCTGTTATCAGTCGGCCAACGGTCCGTCTTTGACCGTTTGAATTATGTTCAGACTCCTGAACCAATCCTAGTGGACGAAGATGAATTACTCTATGCTCCTGTCAATATGGCATCTCGAAGCACTTGAGATGGAAAACGTCCAAGACGTAATGCATCCCGCAATCCTAGTCAACAGTACTTAGATTGGATTCATAATCCAGTGAAGGAGTTTATCAGTATACTAGATCAAGAAGCCGAAAAACAATCGATCAAAGGAATCTTCTTGATTCTAACCAAGATTTCTTTAGTCAAAAAGATCTCTATCACTTATTCTGGGGGTAGTTCTTTATGACTTTGATGTGACAGTGAAAGTTCTGAAAGGACCATCCTCTCCACTAGCTCTTCTTCAAAGGCTAGAGAAGTGACTGCTTATGTCGTCACAGAAGATCAAGATACTTCCAGTTCTAGCAGTCAAGAGCAAAGAATCGCTGCTATGGAGGCTAGTTTGAAAAACAAGGCTGAGATAATAACATGCATGCATGTTGTGATCATGGCACAACATACAGTTCCACCGGTCGAGAATATGATTTCGACTCAAGAACCTGTAACAGCATCAGCTCCCATCAATATTGATCTGCAGGTACAGTCTTCTCACACCACTTTTATTCCTGTGCAGGCTATTCCAAGTCAATCTGGTGTTGGGGCTAGTACCTATCATGCAGTACCCCCTCCTAACATATCAAATTAATCTACTCGTCCACAATTAATAGGAGATACCAATGAGGCCGTAAAACTTTTACGTACTCAATTTGAAGCTTTCAAACAGAAGGATGTCCTGCAAAAGCTTGGGATCAAACAACCCTATCTATAGAATGGAAAGAGGTCCAATTTTCTCCTAAATACAAACCCCCTACTATTATGCTGTTTGGTGGCAGCATGTCTCCAAGTCAATACCTCAATCACTTTGAAGTAATGACTGATCAACTTCAACTAAATGATGATGTTCTTACTAGAGTATTTGTCGGCTGTTTAGCTGGTGCAGGATATGACTGATATCGTAGTTTACCAGATGGTTGTATAACCTCTTTTGCTGGCTTCAAACAAATATTCTTAGAACGATTTTATGAGGTAACCAACAATATGACTATGTCTGCTGTCATCAAAATCAAACAATGACATAATAAAACTATGAACATTTCATTGAACGATTCTGCCGTAAAGCACTCAAAATGCCTCTCGGAACCCCAGATGCTTTGACTATAGACACTTGTAAATCAAACCTATTGCCTATAATCAGCATGTGGAGATGATCAACACAATTCCAAGACTGGCCTTCCTTCATAGTGAACGCTAAAGCAGCAAAGAGAGCGCTGACAAGTTCAAGCAATTAGGTATTCAAATGCCTAATCTTGACAAAGATGAACATGCTACACCAAATAATAGTGGCCGTCAGAACAATCGCAAGAGCAAGGATGTTGACCCAAAACGGATCACAGTCAACCAAATCTTGACAATTAATAATATTTGTCATAGTCCAATTTGACACATCAAGCTTAAATCATCAACTCATCACATCAGTTCAAGACAACAGATGCCTGAAGATTTACTGCTTTGTGTATTCTGGAGTCTGTAAATTTTATTATTTTTGAGTATAGGCAGATGTACGTTGAGTCATATTGAGCAACTTTGGGCTAGACTTAACCTTTATAAGTTTACTTAGCCAATAACCAAAACAGCCTCAGCGAGCCTATTATGAACTTTCTGTCCATAGGAGACAGAGTTCAGGCCGAACTCTGTCCCCTAAATTACAGGAAGCTCATTTTTAGGGTTTAATCACTGCTAGTTGTCCAACGGACATAAATTTGAATTTTGGACACAGAATTCTGACCGAATTCTACCTACCAAGAACCCTATAAATAGGCCTTGAATTCTCCCATTTCAAACCATCCAATCTTCTCTTCTTCTTCTTCTTCTTCTCTACATAGTCTACATATTAAAGAGCTCTACCTTCCCATCCAACTTAGCTTTCAAACTTCCCAACCGTCTAAGTTACTCAGTACGATTCAGCTAGAAGTTTGAAGTGCAAGAAGTTAAGTCACTTGGAAAAGTCCAAGTTTTGCCACAGCAATCATTGAAAGAAGTTTGACGTGCTCTTCTGTGTAAAGGCACGTGGTTGTAACCCTATTTCACAAATAGTGGATTTTAATTCTGAGCTAGAGTTCTAGGCCTGGACTAGTCCTCCACGAGGAAAACCAGGTTAAAAATCTTGCTGTGTTTATGTTGCTCTTTGACTATTTTAGTTTCGCATTTATATTACTCTGATTATTTTGTTAGTAAAAGAGTTTAAGTTTTTAATTGATCATTTTCGTTATAAACTCTATTCACCCTCTCTAAAGTTGCCTACCTGTACCTCAATTGGTATCAGAGCTCTGTTCTCTTTTCAAGGACTAACATCCTAGAGCTGATCCATGGCAACCACACAACCTATATTTTCCAACCATGGTGAAGGACAGTCCACTCATAGGCCACCTCTATTTGATGGAACCACTATACCTATTAGAAAACTAGAATGATTTTCTATTTCAAGTCTCTAGACTTCGACTTGTGGACCATTGTCACCGATGGTTACAAAGAGTCTGCCAAGATAGTTGTCAATAGAGATCTCATCGAGAAACCCAACGAAAAATTTCTGACGAGGAAAAGAAACAGAAAAGTCTAGATGCTAGAGCTATTAATGCTCTCTTTTGTGTAATAGACAAGAATGAATTTAACAGGGTCTCGACATGCACCACCTCACACGAAGTATGGAAGCTTCTAGAAGTGACGCATGGAACCACTCAAGTCAAGAAATCAAAATCAGTCGTCTCACTCAAGAATACGAGGCATTCAAGATGAAGTCTAATGAGACGATCACCCAAATGTTTACAAGGTTCTTTGACGTCATCAACCCTCTGTCATCACTTGGCAAACAATATACAAATCATGAGATGATCTGCAAGTTACTTAGGGGGCTACCGAAGATTTGGAACCCTAAGGTAACAGCTATCATAGAAGAAAATGATCTCACCACAATGTCTATGGAAACTTTGATAGGAAAGCTGATGACCCACGAGCTTGACCTCAAAGACTTCGACGAACCTGCTCCAAAGGCAAAAGAAATAGCCCTAAATGCTCATCGTCGAAGGGCTGATCCTCAAGAGACTGACGACGACAAATCTGAAGGTGATGATCAAGCTCTTCTAGTCCACAACTTCAAGAAGTTCCTTCATTTCAATCGAAGAAAGAAAGAACAACAAGAAGACGACGAGAAAGAACAAACGTGCTACGGCTGCAAAAAGACTGGACACGTTCGAAAGGACTGTCCCTTCACAAAGAAAGGCAACAGATATAAAAGTCCAACAAGAACCCTTCTTCAAGAAAGTATGCCAACACTAGTATTTGGCATGAAAGCGAAGCAAGTGACTCCAAGGAAGAAAATGACTCTCCTCAAGACACCGCCAATGTCTGCCTAATGGCAACATCCGAAAAGGTATCAAACGAAACTCTCGATGACTTTACCTTTGATGAACTTAATGATTTACTAAATGACCACAAGAAAGTCATTAGTAAATATAAGCATGCCAAGGAGAAAATCAAAGGATATGAAATAGAGATTCAAAATCTTTCTTCCTTACTTGATAATGTTAGAGACACTCCACCCACGGAAGTCACTGATGAGGTGTCCATGCTTAAGTTAAGCTTACATGATGCCAAGCACTTATTAAAATGCAAACACGTGAGATCACAACACTCAACAATGAGCTTGCTGGAAAAAAAACAAACACAAGATCTCTATTGCTAATATTGATGGTTTAAATGCTAAGTGTAATGAACTGCATGATGCCTCTAAGAAATTAGAGATTAGATTGGGAAAACAGGTTGCTCAACCTCAAACGCAATCACACAGTCACAAAACACACACAAAATACAAGACCACTCATAATAGTAAAACATGTCACCCACATGCAGCACGTAAACATGCCTATATGTACACGTACTCCCATGCAGTACGTAAACCACATACACATAGACATCATAACCATTATCCTTTTGCTACACATGGTCAATACCCTACTAACCACCACCATGATGCACATAGACATAACTATCATCCTGCTACCACATATAGTCACTATCCAGCTGTTCCACACACTATCACCATACTGTATATAGACATTACTATCAACCTGCTCCAAACACAAATAGGCATGCTACTTGCACTTACTGTGGATTACATGGTCATATCTCACCACAATATACAAATAGAAATTAGTAGATATTAATCTATATGCATGGGTGCCAAAGACTAACATTTCAGGACCCACAAGAACTTGGATACCAAAGGTCACATCTACTCTTGATGTAGGTGACCTTCCTTCCTCAACTAAAAGCAAGTAAATTCTTGATAGTGGATGCTCGCAAATATGACGGAGACGCAAATCTTTTCGCATCACTATCGATGAAGAGGGAAGGGTATGTATCCTTCGGTAACAACTTAAAGGGGTACATCATTGGTAATGGTACTATTGCTCATCCTCCTCTTATAATAAAAGATGTTTGCCTAGTGACCGAGTTGAAGCATAACCTGCTCAGCATAAGTCACATTGCTGATCATGGATATGATATTAACTTTGAACAAAAAATGCTACATTTATGATAGGTCAACGGGATAGATTGCTTTTGATGGGATAAGAGAGGATAACATTTATATTTTTATATATCTAGAAATACTAACAGTACAGGAAGATGCCTCTACGCCCACAAGGATGAGAGACTATTGTGGCACCAGCATCTTGGTCATGCCAATATGGATACTATATCCAGGCTATTGACAAAGAAGCTAGTAAGAGGTCTAACCGACATGACATTCAAGAAGGACACGGTATGTGCCGAATGTGAACTGAATAAGACAACCAAATCTTTATTTCATTCCATAAACACTGTAAGTACTACTAGACCCTTGAATTACTGCACATGGACTTATTTGGTCCGAGTAGAGTAGCCAGTCTTGGTGGAAAACTCTATGCTTTTATTATAGTAGATGCTTTTTCTAGATTCACTTGATTTTTTTCTTTCAAACAAAAGTGATGCAATTTTTGTTTTTCAAATTTTTTGCTAAAAAGGTTTAAAACAAAAAGGCTACATGATTACTCGAATCCGAACTAATCATAGAGGCGAATTCAAAATTCCGATTTTGAAAAGTTTTATGATTAAAATGGTTTTGATCATGAGTTTTTTTTCCTAGAACTCCTCAACAAAATGGTGTTGTGAGAGGAAGAATAGGACTCTTGGCGATATGGCTAGAGTCATTTTGAATAAATTTTCACTTTTAAAATATTTTTGGGCAGAAGCTGTCAGTACAGCTTGCCACATTTTGAATAGGGTGCTTATTCGACCTATTTCGAAGAAAACACACTATGAACTTTGGTTTGTTAGGACTCCCAATTTATCTTATTTTAGAGTGTTCGGTTGTTGCTGCTTTATTCTCAATACCAAAGATAACTTAGACAAATTTGATGCCAAAGCTGACGATGGTATTTTTCTTGGCTATCCCGCCAAGAGTAAGGGATATCGAGTGTTTAACAAACGCTCCATGATAGTAGAAGAATCTACTAATGTTACTTTTGATAAGGAAAATAGTACATCTACCATCCCCAATGATGATAATGAACCATCAACTTCTATGCCTATAACTACTAATCCTGAAGCCAACTCACTACTAAAATCTGCTCATTTGGCGACATAAATTTAGCGATTCGATTAACGTCGCTAAATTGTGTATTAGAAACGTTTTAGTGAGTCGCTAATCGTCTACTAGCGACGAAGTAAGCGACGAAATAACGATGTATATTAATTACATGAGCTAGTCGTCGCGAAACGTCGCTATGACATCGCTAATAGCGACTAATTTAGAGACTGTCGCTTGAACGTCGCTAAATTCTAATTATATCCCCCCTCGCCGATTCATTTCCCCCTATTTTCCTCTCTCACTCTCTCTCCTCTCCCCTCGACGCTCTCACTCTCTCCGGTGGCGACTCTCACTCTCTTCGGCGACTCTCCTCACTCTCCGGTACGTGACTCTCCCCCTCACTCTCTCTTTCTCTCCATCTGTTTTGGTTGTTGGTGGTTTGGAGGGGACGGGTGGCTCGGAGGAAGGTGCAGGGGGATACGGGTGGTTGAGGGTGGTTGTGGGGTGGCTGTAGGGTGGCTGGGGGTAGGACAGGGGGGACGAGGCGGCTGGAGAGGGAAGCTAGGGTTAGGGTTCGGGTTTGGGTTCGTTTCCTCCATTTTACTCTCTCACTCTCTCTTCTCCTCCCCTCCGGTGCTCTCACTCTCTCGGCGCTCTCACTCTCTCCGACGACTCTCTCTCTTTTCCGGCTATTTTGGTTGTTGGTGGTTGGGGGGTACGCGTGGCTCGGGGGGAAGGACAGGGGGATGCGGGTGGTTCGGGGGTGGCTGGGGGGGGACAGGGGGACGAGGGCGGCTGGGGGAGGGGAGCTAGGCGTAGGGTTCGGATTAGGGGTGGGTATGTGTGGGCGGCTGGGGGAGGGGAGCAGGGGAGGGTGGGGGCGGCTGGGGGAGGGAAGTAGGGAAGTGGAGGGTTAGGGTTCGGGTTTGGGGTGGTGTAGGGGGGCTTGGTCAGGGGCACCGATAGTGCCAAAAAATCAGATAATTTAATAATAATTATTTGTTTTTTGACACCGAAAAGTGTGATACTCCTATTCGAACGCACCGATAGTGCTGATATTTGTAAAAAGTAGTTTTGTTGGTTGGTTAATTGGTAACATGGTGATCGGGACATATAGTCCCTGCAGCCATTCGACTGGCGAGACAGAAACTATGGCATGGTGATCAGGACATGGTCCCTGCAGCCATTCGACTGGCGAGGCAGAAACTATATAGCCGTAGATAAAATTGACTGCCCTCCGACCCTCATCTCTCGACAATATGATATGACAACCTATCATTATATCTTATATAGTAGTAGATGATGTCTTAGTATTACATTATGTGAGTTCATCTTAATTCTGTTACATTCTTCAGATACTAGATACGATAAGAACATATACTACACCATATGTACAGAATACAGATGATTCACACTAATGTATGCTACAATGAATTTTGGGTTGTGTTTTGAGCCATCGTTCTCACACTTGGTGACCGGGACATATAGTCCCTACACCATTCGACTGGCGAGACAGAAATTATGGCATGGTGATCAGGACATAGACCCTGCAGCCATTCGACTGCGAGGCAGAAACTATGTAGCCGTAGATAAAGTTGACTGTCTTCCGACCCTCATCCTCGGCAATGATGATACGACAACCTATCACTATATCTTATATAGTAGTAGATGATATTTTAGTATTACATTATGTGAGTTCATCTTGATTCTGTTACATTCTTCAGATACTAGATACTAGATTCGATAAGAATATATACCATATGTACAGAACATAGATGATTCACACTAATATATGCTAGAATAAATTTTGGGTTGTGTTCTGAGCCATCCGTTCTCACACTTAAGTACTGTGAGAGCGCCGGAGAGTGAGAGCGCCGAAGGGGAGAAAAGAGAGAGTGAGAGAGTAAAATAGGAGAAATGAATTGGTGGGGGAATATAATTAGAATTTAGCGACGTTCATACTAACGTCGCTAAATTAGTCGCTATTAGCGACGTCATAGCGACGTTTCGCGACATATAATGCCGATATTTGTAACAAGTAGTTTTGTTGGTTAGTTAATTGGTAACATGGTGATTGGGACATATAGTCCCTGCAGCTATTTGACTGGCGAGACGAAACTATGGTACGACATGGTGATCAGGACATAGTTCCTGCAGCCATTCGATGGCGAAGCAGAAACTATGTAGTCATAGATAAAGTTGACTGTCCTCCGACCCTCATCCCTCGGCAATGATGATACGACAACCTATCACTATATCTTATATAGTAGTAGATGATATTTTAGTATTACATTATGTGAGTTGATCTTGTTTCTATTACATTCTTCAGATACTAGATACTAGATTCGATAAGAACGTATACTACACCATATGTACAGAACATAGATGATTCACACTAATGTATGCTAGAATGAATTTTGGGTTGTGTTCTGCGCCATCCATTCTCACACTTAAGTACTGTGAGAGCGCCGGAGAGAGTGGGAGCGCGGAGGGGGGAGGAGAGAGAGTGAAAGAGTAAAATGGGGAGAAATGAATTGGTGGGGGAATATAATTAGAATTTAGCGACGTTCATACTAACGTCGCTAAATTAGTCGCTATTAGCGACATCATAGCGACATTTTGCGACATATAGTGCTGATATTTGTAACAAATAGTTTTGTTGGTTGGTTAATTGGTAACATGGTGATCGGGACATATAGTCCCTACAGCCATTCGACTGGCTGTTTGCCATAAATATAAAAGAACAGAACAATTATCGGAGGACCGGACTTTTACTTCACGTTACAAACTCGCTTGTACAAAGAAAGCCCAGGGACAAAACCTAGGTACAGCAGTCTAAGTACAATTGTTTTTTTAAGATTCTGGGGGACGATAGAGGCTCGAGAAGGCGACGACAGCCCTGCCTTACTCCTTGGACGATCGGTATGCAGCCTTGGCTCCTGTGAAGAGATGGTTGGCGTTGATGAAGAAATGCTCTTCTTGCTCTCCCTCTATTACTCTTCTGGCTTCTCTCGTTCTCTGTGTATTTTTCTCTGATTATTGGGGGAGTCTCTCTGTATCTCTCTCTGATCGTGTATCTCTTTTTTCACAAGGGAATGGCACCTTGCTATTTATAGTGGGGGCATCATTAGGGTTTAGATGATTATCCATTCTCAAAGTGGTGGCAGCCTGATGCTTAATCAATCTGGACCATTAGTTTTAAACGTGAAGGATCTGGGCCATAAATGGGGATAGCATTGAATCCTGCGAATGATTAATGCTGATTGCTTTAAATCTTTATGATTGGTTGTGTCAAGCTTGGATCTCTCACTATGTGTCCTATTGGCTTGATCATGAATGATGACCTGATCTCATTAATTATGAGGATAACGTTAAATATGGTCATTGGGATTTGGTAAATCTCTGATTGATTTGTATCTCATAATCATCCATACTACCAGCTGTCAAGTCGTGGGGCAATTGAATCTCTGCCACGTGTCCAAAGCCGCATAATATCCATGAACCGCATGAGACAGCGTCTCAGTGAGCCGCATAGGTGTAGTATTTACGAGCCGCATGGGATGGCTTCTTGGTGAGCCGCAGGAAGATGATTCCTGCCAGCCGCATGAAACTGTTCTTCAATTGAGCCGCATGAAGTAGCCACGTGGCAATCTCGGATCGTGTCAGAGATTTTCTCCTATTCCCGAAGAGTCTGTCATTATGACAGGACCATCATGGTACTTTATGTCAAAGCCGTCAGTTGTCAAATCATGGCAGAGCATTAAATAAGGCCATTACTTGATGGCCAGCTGTGTGAAGGGATCCCACGGGACACGTGGTGTTGATCGAGCCGTATGTTTCTGTTGGTCGTTAGTGAGCAGCATGTACTTTTGAGCCGCATGCGGCTGGAGGGCTCTTTGAATCGCATAGGACTGTCCCTATGTAAGCCGTATGGACTCTCCTGCCCCGAGCCGCATGAGACTAAGAGTCTCTCTGAACCGCATGGGACTGCTCCCGTATGAGCCGCATGGGGTTCTCCTGTTCCGAGCCGCATAGACCATCATTCTGATATTTTCCATGCTTCTACAAGACCCCCTTCAAAGTTTTCAATTTGCAAAATTGAAATACTTTGAATAAGAAGCATGGCCTTTGTTGACCGCATAGATGATTCAGACGTATGGATTTATCTGGCCGTATGAGCTGTTAGGCCACATAGACTTTTTGCCACGTGTCCCAACCACGTGTGCAAATCTTCTGCATTAAATGCCCTTGATTCATTTTTTGAATTAACGTCGCCTTTTGGGAAGGATCCCAAGGGTCAGTTTTGTTTTGACCGAAGCGTTTTGCCTTTATTCTTTTAGGTGGCACGTAATCGAGGCATTTGTTGTTTTTCGAGCCTCCTTCGCCTATAAGTAGGAGTAATTTTATTCTTTGAGGGTTCTTCACCTCTCTTTGCTCGCACTCCTTGTTATCGACTTCCTCTTCGTCTTCTCCCATCAACGATCGCAATGGCTCCCAAGAAGACTACGGCTGCTACGGGCAAGAAGGCTGCATCATCGTATGCGGCAGCGAAGGGCAAGAAGGCCGCATTTTCATCGACGACGGCGAACGTGGCGGCTCCTCCGCCGGCTGACGTGCCTATTTTTCACTCCGACGTTCATTCGTCTATTGCTGGTAGGGCCATCAACATGAACTGTCACGGCTACGCGCATATTTTATGCGCGAGCCTGTATTTCCAAGTATGCTGCGTGTCCGACTCATGTTCGAGCCGCATGGGATATGACCTAGGTCTGAGCCGCATGAAAGTTGTTGTTTGCAGCCGCATAACTACTTCATCCTCAGGGCCGCATAAGCTCATCTGGACTGGACCGCATGAGCTCTTTCAAACTGAGCTGCATAAGCCTATTTCGAACTGAACCGCATAAGATCATTTGAACTAAGCCGCATAAGCTCATCCGCACTGAACCGCGTAAGTCTATTTCGAGCTGAACCATATAAGTTTATTCGAATTGGACCGTATGGGTCATCCGAACTGAACCGCATATGCTCCTTTCGAACCGAACCGCATAAGCTCATTCGGACTGAACCCGCATGAGCTCTTTCAAACTGAGTCGCATGAGGCTATGCTGAGCTAAGCCGCATAAGATCATTTGAACTAAACCGCATAAGCTCATCCGCACTGAACCGCGTAAGCCTATTTCGAGCCGAACCATATAAGTTTATTCGAATTGGACCATATGGGCTTATCCGAACTGAACCGCATATGCTCCTTTCGAACCGAACCGCATAAGCTCATTCGGACTGAACCTGCATGAGCTCTTTCAAACTGAGCCGCATGCGGCTATGCTAGCTAAGCCGCATAAGCATCACGTAGTTTGTGTTTCGGCTATCTTTTTGACTTGTTTCTTTTGTCTTTTTCAGTGAATCTGCAGTAAATCCTGCGGGGGAACTTCTGGTTGTCTCGAATCAGTTTGCCATGGATGTATGACTGGACGATTTAGTTCGTCAAGTGTCAGAGCAGCTCCTTGTTAATGAGCCTTTGGAGCGACTAAACGCTATCAGGGTTCAATCTTTCCAATCCCTTAGTGACATGATGAGCTCCGGGAAGCCTAATGGGAAGCATCTGAGGCTGGTCTTCCTCTTTGGGGATGCGTTGATCATAAAAAATCCCGAGTGCTGGATGTTTCCGAGAGTTAGGATTTTAACCTAGACGGGATGCCGATTCATATCCCCATTATGAAGCATCATTTCCCTTTTGTGTGGTTCAACATGATCATTTTTGACAGGCAGATGCCAGACCCCTCACTCCAACCAGACCGGGGATGTTTGTTGGTAACATCCGTTACAACAAAATCACTGGGTCAGTGCGCACGATCAAGGATCCGGCCAGTTGATCCGTGATGGGGTTAGTTCCGGGTACCTTTATCAACACACCCGGTCCTAACTTCTCATTCTCTCAGGCTGATACCTTCCTGAGCCAGCTTGCTCGTAAAGGGTCCTATCCTGTTGGCAGATTGGTACTGCCGAACTGGTTACACCCTATTCCCCCGTGGGCTAACCTGACCTCGTAGATTCTACGGAACTACGGGGAATTTTTGTGAGAAGTCAATCTTTATGATGCTATCCGGGTACCAGCCACAGGTTGCCCGTTAATAAGCCATTGTTTATGGCCCTTCTGGAGATGTATAATCATCGGACAGGGACTTTCTTCACACCTAGGGGAATTGGGGCTCGTCTTCACGGGATGTATGCTGTCTCCAAGCTCCCCTGGGGAGACCCCTTCGAAGCGTACACTCCGACGAATGAGGAGTTCCAAGATTTAGACCGACGATTCCCAGGTTTCGTCACTGTGTATCAAGAACTGTTGTGTCATCATAGCACCTGTCACCGAACGGCTATCCAGAAAAATGACAGCTCAGAAGGGGACGCTCCCCATACCAAATCTTGGGTCTCCTATCTCTTCAAATTCAGTGCTGCTGGCCGAGTTACTTCCCGAGATCGTCAAACCCCTAGGGAAGTAGAAGGCTCGGTGTCGACTGCTAGGAGGTCGAAGTCTAAGAGTGACAAATTTGGGAGCCAGATTGACTCCTTCAGCTATTTTTTATTATACTCGGCGGCTGTCGGAGAAGGCACTCTTGGCAGGGTTTTTAATGGTATGGCTGCGCAATTGTGTCGTCTCAGGAGGGGCAGGTGCTATTGAGAGGATCGGCCGTCACTTTATTCTTCCCGCCGTGAAGTTGGCCTTCGGGGTCAGGCTGGCTCTTCTCCCCGCTATGGTGTGCAGCATTCAGCATGGTCTCCGTGCCTTCTCGTCCAAGGTCATCGCTCGTGATGTGGCAATGACTTTGAACGTATAGAGCTGCCTTATCATTATTTGCTGGGATGGCTGTTGTTGCATTATCAATCTTTGATGAGCCTGGGACGGGAGATGGCGTTACGGACGATGACGCTTTTCTTTTCAGGTATCACCATCAGCCTTGGGAATGTAGTACCATGCCGACGTGTCAGAGGATGTTGGCGAGGGTGGACGGATATAATTTCTTCGTGTCCGTTCCCCGTTTTACCGACCAGGAAGTGAGGAGTGTTCATGTTGATGGTGTTGGACCTCCTCATTTCTTATCTGAGAAGATGCGTTTCTGGCTGCGTAATATTCGCCCGACGCATTTAGTTTACCGCAATCGCAACACTGTGTACTTGGAGCCCTACTTGCCCAGTAGGTTTGCCCGTCAATTTGGGTACAGTCAACTATTCCTCGGGCGTCCCAGTTCCCACCTAGGATTTGAGGGTAGCATTCTCGATGGTATTAGGGTATGGAGCTACTATGACACTTGTCATACTCGAACTAGCTTCTCGGTTCCTGCAACAAACGTGATAGGGGAAATCTTGCATATGGCGGCCTTATATCATGTTACGACAAATCATCCTCCTCTCGATTTTGATCCGAGGACTAGCTTCATCGTGGGCACTCGTCTGGCGGAGAAGGCTATGGTGTCGAGGGCAAAGAAGAAAGGGGCGAATAGAGTTCCTACGCCCGATTCCGAGTCCTTCGACACAATTGAGGAAGACAACGAGCGGGACGACGAGGACTCTCTCTCTTCTGGTGGCGAGGCAACGGCGGGTCAATCTCCCATCATGGCAGATGAGATGATGACAGATCAACCGTCGGTCGTATTAGATGAGGCGGTAGATCAGTTGCCATCTGTACCGGAGGTGGTACGGGTAGAACTACCGCCTGTCGTGCCTGGTCCCTCGCGTAAGCAAGGCAGGCGTGAGTCTACTGGCGGAGGAGTAGCCTTTTCTGTGAAGAGAGCGGCGATCGGACCTCGTAGGCTACTTATTACGGAGAGGGGTGAGGATGCTGACGATGTTCCGGAGGTAAGACCAAGTCGGAGCCATCTCTTTGTTGTGGTTTTCTTTTCTCTTGGAGATATGACCTGACCATTTTTTCTTTGTAGGCGTCTAACGAACCAGGCTCTCCTGAACCGTCTGCTGCCTCTAGAGTTGATCCGGCCCTTGCTGCTTTGATCAACGACATGTGTGCCGCGGTCCTTTCTGCGGGGGCTCTCTCAGTGGCGGCTGGGAGCTCCCAGGTTGCTGAGGCCTCGGCCCGGGGTGACGAAGGTTTCCTCGGGCCTGACTCCGAGGTTGCTGAATTTCTGTAAGGTGACGCTGATCTCGTTGCATCCCCTCCCGAGAGGGGAGGGGCGGAGGAGCCTATTATCCCTGACTCGGAGATCGCTGGTAAAGACTGCGGTGGCTTTAGGCGAACCTCATCCTCCACACTCCTCCACTGGTAAGATAAGCCAAATATTGACTAGTGAGAGGGCTTATTTGCTCTACCAACATATCCTTCGGGTCAAATCGATTCATGGTTGCCTTGGCCCTATAGGTCCTGACCCTTTACTACCCACCGCGGATGTTCTTGGGGAAGGCTCGGCCTGCCGCGTCTTGGCAGAAAGGAGAGTTTCCTCTCCTTCGCCGTCTCATGTCGAGGGGCCTCCTGCCAGCTCCGGGCAGATGGGAATGGAGCTGGCGATGGTCTCTGCCTCGTTCTCTGCTGATTATACGGCTCCGGAGATTGACCTCTCGACCCTGCCGAGCATTCAAGTTCTGCGGGCTGCCGAAGAGTTGGCCGCTGTTCATGCGTCCTTCCGTACGGAGTTTGTTTCTCTTGTGGCAGGAGCGGCAGATTCTGTTGCGTCTTCTTCAGCGTTGCCGGCTACACTCCCGTTGACATCGGCTTCTTCGGAGGCTCTGGACGAGGTGACGCAGGATGTGGTTGACAGCTTCTATCGCCAGTTAAAGAGGGGTGTAGACGCTGCTGTAGAACGGGGGACCCCTTTTACTCTGTCTCTGCGGTGCGCTCGGGGCAAGGTTGCAACTTTGAAGTCTCTTCCTGGCGGGGTAGGATTGGCTGCACTTCTGGAGCCTAAGTTGGCAGAAGCTGATCAGCTTGTGACCCAATTGCTGGCGATACGGCAGGCGGGCTTGCCTGCTGCGATTGATCGGGAGTAGGGCTTCCTCATTGCTGCTCGGGATAGGATCAAGCTCGCTCGAGATACTACTGGGCCAGTTGTGCAGGGAGACCTTGACAAGTTCTTCGCTTCGTATGACAGGCTGGGTCGTCGAAGTCAGGCTTGTCGGGCTCGGAAAGAGTCTGCTTCTCATGGAATCGCTGACACGAAGGAGCGGATTCTCGCACTCCAGAGGGAGTTGACCTTCTTAGAGTCAGAGCTGGAGGCTGCTCGTGCGGAACAGGAGTCGATTGCCCGGGAGGCCGAGAGGGTTTCTCGATCTTCTGTCAACCTGGAGCGGGCCTTTAAGAGATTCGAGGATCACTGGCAAGCCCATGCTCAACTGGTGGACGAGGCGGTGCTGACTCGAGAGACGGAGCGTCGAGCTACCCAGAGGTTTGAGCGGTCGATTGGCTTGCTGACGGACCGCCTCAGGGTGTTATGTGCCCCGGCAGTAGTGATCGGCTTTCTATTTTTCTTTTGCTGTTGTTTTCTTTTTCGTCTTTTTGTTTTGATTTTGTAAAGGATGCGATCCTAAATGATGTAGCACTTTGAATTTTGAATGAATGAGCATGTTTTAACTCATCTTCTCTTTCTTGTACTTGCGGTATTCGTGTGGAACTGGACTTACTGGGGGATTATTTATGGACCTGTTATCCTAGGCGTACCTTGGTTTAAGGTACGGATAACAAGTTTGGTCAGGATACCTGGAACAGCCATGGCAAAGTGGTCATGGGTGCTCTCGGTATTGGGAGAAAGAATGCCGTAGAGCTGGGCTCCTGGGGCATGGTGAGATGGTGAATTTATGCTAAGAAGCTTAGCAAGGGATATTTGTGGACCTATTATCCTTGGCGTACCCTGGTTCAGGATACGGATAATGGGATGAAAGGAAACCAACATATTTTCTCAGAGGTTATGAGGACATGGCAAGCATGAGGGTTTTACCGTGGAATCTTCCTACTCAGAGGTAATGAGACATGGCAGGGAGACTTTACGGAAGATATTTGTGGTCAACAGCGAACATTTGTGGTCAACAGAGGACATTTGTGGACCTATTATCCTTGTCGTACTCCGGTTGTGGGTACAGATAATAGGTTGAAAGGGAACCAACATACTTACTCAGAGGTTATGGGGACATGGCAAGCATGAAGGTTTCTTCGACGGAGCCTTCCCACTCAGAGGTAATGAGACATGGCAGGAATAGGCTCAATAAAGAGGGGTACATAGAACGACTCAAAGGTAGGAGAACGTGGAAGTTCTATGCGAGGGGACGGTTTTTTTTTGGTGGAAGTGAAAACGACTCAGAGGTAATGAGGACATGGCCGTTTCGAAATATGTGGATCGATTACCCTTTTTGTGCACTGGGAGTGCGGGTAGTGGATCATGAGGGAGGATCTCTTCCAGGAAGAAAGTTCAGAGGTATAATCATACGTGACTTACTATCTGAAAGAGTGACCGAATGTGAGTTCAGAGGCACCAGCGGGTACATAACTCGGTAATCTGAAATGTTGTGAATGTGAGTTCAGCGGTACCAGCGGGTACATGACTCGATGATCTGGAGAGAATGTCGTTTAGACATAATATTTCTTCAGGAACTTGCCGTCGACGGGCAACATGAGCAGTCTCCGTTTTGTTTTGCGAGGCGGTAAGCACCGTTGGAGAATACTGCCTCAATGATAAATGGGCCTTCCCACTTTGGCTGGAATTTGCCAGCGGTCTTGTGAGTCATGACCATCGGCCTCCGGACTGCCAGAACGAGATCGCCCACCTGGAATGTTCTGATTTTGACCTTCTTGTTGAAGGCTCCAGAGATGCGTGCTTGGTATAGCTCAATTCGTTGCTGAGCCAAGAGGCGCTTTTCATCTAGTGCCTCCAATTCCTGTAGCCGGCGATGGTGGTTTTCGTCCGTCGTCAATTGATGTGTAAGGGCGACGCGTAGTGAGGGGATCTGAGTCTCCAATGGGAGGACCGCCTCACTCCCGTACACTACGTAGAATGGTGTATTCCCGGTGGCTGTTCGAACTATGGTGCGATAAGCCCATAAGCATTCGCCGAGCTTCTCGTTCCAGTCGCGTTTGTTGGAGGAGACAAACTTCTTGAGGAGTTTGATGATTGTTTGTTGAATGCCTCTGCCAAACCGTTCGCTGTCGGGTTGTACGGTGTTGAAGCGACATTCTGAATACGGTGCTTATCGTAAAATCGATAGAATATGTGGCTTGCAAACTGCGGACCATTATCATGGATGATCCTTCGGGGTAATCTGTCACGACCCGCACCCTAGGGTAAGGGCACGAGAAGTGGGTACGTCCAGCCTACGCCGCAGTGTCGGCGGTAGAACGCTGTCCTAGGTCAATCATCTAACAATTTAAAAGTACCTGTACAGGTTATACTCTCCGAATGGAGGTGACATAACAATATACATCTCAATCACATCTAGGGTAGAAGAATGAAAGATAGACAGATAAACAGTAACTCGAAAAGAACAGTAGAATAGATAAAATAAGTCCAAGTGTCTAGGATAACATAACATCAGAATGTCAACTCATAATACAATAAGTCTAAAGTCTATACATCTCAACATCTCAAAATACAACTCAGAATGTGAGACAAAATGATAACATAGAAAAGACTGTCTAGCTAAACTAGCCTAGACTACTGGGGCAACATCCTCAGCTGCAGGTGGGTCCTGCTGAGGGTCCACAACATAAATATCATCTAGTCCTGCTCCATAATAGGTAGACATCAGGGCCTCATCCTCATCCTCTGTAATATTTTCAACAGGTCCAGTCAGGACAGGAACGAGCACAATACATCTCACGCAGTGCATAGTATGATAGGAAATATAAAGCATGCAATAGAGTAAAATACATGAACTGCTGAAGGAAGATACATGTAGTAAAAGATAGCTGTAAAGGAAATATCTACTGTATATAGAGAACTATAAGTGGCTAGTGATGTAGAGTACAAGATAGGCATGTGAATGGCTAGAATTTATACATGATTACACTACAGAGTTTGCACATGATTACACTACTTTGGAATTATTCACATGTCCACTTCTACTCCCCCGTTTTCCCAATCAATACACAAGGATCCATGTTACGTTAAGATTCGTGATAAGCCCATAATTGGGTGATACGTGAGTGAGTCATGAAGATTCATGAAGGCTCGGTGATCATGAGAGTACATGAGTCACTAGCTGATACATGAAGATTCATGATAATAGAAGCATGAGATACATAATGTAAGTGAAACACACATGACAAAAGTACCTAATGCTCCCGAGGGGATAACATCTCATAAAAAGATCCATATAGTACCAATCCGTGATAACAATCGTGTCAGCATCAAGTAAAGTAATCTAGAGCAAGAATATAAATCCTGGCAAATATGAAACGGTCAGAGAATGTACTCGCTTGATAACTGAATGTCTGAAGAGGATATACTGTCTGAGGAGAGGTGTATGGCTCCTAATCAGAGCAATACAAGTCACAATGTATCCACAATGGTAAAAATAAAGTATACGATGTATACTACATGATTCTAGGTCAATCTGGTCAAAAGTCAACTCTTGGTCAACTTAATAGTCAAACTAGGTCACAGGAAGTCATACTAGGTCACAGGGAATCAAACTAAGTCAAATAAAGTCAAACAAGGTCAAACGTCAAGATTAGTCAAATCTAGGTTAAAGTCAACTCCTGGTCAACATTCTAGCCAAACTAGTCAATATTAGTCAACATGATCAATCTGGGTCAAGTCTAGGTCAAACTTAGACCAACTAAGGTATTGGTCAAACAAAGACTAGTTAGTAAGGTAATTAGGTCAAACAAAGACTAGTCAATAAGGTAATTAGGTCAAACATAGTCAGACTAGTTAAACTAGTCATTTTTAGGTCAATTAGGTCATAGTTTGACCAATAGTTGACTTTAGTCAACCATGGTCAACAAGGTCAACTACTAGGTGTTTTGGGCCATTAGGTCGATTTGAGTTAGCCCCAAGCCATAGGCTAGTCACTTAGGTTCCATATAACCTATATTTAGAAGTCATATATAATATCATATCTATATATAGATATACCCATATCTATTTACTACCTTTATATATATCAATATAGGCATAACTATATACAATACCAAAACCCACATATGTATATAATGACACTATATGTAATTCTAATACAATATATATATATATCATATATGTGAATACACTATATATAATACCAAACCCACATATATACATATATATAGATAGCTATCATATATAAATTATACATTTTCATATATATATATATATATATATAAACCCTATATACCCTCAACTATAAA
>JANAVB010028818.1:3416255-3614260 GCA_029216955.1 Iris pallida | reverse complement strand
TCTCAAAAACTGAGATTGAACTCAAGTTCAATCTCAAAACAAAATCAAAACCAAGTCTCAACTTATCAACCTACACTAACATTCAACAATACATACAATAGACATATACCAATACCTAAACCAATAGCCTACAACACGCAATACATGTCATATCCATATATATAGGTATTCCAACTGTCATACATATATACATATACAACTGAATCTCCTAATGTATCTCAGAAAACTGGAACACAAGCCATATTGCTAACCTATATACTATACCTTATAATTCCCAACCCTCACATGTATGTATATCAACCCACATACCCTCAAAAGAAACTGAACTCAATTGGTATCTCTGAAATCTAATTCAAAACTAAATATCAGTGTCAAACTCAGAAATATGAGTTGAACACAAATCAATTCTCAATATCAAAACCAATTCAATATCAAAAACCCATACTACACAAACCCAACTCAAAACCTAAATCCGAAATACACAACTACAACTCATGAAACTTGAAAAACACATAGGTGTACACGTGCGTGTCCTGCTTGTGTCATCACAGAGTCGAACTCGTGGACGTATCGTGTCCAAACAGTGTGTATCGCACAGGCACAGTACACGTGTATAGGAAAATCCCCGTGGGCACGTGCCGTGCCCGATAGAACACCACACGCAACACGAGGAGCCGCGTGCTCATGCACGTAGCTAGGTGGGGTCTAGGTCTAGGTGTAGCACCACCTTGACACACGCCCACGCGGTGTCCATGTGTCACACGAACAGCGTGTCGGGAAGGGCTGTGCGTGCGTGCACGATGTCAGCCGAAACAGTGCAGGTGCACGAGAACTTCGCGCACACTCAACGAAATCTCGTAAATTTTACGAGCACGTGGGCAGAGGTTGTCCCCACATGTCAAAGTATTTTCACGCTAAACCGTGTCATATCCATCGATTTATGATACTCAGAATGCAGGATAGTGCACTGCTATGCACGGGATCTCGTGCCACGTTTCCGTGTCCGATTTGGACACCAAAATGTGTCAAATCAAGACCCATCTTCACAGAACTTGTTTCAAATATAAAAAACAATAAATTTGTGAAAACAAAATCAAAAAATAAGAACTTTCAATTCTAAGAGGTATTTCATCGAACACGTGTTCCAATACACCGACATGCATTCGATACGCCTACCAAACGGATACGAAATCCTACCAAACTACATCTATAGGTCCAGGACACCTAGATGGATGCATCTATGAAGAAAAATCAAATTTTTACAGGGGTTTAGAGGGGTTTACCTATTTAGTGTCAATATCTCAATGAAACGAGCCTCCAAACGTCCCGACGCCGATTTCCTCCAGTCCAAAGCCCCCGATTCCTTGCTAGCAAGTCTCCAGCTAGTTCCTCTCCTTCTAAGGATCGCAACGTACTTCGTTTGGTCTGATTTGGATGAAAATTGAGGAAAAGAGGCTATTGGAAGGGAATGGGAATTTCTAGGGTTTTGAGAAAGATTGACGGCTACTATACTATAACACATATATGGGGGCTGCTATTGTGGCCGGCTAGGGGTGCTGTTAGGGTTAGTTAGGGTTTAGGATGGGCCATAATACAACTAAAGTCCAAAAGGAGCCCATTAGCAAAAAGGCCAAAAAGCTATATATTAAATAACCTAAAAATAACTTAATTTGTTTCCTAATTAGGACTAAGCTCTAACTTAAATTCTAATTAGCTAATTAAATCTCTAATCACATGGTTAGTCTTTTAATCAAGGTTAATTAAGGTTAAACCATCTTCTAATACCAAGAGCACCAATCAAAAACTACAATACCAATCAAATTAATAATAAAATAATCAAAAATTTAAAATATCACATATATACTAAAATATCCCAAATCTAGAAAAGTGGTAGTGACACTTCACACCGAACCCCCATGGGAGGCGCTTTCCCTCGACCTCTATCCACTGACCGAACAACGAAACCCCTGATACGGGGCCCCGAATAGGTCGTTGGGCGGTTCAGAGATATCTTCTCGTATTACACCATCTTTGGCCCATCATTAATTCTTTATTTTATATATCCTAGTTTGATCATGCTTACCGCTTGTCTGCAAATACATGTTAGACGAACAAAGCAGTATACAGTAGCAAATAAGATAACATTTAGTGAACAGTAGGACAATGCTAAGTTTAAGTAGTAACATGATACTGATTACATGAATATTAGTGACATCATTATGTTAAACTTAACTGATTATAATCGTTGGGCTAACAGTTTAATCGATCTGAGTTCGGTTGCCCTGTTTTCTGAATAGGTCATGAAGAATAGGCTTTGGGCTTTTGTGGGTTTGTGGGCGATTGGAAAACTGGACTGGGTTTAATGAATGGACTAATCATTTAGATGATTGGGTAGGCTAATTTTGGTAGTAGATTTTTTATAGCTGAGCCAAGTGCCAATCCCGATCAACCGTACATTTTTCCTAGACTCAATAAATTAAAAAATACATAATAAAGTAGAAAAAATTATCTCGATCATTAATGCGATTATTGTTGGCGAAGACTCTGACTGAGTGCAGTAGCAAGATTGTAGTCGTTTAGCAGCAGTACCGTACCTGTATATTATTTGTGTATTTCGAACTGGAATTTTTAGTCGCTTATTAAAATAAGGTATGACCAGACCAATGGGCCAACAATCTCTTCCATTTTGATAATTGGCAAACACCAAGTTTGATATATCAAATAATTAAAAAAAATTACCACTTACCTTTGGCCTTTGGTACCAAGTTTCCCTCTTCTGTCTGGTATATTAGAAATTTTTCCCCCTTTGTCATTTAATCAAAATGCGTGTTCCCCTGTAATTAGTGGGCATATAACAAAGAAGAGTAAAATATCCAATTATAGAAAGATAACCAAGACATATAGCAGATGATATAATTATAAAAGGAAGTGCATAGCATATAAAACTAAACTAGAGTTCAAATACATAGTAGTGCTGAAAGCAAATATAACACACCATATAACCAAAGTGCATGAAATCTAATACAAACCAAATAACTGCAGCTAACTAGTGCCAGCTACTAATGTTATCATCAACCATCACATATCAAACCAAAGTACATCACGAAGCCCAACAACCCTCAAGATGTATAGTTACCAGTCTCGATAGAGTGGTTGGGATCATAATATGCAGATACATGTAAGAAGTAGTGCTGAGCCTCTGGATCCTCAAATCTTTAATCGAGAACTGAGGATGACGAATATAGGGACTAGGGCCACCAAGTACATGCGCCAAACTCTACTGCATGTCCGTAATTAGAGTTGCCAAAAGCCTGAGCTTGTATAGTGGTCCTGAAATCTGTCTGGTGATGACACTCTAAATCAGCAGTGTAACGCTCATCCTCAAGTCAAAAACGATCTTGCATTATGTAGAGACTAAAAATCAAGCTGCGCCACCTATTAAAGTGTTAGATCATCAAAAGCCACCAAATCATTACATTATGCCAAACCATCAGGTTGCACCGACATCTGGTTGCGCAGGAGTCAGTTTGCGTAGGAGTTAGGTTGTGCGAACGACACATGGCTGCACTTCCTCGAGAAGCTGTAATGACATCATCATTTTTCTGACAGCTGACAACACGGAGATTAAGGAAAGTCTGTTCGAATCCCGTACAACACGAATGCTCGAGAAGATTTTGTCAGCATGTAATTAATAGCTGACAGCTGGTTCGCGCAAGTCGATATGTGGCACAAGAATTAATCAGCACAACACATGAGACTTAGTCAAAGGTGCCAGTTGTTGAGTTACGCCCATGCCGCAGTCTGGCTAGTTGGCGCCACTTGATCAATTTTTTATTTTTTAAACAGGGTGACGTGGCGTGCTAGCCACCAATTTTGCAGAGCGTGCCTACTACACTGCCCACGACCATATGCATCTCAATCAAATGATGCTACGTGTCTACAGCAGTTGGTGCAACCGCTCACGCAAGTTGTTATATTGTGCCATGCGCAACCTGATGAAGCTCGCCCAAGGTGATCAAACAGTGTTCAGAACAGAGTGACGTGGCGCATAAGCCACTAACTTTGTAGAACATACCCACTACACTCTCCATGACCATGCGTATCTCAATCAAATGATGCTATGCATGTACAGCAGTTGGTGCAACCGCTTACGTAAGTTGCTACATTATGCCACGCGCAACCTAATGAAGCTCGCGCAAGGTGATCAAACAATGTTCAAACAGAGTGACATGGCGCGCAAGCCACTAACTTCGTAGAACGTGCCCACTATACTACCCACGACCATGCGTATCTTAATCAAACAATGCCACGTATCCACAACAGTTAGTACAACCGTTCATGCAAGTGAACTGGAGGCGTGCAACCTAAAATGCGCGCAACCCAGAATTACTACTAAACAGTTATTTCGAGAACTCTATAAATAGAGTTTCAAATCAGTTTCAAAATATCAAGAAGAAGGATCTTAATCTCCTGCTAAAGTGTTGTTGCATCCTCCATAGGCTCGTGTCTTCGATATCACATCGTCCAAGGGATAAAGTAATCGTCTTCTGATCCGATTCCTATAGTTGTACTTTCCCAAAAATCAATTGTACTCTTATACTCTTTTCTAAGTTTGTAATAAAGAAGCATATATTTTTGTTCTTTGCAAACAAAATGGCAACTCTGCTGGGGTCGACTTTCTCTCCCGACGAGAAAGTGACAACTCAATGTGATACCGCATCAATCGGCATGACGCAGAAGACCCTGGTCGTTCAAGTCGACCAGACAGCCTACGAGGCCATGATCAATGTCGGGGGTGCCAAGTGTACTGCTGCCGCTGTTAAGAGCAAAACACGCTTTGTTTGGACTCCTAAGTCTTCGATGGCACAATCCCCTGCCTTTGCACAACCTACACCCATCACTGCCTTGGCGCAATCTAAGGAAAATAGTCTTTTGGCTAATTTCTCCACTTCTTCGATTCTGAAATCAAAGGAGACTTTGTCTCGACACACTGCTATCCAAAACAAAGGAAAGGGCCCTTTGGCCTTTACTTCCCTGGCGCATCCTGCACCTGTTCTTGCTTCTACGCAACTTGTGCCCATCACTGCCTTTACACAACCTAAGGGAAACTGCCTTTTGGCTAACCCTTCTACTTCTTCAACTCTGAAATTGAAAGAGACTTCGTCTCAAGAAACTGCTGGACAAAACAAAGGAAAGCGCCCTTTGGCCTTTTCTTCCATGGCGCAACCTACGTATGTTCCTGCTCCGGCACAACTTGCGCATGTTCATGCTCTGGCGCAACCTGCATATACTTCTGCACTAGCGCAACGTAAAGAGAAACACTGTTTAGTGACTCCTTTGCCACCAAACCATAAGTTTAGTAAGAAATCACTAAATCAAGGAAAACGCTCTTTAGCTTTTCCTCATTCTGCTCGAGTCATTGACTGGATGGAAAGTACTGCTAATTTAGATAGAAATTCTATTCTCCTTAACAGAGGTAACCAAATCTCTGTCGGAAAGATGGGTTCTATTCAGAATAAACTTTCCACGTAAAAGGGTATTATGCCTACTCCAAAAAGGTCATGGCAGGATCTACCAACCCTATGTATTTTAAGATTCCGACAAGGCAAACTGCTAGTATCTCAAGTCGATGCACAAGTAGCTCCCCTATCAGACTTGCGCACCTATATTAATAGGTGCCAATTAGGGTCAACCTCGGGAAATCACAAGATATATCAAGCGCAACCTGCACTAGTTGCTAACTTATGCCAGAGGAAGAATTCTGAGGTAAAAGATCCTATGACTTATGCTAACCATCTTAGCACGTCTTTGTACACTCAAGGTACGGAACACCTCAAGAACATGAACTATGTCCTGAACATCGTCAAGGACTACATTCATGCCACTTCTTCTCGTCCTATTAGTGACCTCCGTGAACTCTTAAACCAAAAGCGGAAGGTTGCAAATCCATGCTGTCCAGCGGTCGACCAACAACAACAGCATCATTGTAATCACCACCATGAAGTTGTCATCAAATGCTGTTATCAGTCGGCCAACGGTCCGTCTTTGACTGTTTGAATTATGTTCAGACTCCTGAACCAATCCTAGTGGACGAAGATGAATTACTCTATGCTCCTGTCAATATGGCATCTCGAAGCACTTGAGATGGAAAACGTCCAAGACGTAATGCATCCCGCAATCCTAGTCAACAGTACTTAGATTGGATTCATGAATCCAGTGAAGGAGTTTATCAGTATACTAGATCAAGAAGCCGAAAAACAATCGATCAAAGGAATCTTCTTGATTCTAACCAAGATTTCTTTAGTCAAAAAGACATCTCTATCACTTATTCTGGGGGTAGTTCTTTATATGACTTTGATGCTGACAGTGAAAGTTCTGAAAGGACCATCCTCTCCACTAGCTCTTCTTCAAAGGCTAGAGAAGTGACTGCTTATGTCGTCACAGAAGATCAAGATACTTCCAGTTCTAGCAGTCAAGAGCAAAGAATCGCTGCTATGGAGGCTAGTTTGAAAAACAAGGCTGAGATAATAACATGCATGCATGTTGTGATCATGGCACAACATACAGTTCCACCGGTCGAGAATATGATTTCGACTCAAGAACCTGTAACAGCATCAGCTCCCATCAATATTGATCTGCAGGTACAGTCTTCTCACACCACTTTTATTCCTGTGCAGGCTATTCCAAGTCAATCTGGTGTTGGGGCTAGTACCTATCATGCAGTACCCCCTCCTAACATATCAAATTAATCTACTCGTCCACAATTAATAGGAGATACCAATGAGGCCGTAAAACTTTTACGTACTCAATTTGAAGCTTTCAAACAGAAGGATGTCCTGCAAAAGCTTGGGATCAAACAACCCTATACTATAGAATGGAAAGAGGTCCAATTTTCTCCTAAATACAAACCCCCTACTATTATGCTGTTTGGTGGCAGCATGTCTCCAAGTCAATACCTCAATCACTTTGAAGTAATGACTGATCAACTTCAACTAAATGATGATGTTCTTACTAGAGTATTTGTCGGCTGTTTAGCTGGTGCAGGATATGACTGATATCGTAGTTTACCAGATGGTTGTATAACCTCTTTTGCTGGCTTCAAACAAATATTCTTAGAACGATTTTATGAGGTAACCAACAATATGACTATGTCTGCTGTCATCAAAATCAAACAATGACATAATAAAACTATTGAACATTTATTGAACGATTCTGCCGTAAAGCACTCAAAATGCCTCTCGGAACCCCAGATGCTTTGACTATAGACACTTGTAAATCAAACCTATTGCCTATAATCAGCATGTGGAGATGATCAACACAATTCCAAGACTGGCCTTCCTTCATAGTGAACGCTAAAGCAGCAGAAGAGAGCGCTGACAAGTTCAAGCAATTAGGTATTCAAATGCCTAATCTTGACAAAGATGAACATGCTACACCAAATAATAGTGGCCGTCAGAACAATCGCAAGAGCAAGGATGTTGACCCAAAACGGATCACAGTCAACCAAATCTTGACAATTAATAAAATAATATTTGTCATAGTCCAATTTGACACATCAAGCTCTAAATCAATCAACTCATCACATCAGTTCAAGACAACAGATGCCTGAAGATTTACTGCTTTGTGTATTCTGGAGTCTGTAAATTTTATTATTTTTGAGTATAGGCAGATGTACGTTGAGTCATATTGAGCAACTTTGGGCTAGACTTAACCTTTATAAGTTTACTTAGCCAATAACCAAAACAGCCCATCAGCCAGAGCCTATTATGAACTTTCTGTCCATAGGAGACAGAGTTCAGGCCGAACTCTGTCCCCTAAATTACAGGAAGCTCATTTTTAGGGTTTAATCACTGCTAGTTGTCCAACGGACATAAATTTGAATTTTGGACACAGAATTCTGACCGAATTCTACCTACCAAGAACCCTATAAATAGGCCTTGAATTCTCCCATTTCAAACCATCCAATCTTCTCTTCTTCTTCTTCTTCTCTTACATAGTCTACATATTAAAGAGCTCTACCTTCCCATCCAACTTAGCTTTCAAACTTCCCAACCGTCTAAGTTACTCAGTACGATTCAGCTAGAAGTTTGAAGTGCAAGAAGTTATAAGTCACTTGGAAAAGTCCAAGTTTTGCCACAGCAATCATTGAAAGAAGTTTGACGTGCTCTTCTGTGTAAAGGCACGTGGTTGTAACCCTATTTCACAAATAGTGGATTTTAATTCTGAGCTAGAGTTCTCAGGCCTGGACTAGTCCTCCACGAGGAAAACCAGGTTAAAAATCTTGCTGTGTTTATGTTTGCTCTTTGACTATTTTAGTTTCGCATTTATATTACTCTGATTATTTTGTTAGTAAAAAGAGTTTAAGTTTTTAATTGATCATTTTCGTTATAAACTCTATTCACCCTCTCTAAAGTTGCCTACCTGTACCTCAATTGGTATCAGAGCTCTGTTCTCTTTTCAAGGACTAACATCCTAGAGCTGATCCATGGCAACCACACAACCTATATTTTCCAACCATGGTGAAGGACAGTCCACTCATAGGCCACCTCTATTTGATGGAACCACTATACCTATTAGAAAACTAGAATGATTTTCTATTTCAAGTCTCTAGACTTCGACTTGTGGACCATTGTCACCGATGGTTACAAAGAGTCTGCCAAGATAGTTGTCAATAGAGATCTCATCGAGAAACCCAACGAAAAATATTCTGACGAGGAAAAGAAACAGAAAAGTCTAGATGCTAGAGCTATTAATGCTCTCTTTTGTGTAATAGACAAGAATGAATTTAACAGGGTCTCGACATGCACCACCTCACACGAAGTATGGAAGCTTCTAGAAGTGACGCATGAAGGAACCACTCAAGTCAAGAAATCAAAAATCAGTCGTCTCACTCAAGAATACGAGGCATTCAAGATGAAGTCTAATGAGACGATCACCCAAATGTTTACAAGGTTCTTTGACGTCATCAACCCTCTGTCATCACTTGGCAAACAATATACAAATCATGAGATGATCTGCAAGTTACTTAGGGGGCTACCGAAGATTTGGAACCCTAAGGTAACAGCTATCATAGAAGAAAATGATCTCACCACAATGTCTATGGAAACTTTGATAGGAAAGCTGATGACCCACGAGCTTGACCTCAAAGACTTCGACGAACCTGCTCCAAAGGCAAAAGAAATAGCCCTAAATGCTCATCGTCGAAGGGCTGATCCTCAAGAGACTGACGACGACAAATCTGAAGGTGATGATCAAGCTCTTCTAGTCCACAACTTCAAGAAGTTCCTTCATTTCAATCGAAGAAAGAAAGAACAACAAGAAGACGACGAGAAAGAACAAACGTGCTACGGCTGCAAAAAGACTGGACACGTTCGAAAGGACTGTCCCTTCACAAAGAAAGGCAACAGATATAAAAAGTCCAACAAGAACCCTTCTTCAAGAAAGTATGCCAACACTAGTATTTGGCATGAAAGCGAAGCAAGTGACTCCAAGGAAGAAAATGACTCTCCTCAAGACACCGCCAATGTCTGCCTAATGGCAACATCCGAAAAGGTATCAAACGAAACTCTCGATGACTTTACCTTTGATGAACTTAATGATTTACTAAATGACCACAAGAAAGTCATTAGTAAATATAAGCATGCCAAGGAGAAAATCAAAGGATATGAAATAGAGATTCAAAATCTTTCTTCCTTACTTGATAATGTTAGAGACACTCCACCCACGGAAGTCACTGATGAGGTGTCCATGCTTAAGTTAAGCTTACATGATGCCAAAGCACTTATTAAAATGCAAACACGTGAGATCACAACACTCAACAATGAGCTTGCTGGAAAAAAAACAAACACAAGATCTCTATTGCTAATATTGATGGTTTAAATGCTAAGTGTAATGAACTGCATGATGCCTCTAAGAAATTAGAGATTAGATTGGGAAAACAGGTTGCTCAACCTCAAACGCAATCACACAGTCACAAAACACACACAAAATACAAGACCACTCATAATAGTAAAACATATCACCCACATGCAGCACGTAAACATGCCTATATGTACACGTACTCCCATGCAGTACGTAAACCACATACACATAGACATCATAACCATTATCCTTTTGCTACACATGGTCAATACCCTACTAACCACCACCATGATGCACATAGACATAACTATCATCCTGCTACCACATATAGTCACTATCCAGCTGTTCCACACAACTATCACCATACTGTATATAGACATTACTATCAACCTGCTCCAAACACAAATAGGCATGCTACTTGCACTTACTGTGGATTACATGGTCATATCTCACCACAATATACAAATAGGAAATTAGTAGATATTAATCTATATGCATGGGTGCCAAAGACTAACATTTCAGGACCCACAAGAACTTGGATACCAAAGGTCACATCTACTCTTGATGTAGGTAGACCTTCCTTCCTCAACTAAAAGCAAGTAAATTCTTGATAGTGGATGCTCGCGAAATATGACGGGAGACGCAAATCTTTTCGCATCACTATCGATGAAGAGGGAAGGGTATGTATCCTTCGGTAACAACTTAAAGGGGTACATCATTGGTAATGGTACTATTGCTCATCCTCCTCTTATAATAAAAGATGTTTGCCTAGTGACCGAGTTGAAGCATAACCTGCTCAGCATAAGTCACATTGCTGATCATGGATATGATATTAACTTTGAACAAAAAAATGCTACATTTATGATAGGTCAACGGGATAGATTGCTTTTGATGGGATAAGAGAGGATAACATTTATATTTTTATATATCTAGAAATACTAACAGTACAGGAAGATGCCTCTACGCCCACAAGGATGAGAGACTATTGTGGCACCAGCATCTTGGTCATGCCAATATGGATACTATATCCAGGCTATCGACAAAGAAGCTAGTAAGAGGTCTAACCGACATGACATTCAAGAAGGACACGGTATGTGCCGAATGTGAACTGAATAAGACAACCAAATCTTTATTTCATTCCATAAACACTGTAAGTACTACTAGACCCTTGAATTACTGCACATGGACTTATTTGGTCCGAGTAGAGTAGCCAGTCTTGGTGGAAAACTCTATGCTTTTATTATAGTAGATGCTTTTTCTAGATTCACTTGGATTTTTTTCTTTCAAACAAAAGTGATGCAATTTTTGTTTTTCAAAATTTTTGCTAAAAAGGTTTAAAACAAAAAAGGCTACATGATTACTCGAATCCGAACTAATCATAGAGGCGAATTCAAAAATTCCGATTTTGAAAAGTTTTATGATTAAAATGGTTTTGATCATGAGTTTTTTTATCCTAGAACTCCTCAACAAAATGGTGTTGTGGAGAGGAAGAATAGGACTCTTGGCGATATGGCTAGAGTCATTTTGAATAAATTTTCACTTTTAAAATATTTTTGGGCAGAAGCTGTCAGTACAGCTTGCCACATTTTGAATAGGGTGCTTATTCGACCTATTTCGAAGAAAACACACTATGAACTTTGGTTTGTTAGGACTCCCAATTTATCTTATTTTAGAGTGTTCGGTTGTTGCTGCTTTATTCTCAATACCAAAGATAACTTAGACAAATTTGATGCCAAAGCTGACGATGGTATTTTTCTTGGCTATCCCGCCAAGAGTAAGGGATATCGAGTGTTTAACAAACGCTCCATGATAGTAGAAGAATCTACTAATGTTACTTTTGATAAGGAAAATAGTACATCTACCATCCCCAATGATGATAATGAACCATCAACTTCTATGCCTATAACTACTAATCCTGAAGCCAACTCACTACTAAAATCTGCTCATTTGGCGACATAAATTTAGCGATGTTCGATTAACGTCGCTAAATTGTGTACATTAGAAACGTTTTAGTGAGGCGTCGCTAATCGTCGCTACTAGCGACGAAGTAAGCGACGAAATAACGATGTATATTAATTACATGAGCTAGTCGTCGCGAAACGTCGCTATGACATCGCTAATAGCGACTAATTTAGAGACTGTCGCTTGAACGTCGCTAAATTCTAATTATATCCCCCCTCGCCGATTCATTTCCCCCTATTTTCCTCTCTCACTCTCTCTCCTCTCCCCTCCGACGCTCTCACTCTCTCCGGTGGCGACTCTCACTCTCTTCGGCGACTCTCCTCACTCTCCGGTACGTGACTCTCCCCCTCACTCTCTCTTTCTCTCCATCTGTTTTGGTTGTTGGTGGTTTGGAGGGGACGGGTGGCTCGGAGGAAGGTGCAGGGGGATACGGGTGGTTGAGGGTGGTTGTGGGGTGGCTGTAGGGTGGCTGGGGGTAGGACAGGGGGGACGAGGGCGGCTGGAGAGGGAAGCTAGGGTTAGGGTTCGGGTTTGGGTTCGTTTCCTCCATTTTACTCTCTCACTCTCTCTTCTCCTCCCTCCGGTGCTCTCACTCTCTTCGGCGCTCTCACTCTCTCCGACGACTCTCTCTCTTTCCGGCTATTTTGGTTGTTGGTGGTTGGGGGGTACGCGTGGCTCGGGGGGAAGGACAGGGGGATGCGGGTGGTTCGGGGGTGGCTGGGGGAAGGGACAGGGGGACGAGGGCGGCTGGGGGAGGGGAGCTAGGCGTAGGGTTCGGATTAGGGGTGGGTATGTGTGGGCGGCTGGGGGAGGGGAGCAGGGGAGGGTGGGGGCGGCTGGGGGAGGGAAGTAGGGGAAGTGGAGGGTTAGGGTTCGGGTTTGGGGTGGTGTAGGGGGGCTTGGTCAGGGGCACCGATAGTGCCAAAAAATCAGATAATTTAATAATAATTATTTGTTTTTGACACCGAAAAGTGTGATACTCCTATTCGAACGCACCGATAGTGCTGATATTTGTAAAAAGTAGTTTTGTTGGTTGGTTAATTGGTAACATGGTGATCGGGACATATAGTCCCTGCAGCCATTCGACTGGCGAGACAGAAACTATGGCATGGTGATCAGGACATGGTCCCTGCAGCCATTCGACTGGCGAGGCAGAAACTATATAGCCGTAGATAAAATTGACTGCCCTCCGACCCTCATCTCTCGACAATAATGATATGACAACCTATCATTATATCTTATATAGTAGTAGATGATGTCTTAGTATTACATTATGTGAGTTCATCTTAATTCTGTTACATTCTTCAGATACTAGATACGATAAGAACATATACTACACCATATGTACAGAATACAGATGATTCACACTAATGTATGCTACAATGAATTTTGGGTTGTGTTTTGAGCCATTCGTTCTCACACTTGGTGACCGGGACATATAGTCCCTACAACCATTCGACTGGCGAGACAGAAATTATGGCATGGTGATCAGGACATAGACCCTGCAGCCATTCGACTGCGAGGCAGAAACTATGTAGCCGTAGATAAAGTTGACTGTCTTCCGACCCTCATCCCTCGGCAATGATGATACGACAACCTATCACTATATCTTATATAGTAGTAGATGATATTTTAGTATTACATTATGTGAGTTCATCTTGATTCTGTTACATTCTTCAGATACTAGATACTAGATTCGATAAGAACGTATATACCATATGTACAGAACATAGATGATTCACACTAATATATGCTAGAATAAATTTTGGGTTGTGTTCTGAGCCATCCGTTCTCACACTTAAGTACTGTGAGAGCGCCGGAGAGAGTGAGAGCGCCGAAGGGGAGAAAAGAGAGAGTGAGAGAGTAAAATAGGAGGAAATGAATTGGTGGGGGAATATAATTAGAATTTAGCGACGTTCATACTAACGTCGCTAAATTAGTCGCTATTAGCGACGTCATAGCGACGTTTCGCGACATATAATGCCGATATTTGTAACAAGTAGTTTTGTTGGTTAGTTAATTGGTAACATGGTGATTGGGACATATAGTCCCTGCAGCTATTTGACTGGCGAGACAGAAACTATGGTACGACATGGTGATCAGGACATAGTTCCTGCAGCCATTCGATTGGCGAAGCAGAAACTATGTAGTCATAGATAAAGTTGACTGTCCTCCGACCCTCATCCCTCGGCAATGATGATACGACAACCTATCACTATATCTTATATAGTAGTAGATGATATTTTAGTATTACATTATGTGAGTTGATCTTGTTTCTATTACATTCTTCAGATACTAGATACTAGATTCGATAAGAACGTATACTACACCATATGTACAGAACATAGATGATTCACACTAATGTATGCTAGAATGAATTTTGGGTTGTGTTCTGCGCCATCCATTCTCACACTTAAGTACTGTGAGAGCGCCGGAGAGAGTGGGAGCGCGGAGGGGGGAGGAGAGAGAGTGAAAGAGTAAAATGGGGAGAAATGAATTGGTGGGGGAATATAATTAGAATTTAGCGACGTTCATACTAACGTCGCTAAATTAGTCGCTATTAGCGACATCATAGCGACATTTTGCGACATATAGTGCTGATATTTGTAACAAATAGTTTTGTTGGTTGGTTAATTGGTAACATGGTGATCGGGACATATAGTCCCTACAGCCATTCGACTGGCTGTTTGCCATAAAATATAAAAGAACAGAACAATTATCGGAGGACCGGACTTTTACTTCACGTTACAAACTCGCTTGTACAAAGAAAGCCCAGGGACAAAAACCTAGGTACAGCAGTCTAAGTACAATTGTTTATTTTAGATTCTGGGGGTGACGATAGAGGCTCGAGAAGGCGACGACAGCCCTGCCTTACTCCTTGGACGATCGGTATGCAGCCTTGGCTCCTGTGAAGAGATGGTTGGCGTTGATGAAGAAATGCTCTTCTTGCTCTCCCTCTATTACTCTTCTGGCTTCTCTCGTTCTCTGTGTATTTTTCTCTGATTATTGGGGGAGTCTCTCTGTATATCTCTCTCTGATCGTGTATCTCTTTTTTTCACAAGGGAATGGCACCTTGCTATTTATAATAGTGGGGGCATCATTAGGGTTTAGATGATTATCCATTCTCAAAGTGGTGGCAGCCTGATGCTTAATCAATCTGGACCATTAGTTTTAAACGTGAAGGATCTGGGCCATAAATGGGGATAGCATTGAATCCTGCGAATGATTAATGCTGATTGCTTTAAATCTTTATGATTGGTTGTGTCAAGCTTGGATCTCTCACTATGTGTCCTATTGGCTTGATCATGAATGATATGACCTGATCTCATTAATTATGAGGATAACGTTAAATATGGTCATTGGGATTTGGTAAATCTCTGATTGATTTGTATCTCATAATCATCCATACTACCAGCTGTCAAGTCGTGGGGGCAATTGAATCTCTGCCACGTGTCCAAAGCCGCATAATATCCATGAACCGCATGAGACAGCGTCTCAGTGAGCCGCATAGGTGTAGTATTTACGAGCCGCATGGGATGGCTTCTTGGTGAGCCGCAGGAAGATGATTCCTGCCAGCCGCATGAAACTGTTCTTCAATTGAGCCGCATGGAAGTAGCCACGTGGCAATCTCGGATCGTGTCAGAGATTTTCTCCTATTCCCGAAGAGTCTGTCATTATGACAGGACCATCATGGTACTTTATGTCAAAGCCGTCAGTTGTCAAATCATGGCAGAGCATTAAATAAGGCCATTACTTGATGGCCAGCTGTGTGAAGGGATCCCACGGGGACACGTGGTGTTGATCGAGCCGTATGTTTCTGTTGGTCGTTAGTGAGCAGCATGTACTTTTGAGCCGCATGCGGCTGGAGGGCTCTTTGAATCGCATAGGACTGTCCCTATGTAAGCCGTATGGACTCTCCTGCCCCGAGCCGCATGAGACTAAGAGTCTCTCTGAACCGCATGGGACTGCTCCCGTATGAGCCGCATGGGGTTCTCCTGTTCCGAGCCGCATAGACCATCATTCTGATATTTTCCATGCTTCTACAAGACCCCCTTCAAAGTTTTCAATTTGCAAAATTGAAATACTTTGAATAAGAAGCATGGCCTTTGTTGACCGCATAGATGATTCAGACGTATGGATTTATCTGGCCGTATGAGCTGTTAGGCCACATAGACTTTTTGCCACGTGTCCCAACCACGTGTGCAAATCTTCTGCATTAAATGCCCTTGATTCATTTTTTGAATTAACGTCGCCTTTTGGGGAAGGATCCCAAGGGTCAGTTTTGTTTTGACCGAAGCGTTTTGCCTTTATTCTTTTAGGTGGCACGTAAATCGAGGCATTTGTTGTTTTTCGAGCCTCCTTCGCCTATAAGTAGGAGTAATTTTATTCTTTGAGGGTTCTTCACCTCTCTTTGCTCGCACTCCTTGTTATCGACTTCCTCTTCGTCTTCTCCCATCAACGATCGGCAATGGCTCCCAAGAAGACTACGGCTGCTACGGGCAAGAAGGCTGCATCATCGTATGCGGCAGCGAAGGGCAAGAAGGCCGCATTTTCATCGACGACGGCGAACGTGGCGGCTCCTCCGCCGGCTGACGTGCCTATTTTTCACTCCGACGTTCATTCGTCTATTGCTGGTAGGGCCATCAACATGAACTGTCACGGCTACGCCGCATATTTTATGCGCGAGCCTGTATTTCCAAGTATGCTGCGTGTCCGACTCATGTTCGAGCCGCATGGGATATGACCTAGGTCTGAGCCGCATGAAAGTTGTTGTTTGCAGCCGCATAACTACTTCATCCTCAGGGCCGCATAAGCTCATCTGGACTGGACCGCATGAGCTCTTTCAAACTGAGCTGCATAAGCCTATTTCGAACTGAACCGCATAAGATCATTTGAACTAAGCCGCATAAGCTCATCCGCACTGAACCGCGTAAGTCTATTTCGAGCTGAACCATATAAGTTTATTCGAATTGGACCGTATGGGTCATCCGAACTGAACCGCATATGCTCCTTTCGAACCGAACCGCATAAGCTCATTCGGACTGAACCCGCATGAGCTCTTTCAAACTGAGTCGCATGAGGCTATGCTGAGCTAAGCCGCATAAGATCATTTGAACTAAACCGCATAAGCTCATCCGCACTGAACCGCGTAAGCCTATTTCGAGCCGAACCATATAAGTTTATTCGAATTGGACCATATGGGCTTATCCGAACTGAACCGCATATGCTCCTTTCGAACCGAACCGCATAAGCTCATTCGGACTGAACCTGCATGAGCTCTTTCAAACTGAGCCGCATGCGGCTATGCTAAGCTAAGCCGCATAAGCATCACGTAGTTTGTGTTTCGGCTATCTTTTTGACTTGTTTCTTTTGTCTTTTTTCAGTGAATCTGCAGTAAATCCTGCGGGGGAACTTCTGGTTGTCTCGAATCAGTTTGCCATGGATGTATGACTGGACGATTTAGTTCGTCAAGTGTCAGAGCAGCTCCTTGTTAATGAGCCTTTGGAGCGACTAAACGCTATCAGGGTTCAATCTTTCCAATCCCTTAGTGACATGATGAGCTCCGGGAAGCCTAATGGGAAGCATCTGAGGCTGGTCTTCCTCTTTGGGGATGCGTTGATCATAAAAAACTCCCGAGTGCTGGATGTTTCCGAGAGTTAGGATTTTAACCTAGACGGGATGCCGATTCATATCCCCATTATGAAGCATCATTTCCCTTTTGTGTGGTTCAACATGATCATTTTTGACAGGCAGATGCCAGACCCCCTCACTCCAACCAGACCGGGGATGTTTGTTGGTAACATCCGTTACAACAAAATCACTGGGTCAGTGCGCACGATCAAGGATCCGGCCAGTTGATCCGTGATGGGGTTAGTTCCGGGTACCTTTATCAACACACCCGGTCCTAACTTCTCATTCTCTCAGGCTGATACCTTCCTGAGCCAGCTTGCTCGTAAAGGGTCCTATCCTGTTGGCAGATTGGTACTGCCGAACTGGTTACACCCTATTCCCCCGTGGGCTAACCTGACCTCGTAGATTCTACGGAACTACGGGGAATTTTTGTGAGAAGTCAATCTTTATGATGCTATCCGGGGTACCAGCCACAGGTTGCCCGTTAATAAGCCATTGTTTATGGCCCTTCTGGAGATGTATAATCATCGGACAGGGACTTTCTTCACACCTATAGGGGAATTGGGGCTCGTTCTTCACGGGATGTATGCTGTCTCCAAGCTCCCCTGGGGAGACGAGCCCTTCGAAGCGTACACTCCGACGAATGAGGAGTTCCAAGATTTAGACCGACGATTCCCAGGTTTCGTCACTGTGTATCAAGAACTGTTGTGTCATCATAGCACCTGTCACCGAACGGCTATCCAGAAAAATGACAGCTCAGAAGGGGACGCTCCCCATACCAAATCTTGGGTCTCCTATCTCTTCAAATTCAGTGCTGCTGGCCGAGTTACTTCCCGAGATCGTCAAACCCCTAGGGAAGTAGAAGGCTCGGTGTCGACTGCTAGGAGGTCGAAGTCTAAGAGTGACAAATTTGGGAGCCAGATTGACTCCTTCAGCTATTTTTATTATAGTACTCGGCGGCTGTCGGAGAAGGCACTCTTGGCAGGGTTTTTAATGGTATGGCTGCGCAATTGTGTCGTCTCAGGAGGGGCAGGTGCTATTGAGAGGATCGGCCGTCACTTTATTCTTCCCGCCGTGAAGTTGGCCTTCGGGGTCAGGCTGGCTCTTCTCCCCGCTATGGTGTGCAGCATTCAGCATGGTCTCCGTGCCTTCTCGTCCAAGGTCATCGCTCGTGATGTGGCAATGAACTTTGAACGTATAGAGCTGCCTTATCATTATTTGCTGGGATGGCTGTTGTTGCATTATCAATCTTTGATGAGGCCTGGGACGGGAGATGGCGTTACGGACGATGACGCTTTTCTTTTCAGGTATCACCATCAGCCTTGGGAATGTAGTACCATGCCGACGTGTCAGAGGATGTTGGCGAGGGTGGACGGATATAATTTCTTCGTGTCCGTTCCCCGTTTTACCGACCAGGAAGTGAGGAGTGTTCATGTTGATGGTGTTGGACCTCCTCATTTCTTATCTGAGAAGATGCGTTTCTGGCTGCGTAATATTCGCCCGACGCATTTAGTTTACCGCAATCGCAACACTGTGTACTTGGAGCCCTACTTGCCCAGTAGGTTTGCCCGTCAATTTGGGTACAGTCAACTATTCCTCGGGCGTCCCAGTTCCCACCTAGGATTTGAGGGTAGCATTCTCGATGGTATTAGGGTATGGAGCTACTATGACACTTGTCATACTCGAACTAGCTTCTCGGTTCCTGCAACAAACGTGATAGGGGAAATCTTGCATATGGCGGCCTTATATCATGTTACGACAAATCATCCTCCTCTCGATTTTGATCCGAGGACTAGCTTCATCGTGGGCACTCGTCTGGCGGAGAAGGCTATGGTGTCGAGGGCAAAGAAGAAAGGGGCGAATAGAGTTCCTACGCCCGATTCCGAGTCCTTCGACACAATTGAGGAAGACAACGAGCGGGACGACGAGGACTCTCTCTCTTCTGGTGGCGAGGCAACGGCGGGTCAATCTCCCATCATGGCAGATGAGATGATGACAGATCAACCGTCGGTCGTATTAGATGAGGCGGTAGATCAGTTGCCATCTGTACCGGAGGTGGTACGGGTAGAACTACCGCCTGTCGTGCCTGGTCCCTCGCGTAAGCAAGGCAGGCGTGAGTCTACTGGCGGAGGAGTAGCCTTTTCTGTGAAGAGAGCGGCGATCGGACCTCGTAGGCTACTTATTACGGAGAGGGGTGAGGATGCTGACGATGTTCCGGAGGTAAGACCAAGTCGGAGCCATCTCTTTGTTGTGGTTTTCTTTTCTCTTGGAGATATGACCTGACCATTTTTTCTTTGTAGGCGTCTAACGAACCAGGCTCTCCTGAACCGTCTGCTGCCTCTAGAGTTGATCCGGCCCTTGCTGCTTTGATCAACGACATGTGTGCCGCGGTCCTTTCTGCGGGGGCTCTCTCAGTGGCGGCTGGGAGCTCCCAGGTTGCTGAGGCCTCGGCCCGGGGTGACGAAGGTTTCCTCGGGCCTGACTCCGAGGTTGCTGAATTTCTGTAAGGTGACGCTGATCTCGTTGCATCCCCTCCCGAGAGGGGAGGGGCGGAGGAGCCTATTATCCCTGACTCGGAGATCGCTGGTAAAGAGACTGCGGTGGCTTTAGGCGAACCTCATCCTCCACACTCCTCCACTGGTAAGATAAGCCAAATATTGACTAGTGAGAGGGCTTATTTGCTCTACCAACATATCCTTCGGGTCAAATCGATTCATGGTTGCCTTGGCCCTATAGGTCCTGACCCTTTACTACCCACCGCGGATGTTCTTGGGGAAGGCTCGGCCTGCCGCGTCTTGGCAGAAAGGAGAGTTTCCTCTCCTTCGCCGTCTCATGTCGAGGGGCCTCCTGCCAGCTCCGGGCAGATGGGAATGGAGCTGGCGATGGTCTCTGCCTCGTTCTCTGCTGATTATACGGCTCCGGAGATTGACCTCTCGACCCTGCCGAGCATTCAAGTTCTGCGGGCTGCCGAAGAGGAGTTGGCCGCTGTTCATGCGTCCTTCCGTACGGAGTTTGTTTCTCTTGTGGCAGGAGCGGCAGATTCTGTTGCGTCTTCTTCAGCGTTGCCGGCTACACTCCCGTTGACATCGGCTTCTTCGGAGGCTCTGGACGAGGTGACGCAGGATGTGGTTGACAGCTTCTATCGCCAGTTAAAGAGGGGTGTAGACGCTGCTGTAGAACGGGGGACCCCTTTTACTCTGTCTCTGCGGTGCGCTCGGGGCAAGGTTGCAACTTTGAAGTCTCTTCCTGGCGGGGTAGGATTGGCTGCACTTCTGGAGCCTAAGTTGGCAGAAGCTGATCAGCTTGTGACCCAATTGCTGGCGATACGGCAGGCGGGCTTGCCTGCTGCGATTGATCGGGAGTAGGGCTTCCTCATTGCTGCTCGGGATAGGATCAAGCTCGCTCGAGATACTACTGGGCCAGTTGTGCAGGGAGACCTTGACAAGTTCTTCGCTTCGTATGACAGGCTGGGTCGTCGAAGTCAGGCTTGTCGGGCTCGGAAAGAGTCTGCTTCTCATGGAATCGCTGACACGAAGGAGCGGATTCTCGCACTCCAGAGGGAGTTGACCTTCTTAGAGTCAGAGCTGGAGGCTGCTCGTGCGGAACAGGAGTCGATTGCCCGGGAGGCCGAGAGGGTTTCTCGATCTTCTGTCAACCTGGAGCGGGCCTTTAAGAGATTCGAGGATCACTGGCAAGCCCATGCTCAACTGGTGGACGAGGCGGTGCTGACTCGAGAGACGGAGCGTCGAGCTACCCAGAGGTTTGAGCGGTCGATTGGCTTGCTGACGGACCGCCTCAGGGTGTTATGTGCCCCGGAGTAGTGATCGGCTTTCTATTTTTCTTTTGCTGTTGTTTTCTTTTTCGTCTTTTTGTTTTGATTTTGTAAAGGATGCGATCCTAAATGATGTAGCACTTTGAATTTTGAATGAATGAGCATGTTTTAACTCATCTTCTCTTTCTTGTACTTGCGGTATTCGTGGAACTGGACTTACTGGGGGATTATTTATGGACCTGTTATCCTAGGCGTACCTTGGTTTAAGGTACGGATAACAAGTTTGGTCAGGATACCTGGAACAGCCATGGCAAAGTGGTCATGGGTGCTCTCGGTATTGGGAGAAAGAATGCCGTAGAGCAGCTGGGCTCCTGGGGCATGGTGAGATGGTGAATTTATGCTAAGAAGCTTAGCAAGGGATATTTGTGGACCTATTATCCTTGGCGTACCCTGGTTCAGGATACGGATAATGGGATGAAAGGAAACCAACATATTTTCTCAGAGGTTATGAGGACATGGCAAGCATGAGGGTTTTACCGTGGAATCTTCCTACTCAGAGGTAATGAAGACATGGCAGGGAAGACTTTACGGAAGATATTTGTGGTCAACAGCGAACATTTGTGGTCAACAGAGGACATTTGTGGACCTATTATCCTTGTCGTACTCCGGTTGTGGGTACAGATAATAGGTTGAAAGGGAACCAACATACTTACTCAGAGGTTATGGGGACATGGCAAGCATGAAGGTTTCTTCGACGGAGCCTTCCCACTCAGAGGTAATGAGAACATGGCAGGAATAGGCTCAATAAAGAGGGGTACATAGAACGACTCAAAGGTAGGAGAACGTGGAAGTTCTATGCGAGGGGACGGTTTGTTTTTTTGGTGGAAGTGAAAACGACTCAGAGGTAATGAGGACATGGCCGTTTCGAAAATATGTGGATCGATTACCCTTTTTGTGCACTGGGAGTGCGGGTAGTGGATCATGAGGGAGGATCTCTTCCAGGAAGAAAGTTCAGAGGTATAATCATACGTGACTTACTATCTGAAAGAGTGACCGGAATGTGAGTTCAGAGGCACCAGCGGGTACATAACTCGGTAATCTGAAATGTTGTGAATGTGAGTTCAGCGGTACCAGCGGGTACATGACTCGATGATCTGGAGAGAATGTCGTTTAGACATAATATTTCTTCAGGAACTTGCCGTCGACGGGCAACATGAGCAAGTCTCCGTTTTGTTTTGCGAGGCGGTAAGCACCGTTGGAGAATACTGCCTCAATGATAAATGGGCCTTCCCACTTTGGCTGGAATTTGCCAGCGGTCTTGTGAGTCATGACCATCGGCCTCCGGACTGCCAGAACGAGATCGCCCACCTGGAATGTTCTGATTTTGACCTTCTTGTTGAAGGCTCCAGAGATGCGTGCTTGGTATAGCTCAATTCGTTGCTGAGCCAAGAGGCGCTTTTCATCTAGTGCCTCCAATTCCTGTAGCCGGCGATGGTGGTTTTCGTCCGTCGTCAATTGATGTGTAAGGGCGACGCGTAGTGAGGGGATCTGAGTCTCCAATGGGAGGACCGCCTCACTCCCGTACACTACGTAGAATGGTGTATTCCCGGTGGCTGTTCGAACTATGGTGCGATAAGCCCATAAGCATTCGCCGAGCTTCTCGTTCCAGTCGCGTTTGTTGGAGGAGACAAACTTCTTGAGGAGTTTGATGATTGTTTTGTTGAATGCCTCTGCCAAACCGTTCGCTGTCGGGTTGTACGGTGTTGAAGCGACATTCTGAATACGGTGCTTATCGTAAAATCGATAGAATATGTGGCTTGCAAACTGCGGACCATTATCATGGATGATCCTTCGGGGTAATCTGTCACGACCCGCACCCTAGGGTAAGGGCACGAGAAGTGGGTACGTCCAGCCTACGCCGCAGTGTCGGCGGTAGAACGCTGTCCTAGGTCAATCATCTAACAATTTAAAAGTACCTGTACAGGTTATACTCTCCGAATGGAGGTGACATAACAATATACATCTCAATCACATCTAGGGTAGAAGAATGAAAGATAGACAGATAAACAGTAACTCGAAAAGAACAGTAGAATAGATAAAATAAGTCCAAGTGTCTAGGATAACATAACATCAGAATGTCAACTCATAATACAATAAGTCTAAAGTCTATACATCTCAACATCTCAAAATACAACTCAGAATGTGAGACAAAATGATAACATAGAAAAGACTGTCTAGCTAAACTAGCCTAGACTACTGGGGCAACATCCTCAGCTGCAGGTGGGTCCTGCTGAGGGTCCACAACATAAATATCATCTAGTCCTGCTCCATAATAGGTAGACATCAGGGCCTCATCCTCATCCTCTGTAATATTTTCAACAGGTCCAGTCAGGACAGGAACGAGCACAATACATCTCACGCAGTGCATAGTATGATAGGAAATATAAAGCATGCAATAGAGTAAAATACATGAACTGCTGAAGGAAGATACATGTAGTAAAAGAGATAGCTGTAAAGGAAATATCTACTGTATATAGAGAACTATAAGTGGCTAGTGATGTAGAGTACAAGATAGGCATGTGAATGGCTAGAATTTATACATGATTACACTACAGAGTTTGCACATGATTACACTACTTTGGAATTATTCACATGTCCACTTCTACTCCCCCGTTTTCCCAATCAATACACAAGGATCCATTCATGTTACGTTAAGATTCGTGATAAGCCCATAATTGGGTGATACGTGAGTGAGTCATGAAGATTCATGAAGGCTCGGTGATCATGAGAGTACATGAGTCACTAGCTGATACATGAAGATTCATGATAATAGAAGCATGAGATACATAATGTAAGTGAAACACACATGACAAAAGTACCTAATGCTCCCGAGGGGGATAACATCTCATAAAAAGATCCATATAGTACCAATCCGTGATAACAATCGTGTCAGCATCAAGTAAAGTAATCTAGAGCAAGAATATAAATCCTGGCAAATATGAAACGGTCAGAGAATGTACTCGCTTGATAACTGAATGTCTGAAGAGGATATACTGTCTGAGGAGAGGTGTATGGCTCCTAATCAGAGCAATACAAGTCACAATGTATCCACAATGGTAAAAATAAAGTATACGATGTATACTACATGATTCTAGGTCAATCTGGTCAAAAGTCAACTCTTGGTCAACTTAATAGTCAAACTAGGTCACAGGAAGTCATACTAGGTCACAGGGAATCAAACTAAGTCAAATAAAGTCAAACAAGGTCAAACAAGTCAAGATTAGTCAAATCTAGGTTAAAGTCAACTCCTGGTCAACATTCTAGCCAAACTAGTCAAATATTAGTCAACATGATCAATCTGGGTCAAGTCTAGGTCAAACTTAGACCAACTAAGGTATTGGTCAAACAAAGACTAGTTAGTAAGGTAATTAGGTCAAACAAAGACTAGTCAATAAGGTAATTAGGTCAAACATAGTCAGACTAGTTAAACTAGTCATTTTTAGGTCAATTAGGTCATAGTTTGACCAATAGTTGACTTTAGTCAACCATGGTCAACAAAGGTCAACTACTAGGTGTTTTGGGCCATTAGGTCGATTTGAGTTAGCCCCAAGCCATAGGCTAGTCACTTAGGTTCCATATAACCTATATTTAGAAGTCATATATATATATACATATCTATATATATAGATATACCCATATCTATTTACTACCTTTATATATATATCAATATAGGCATAACTATATACAATACCAAAACCCACATATGTATATAATGACACTATATGTAATTCTAATACAATATATATATATATATATCAATATATGTGAATACACTATATATAATACCAAACCCACATATATACATATATATAGATAGCTATCATATATACATATATATACATTTTCATATATATATATATATATATATAAACCCATATATACCCTCAACTATAAATAGCATATATAACCAAATATATAAAATACTATATATATACTCACTATATATAACATATATATATATATATACATATATATTTACATATAACATATATATATATATATAGAGAGAGAGAGAGATGTGAACAAGGGAGAAAGGGATAGAGAGTGAAAGAGAGAGAGAGAGAGCTGGACAGTGAGAGAGAGAGGCTCTGGATACTCACAGGAAAGGGGAGGGGGCTGTTCTCAGATTTCCTGAGAACAGGAAATCAGCCCCCAAATAATACACAAGAGTGCACACACATACCTGCCTATATACATACATGTATACACACATGTATATACAAGTATACATCCTAAAATCCTACCTACACACTCACATACACATATACTACCTATACATACACTGAAATACATATATACATGCATATATCATAATCAAAATAGATTTGAAATTCATTTGAAAAACTGGAAAATAATCCCAGAAATTGGGATACTGTGCATGTATCAGAAATTTGGGGAAAACCCGAATTCAAATCTTAAACCTAGCTAAGACTCAATACCAATGGTTGGTAATTGTGCCCCTAGGTGTACTCGTGTCCTTCGTGTCCCTAAGTGTCCACCACGACACGACACGACGTGTCAATCTCGTGAAAAATCCAATCGGGTAAATTTACAGTGCACTGGAATTGGCACTGTATCGTGCACGTGTTCACGTGTCTCGTGTTCACGACACAGGACACGTGAGGTATCGTGCTCGTGTCCCTAGGTTCGCCTAGGGTCAGGCTAGGTGTCTAGCAACCTGAGTCATGTCCACGTGTCTCACAGAGTCGACACGAGACCCGTATCAGTCGAGAAAACTTGACTGATACGCACGGTTTATACTGCGTCGTGCAGAGATGCACACGCCTCGTGGACATGACACGGGCCACGTGGGGCCTCTTGGTCATGTCCACGTGTAGCCCACGTGTTAGGCTACACAATCGTGTCACCACGAGGTGTCCACGACTCGTGTCCGTGCGATACGAAGGCCGTGTCAGTGAGGAAAAATATGCGCGTGCAGTACAGTGCACGACCAGTGCACGTGTCCTCGATAGGACACGAGAGTGTCTCAAACTCGAGGGGGGGGCATGACAGAGGTTGCCCCCTCCTCTGTTTCAATTTTCCCGTGTCCTCGTGTCCTACAGTGTTCGCACTAGGTGTCGAATAGCAGGGGAGGCTGCTCAGTCTCGTGCGCGCGTGTCGAAGGGTCGTGTGCTCCACACGTGGCACGTAGAGCCTCGTGCTCGTGTCAGTGGACATGTGGGGTGGTTAGGTTCGTGTCTAGGTTTCTGTATCGTGTCCACGACTCGTGTGGACACAACAGGAAGTGTCAAACAGTCGGGTTTTTCAGTGTCACAGTGTGGTTTTAACAGTGTGTTCGTGTCCTGTTTTGGACACGGACACAACTCGAAGTGTGCTCAGTCAACTAGGGTTGTGTCCTACATGTCTAGGGCTACCCAAAAATATAATTTGTTTTGGAAAAACACAAAAACCAATCCTTTGTGGCATTTCACCAAACACTGTAATTAGAACACAGATACGTGTCCGATACGGACACCAAACCAATCCTAAATCTCACCAAACTTAGCCTACAGTTCCATGGTACCTAGATGCATGCATTTATGAAGACAAATCAGAATATTAACTAGGTTTGAGGGCATTTACCTATTTGTGCAATTCCAAGGAAAAATCACTAAAGAGGGGGTGTGCTTCCTTCAACTTGGTGATGTCCAAAGCTTCCAAATTCTTGATTGCTAGCTTCCCTTAGCACCCTTGATGTTGTAGGGTCCCAATGCAAAAGACTAGAGTGAATTTGGATCAATATTGATCAAGTTGTGGGTGTTTGAAGAAAATAGGATTTTGTGGGATTAAAATTCATGTAAAATATTCATGAATTAATGTAAGGGGATTATATAGAATGTGTGGCTGCTGGGGGGGGGGTCCTTGGCCGGCCATGGCAAGGGGGCGGGGGTGTCCTTGCCCTTTCCTTCATGGTTAAGGCAAGACTTTTGTGTAAAGGTTGAGATATTTTGAATGGTTTAAGCAAAATATCAATAAAGGCAATCTAGATATTTTTGCCACTTTAACCCATGACTAAATATTCATCCCAAAGCTTCTAGGTTAGTAGCTAACCTCTAGATTAGGGTGAGATAGGTTAGGGACTAATCATGATACTTACCCATGATTAAATAATATTAAAATCACATAATCTCAAATAAAGTCTAGTAAATTACCAAAATACCCTTTTAGGCTAAAAAGTCCTGATTTGATGTTCTAAGCCTATGGCTAAGCTCACATGGTCATGGCAACTTCTAGTTTAAGGAATAACTAGGGTTTACACTAAGTTATACTAACAAAATCACAAAGTCATAAGTCATGACTTTGAAAATAGTTTTAATTAACTAAAATCATCAAAAATCCTATCATGACTAAAATACCACTAATAAATAATAAAAATAATAAATTTTTAAAAATCCCCAATTTCAGAAAACAGGGTGTTACAAGTCTACCCTCCTAACAATAATTTCGTCCTCGAAATTTAGATGGTCGTACTCCTCCTAGGTCAAACCTCCAACAATCAGGGACGAAGCTACTACCTAGCAACATACAGGGTCAACAAGTAAAATATGGGTAGTAGACCTATACTGGGTCATGTCCAAAAATTGGCTGGCAGTTTTAGGTCATCAGGTGTCCTTAATCCAAATTGAATTCAAAAGTAACTCCATGGGGTAAATCAGGATGGAGCCTCGGGTCAGAAAAATCGTACTAAGCAAATGAAGCACACGATGGTATGCCTGAGTGGGACACTAAGGTCATAGGTGTAGAGTGTCATATCTAGGTCATGTATGTGAAGTCAGTTTTGAGAAAACAACTAGTCTTGTGCTCCTAATTTAAAAGTCACGGTAACGTGTCCACGATTATCATATTTTAGAGTGGAAAAGGTCTATGGCCTAAATTGAACCAAAAATCGTGATGAAATAGTGGTACCAGGGGGACAGGTTAAATGGGACAGTCTGTGGTCTCATCAAGGTGTACTAGTCATTCTAGATCAATACGGTCCTATGGTATCAAAACGTACAAGCAATCTAAGGTGTCCTAATTGGAAAGGTAAGGAAACAACAATCATCAAGGCTATAGGGCCGTCTACCATCCTATATGAAAATTGGTCATTAACAAGCAAGTGAGAAATCATTAAAAGTTACTATTCCATAAAGTGGTAAAAGAAAATTGAAAATTTAGGCACAAGCAATCACAAATAGATTTTAGTCTTGACACGATCTAAGTTGATCAAGTTCAGGATAAATCGAGATTTGGGCAAGATGGGAAATTAATGAAATCAAGTATGAGCACGAGCATCCAATGATGAAGATCCAGGTCATGATTAAATTTAATTCAACTGGATACGAATACGAGGTTCATGGGCGATAAAATAATTCCAAGGAGAATGGTCAAGGCTGTTGCGGATAAGATTCTAGGGTAAGTTTAACTGTGTCTCCATCCACGTAGATTAATATATGAAAAGCGAACCAAAATGCAATAGGTTGATCAGACCATCATGCGCCGGTTCTGATTAGACAATATGTTAGTGGGTGCGCACCCAATAAAATATGTCATGACCAAGCTCGAAAAGGATAAGCTTGTAAAACTAAGGATAAATTTATAGCATAAGATATAAATAAGGGTAGAAATGATGAAGGAAAATACATAGTCCAAGATCCTTAACCAATCGGGTTAAGCATTCAAGATAAGGCACAAGGTTAAGTATTCAAGGATTCAAGTAGAACACCATCACATGCCAGGTCGAAAGAATTGAACCAAGGTGGATTTCTAATTGAAATAAGAATAAATTTAGTATCACGGTAGAGGTTATAGTTTAGCCATTTGACCAGAAAATCATATCAAAAAATAGAGTACAAGGAGACGGGTTTTAGTAGGACATGGAATACCTACATGAAGGTAGGCTAGTCTAGGTCTTACATGTGAAGTTTGTTGGGAGGTAACAGCTAGTATTATACTCTGAATATCTAAGTCACGGTAAAGGACGTCCAATGATCTAAAAAATAGAAAGTGGGAGTTCAAGACGTGATAATTGATGCAAAATTAAGGAAGATCAAATTAACCCATGGAATAAAATTAATTAGGAATCCAGTAAATAATTTAGGAACACAGCCCTAGGGATAGATAGGCTACTAGATGAATATAGTTAGGGTTCGATCAAATCAAAGGTCAAGGTTAGAAGGTCTCAATAAAGTCTTTATTTGAGGAAATGTCGAGTAAGTCAGGTTTGGGATACAGTCACATAGTTTGGTAGAAAGAGTTGAGCAAGATGCAAAAATAGAGGGGACAGTTCATTTCAATGGAAAGCAATTAGCAAAAGGATTAGATGGCAAGAAACAGATGAGAGTTTTCTCATAAATGTGATTGAGTACCCTAAAATAAAAGATATTAACCTAACACAAAGAAATTAAAATCAACAACTACAAAAATTTCAAAATCATCAACTAACACCAGGATTCAAAGTTCTACAGTGAATCCTCCAAAAATCAAATTCAATCAAGGGAAAAGGAGTTTAAATCGTAATTTCAAATGAGATTCTCAAGGGTCATCCCAAGAATCTCTCAAGGTATCCTAACAATGATTGAGTATCCTCTCTCACTAAGCCTATTCCTCCAATCCTATCACAGGCTGTAGTGATACTCTAGTTCGAATATCACTACATAAACTCGACCGGCATGGGCCACCACTAAAAACGTTTCACAACCTGCACCCTACAGTAACGGCACGAGAAGTGGGTACGTCCAGCCTACGCCGCAGTGTCGGCGGTAGAACGCTGTCCTAGGTCAATCATCTAACAATATAAAAGTACCTGTACAGGTTATACTCTCCGAATGGAGGTGACATAACAATATACATCTCAATCACATCTAGGGAGAAGAATGAAAGATAGACAGATAGACAGTAACTCGAAGAGAACAGTAGAATAGATGAAATAAGTCCAAGTGTCTAGGATAACATAACATCAGAATGTCAACTCATAATACAATAAGTCTAAAGTCTATACATCTCAACATCTCAAAATACAACTCAGAATATGAGACAAAATGATAACATAGAAAAGACTGTCTAGCTAAACTAGCCTAGACTACTGGGGCAACATCCTCAGCTGCAGGTGGGTCCTGCTGAGGGTCCACAACATAAGTATCATCTAGTCCTGCTCCATAATAGGTAGACATCAGGGCCTCATCCTCATCCTCTGTAATATTTTCAACAGGTCCAGTCAGGACAGGAACGAGCACAATACATCTCACGCAGTGCATAGTATGATAGGAAATATAAAGCATGCAATAGAGTAAAATACAGGAACTGCTGAAGGAAGATACATGTAGTAAAAGAGATAGCTGTAAAGGAAATATCTACTGTATATAGAGAACTATAAGTGGCTAGTGATGTAGAGTACAAGATAGGCATGTGAATGGCTAGAATTTATACATGATTACATTACAGAGTTTGCACATGATTATACTACTTTGGAATTATTCACATGTCCACTTCTACTCCCCCATTTCCCCAATCAATACACAAGGATCCATTCATGTTACGTTAAGATTCGTGATAAGCCCATAATTGGGTGATACGTGAGTGAGTCATGAAGATTCATGAAGGCTCGGTGATCATGAGAGTACATGAGTCACTAGCTGATACATGAAGATACATGATAATAGAAGCATGAGATACATGATGTAAGTGAAACACACGTGACAAAAGTACCTGATGCTCCCGAGGGGGATAACATCTCATGAAAAGATCCATATAGTACCAATCCGTGATAACAATCGTGTCAGCATCAAGTAAAGTAATCTAGAGCAAGAATATAAATCCTGGCAAATATGAAACGGTCAGAGAATGTACTCGCCTGATAACTGAATGTCTGAAGAGGATATACTGTCTGAGGAGAGGTGTATGGCTCCTAATCAGAGCAATACAAGTCACAATGTATCCACAATGGTAAAAATAAAGTATACGATGCATACTACATGATTCTAGGTTAATCTGGTCAAAAGTCAACTCTTGGTCAACTTAATAGTCAAACTAGGTCACAGGAAGTCATACTAGGTCACAGGGAATCAAACTAAGTCAAATAAAGTCAAACAAGGTCAAACAAGTCAAGATTAGTCAAATCTAGGTTAAAGTCAACTCCTGGTCAATATTCTAGCCAAACTAGTCAAATATTAGTCAACATGATCAATCTGGGTCAAGTCTAGGTCAAACTTAGACCAACTAAGGTATTGGTCAAACAAAGACTAGTCAGTAAGGTAATTAGGTCAAACAAAGACTAGTCAATAAGGTAATTAGGTCAAACATAGTCAGACTAGTTAAACTAGTCATTTTTAGGTCAATTAGGTCATGGTTTGACCAATAGTTGACTTTAGTCAACCATGGTCAACAAAGGTCAACTAGTAGGTGTTTTGGGCCATTAGGTCGATTTGAGTTAGCCCCAAGCCATATGCTAGTCACTTAGGTTCCATATAACCTATATTTAGAAGTCATATATATATATACATATCTATATATATAGATATACCCATGTCTATTTACTACCTTTATATATATATCAATATAGGCATAACTATATACAATACCAAAACCCACATATGTATATAATGACACTATATGTAATTCTAATACAATATATATATATATATATATATATATATATTTTTTTTTTTTTTTTATATATATATATATATATATATATATATATATATATATATATATATATATATATATATATATATATATATATATGAATCTTACCAAAGCTATGCTCAAATTCAGGATCAAGGTGGAGACTGAATTCTGGAAGCAGAAAGCGAGATTGAAATGGGACAGCGATGGGGATAAAAACTCTAAATACTTCCATGATTGCGTCAAAGGACGCAGAAAGAAGCTCTCGATTCATCAAATCTCCGACGAAAATGGAAACATCTTCACCGACCAAAAGAACATCCAAGCGGCCGCTGCGGAGTTCTACTCCAAGTTATTCGCCAAAGAGACGATTCACAAAGACAACTCCTTTCTGAATCACATACCACATCTCATCAGCGACACCGACAATATGCAGCTGGAATTACTCCCAACCATGCAGGAGGTGGCCGACGCGGTTTGGGACCTGGATGCCAACAGTGCTCCCGGACCGGACGGCTTTTCGGGGGTGTTCTTTCGCACTTGCTGGGACATTATTAAAAAGGACATCACTGAGGCGGCCATCGCATTCTTCCAGGGAGCTACTTACCCCAAAGCCATCTCCAGCGCCAAACTGATCCTGATCCCGAAAAGTTCCAACCCTGAATCATTCCGAGACTTTCGCCCCATCAGCCTATGCACTTTCACTAACAAGATCATATCCAAGATAATTGCTACCAGAATGGCCGGACTTCTTCCCAAGCTCATATCCGAGGAGCAAAGCGGCTTTGTTCGCGGTAGAAATATCCAGGACAACATCATGCTAGCTCAGGAGTTAATCACCTGTATGAAATTTCCAGCAAGAGGGGGCAACATCGCTATCAAGCTCGACATGGAGAAAGCTTACGACAGAATGGATTGGCAGTTTATCATATGGGTCTTCAGAGCGTTCGGATTCTCGGAAATTTGGACCAACACTGTGTTGAGATCCATTAGCAACTCGTGGTTCTCCACGGTAATCAATGGACAGTCCGCAGGGTTCTTCAAATCCTCTCGCGGAGTTAGACAAGGCGACCCTCTTTCCTCCACTGTTTTTATCATTGCGGCCGACGCTTTGAGCAGAAATCTTAATAACATGATTAACACTCCCAATTTCCAGCACTATCACACCACTAGCGGCTGCCCCCTCATCACCCACCTGGCTTTCGTCGACGATGTCCTCATCTTCTCGTCCGGGGAGATTGGCGCGGTGGAAGTGGTGCACCACACGCTGCAGAGATACTCCAGATGCTCCGGTCAAAAAATCAACATCGCCAAAAGCGTGATTTATGCCCACCACAACTTCAATCGAGTGTACGCCCGCGACCTCTCCCAATTAACTTCATTCAAGGTAGCCCATCCTCCCTTCACATACCTGGGATATCCCCTTGTGTATGGGAGATCCAACTCGGGCATCTTCGAGGAATTATTATCCAGAATCAGGAAAAAACTGGCAGGTTGGCATAATGCCACCCTATCCCCTGGCGGCAAGATGATCCTCATCAAACATGTGCTCACCTCTATCCCTATTCACATATTGGCTATGTGCTCCCCACCCAAGAAGGTTCTGACTTTGATCGAGCAGACCTTCTGTAACTTTTTCTGGGGATAGGACAAAGGCAAAGACAAGCGTCACTGGGCGAGTTAGGATTCTATGGCACGCCCCACAGAGGAAGGGGGGCTGGGCTTTACCAAGCTCTCCCACATCGTCAAAGCATTCTCATTAAAACTGTGGTGGAATCTCCGGACTAGCAACAACTTATGGACCAGGTATATGAAGGCCAGATACTTCAAGCACATTCACCCATCGGTTGCCACCTCCAACTGTCGATCCTCGGCGGCGTGGCGTCGTATTCTTGATGGACGAGACAGCGCCGAATCTGTTATCAGGCTCCACTTGGGTTCCGGTGATTCGGACCCTTTCCTGGAGCGATGGATTGGGGATAGTATGCTCCCGAGTATCACGGAGACCCCTAGAAACTGCAAGATTAGCGACCTGTGGGACTTCAGTAGAAATAATTGGAACTGGGACAAGATTCGTGATTGGTCCGGAAACGATACTGTGGAGAGCATCCGCCTTTGCGGAGTTAGCATCGACATCGAGGCGGACGGTTGGAGGTGGTCGCTCGAGGCTTCGGGGGCATTCTCGATGCGATCAGCTAGACGCACTGTCCGTATTATTGGGAACCCAAACCCGTCCGTTGCCCCCTTTTGGCAATCTTGCATCCCTAAGAAGTGGTCATTCCTTCTGTGAAGAATCATCAGGAAAAAACTGCCAACCGACGACATACTTAACACCCTGGGGATCAGCTTAGCATCTGCTTGTAATTGTTGCTCGGATCGTCAGATAGAGACTATAGACCACATCTTCTATCGGGGCGGTCTGCCCGGTCAAATTTGGAGGATCCTCAACCATCTGTGTAGGATCGAGTCGGAGAGTGGGCGCTTTCACGATCTGGCGGTCTCCTGGGGATCTGCCTTCCACGGACACCAGATCGTCGCAGCGGCCGCCACTTGGGTCATCTGGAAGAACCGCAACAAGGCTAGATACGAAGGTATCCAATTTTCGGCCAACCAGCTCATCCGGGAAGTCTTTCGCCAATGCCGTAAAAGAAGCACCCGGTGCACCCACAGCTCGCGGGCATTCTGGTCCCCATTCCATCTCTAGTTCTCGCCTGTCGTTGTTCCCCCCCCTCTTTTCTACTTTTGCGGTGGTATACTTGTATAGGCTTCGGTATTTTGTGCCTTGTATACTTCAGGCTTCGGTTTTTGAGCCTTGATTAATAAAAAGGGGGTTTTTTGGTAAAAAAAAAATATATATCAATATATGTGAATACACTATATATAATACCAAACCCACATATGTACATATATATAGATAGCTATCATATATACATATATATACATTTTCATATATATATATAAACCCATATATACCCTCAACTATAAATACCATATATAACCAAATATATAAAATACTATATATATACTCACTATATATATATATATATATATATATATATATATATATATATATATATATATACATATATATTTATATATAACATATATATATATATAGAGAGAGAGATATGTAAACAAGGGAGAAAGGGATAGAGAGTGAAAGAGAGAGAGAGAGAGCTGGACAGTGAGAGAGAGAGGCTCTGGATACTCACAGGAAAGGGGAGGGGGGCTGTTCTCAGATTTCCTGTGAACAGGAAATCAGCCCCCAAATAATACACAAGAGTGCACACACATACCTACCTATATACATACATGTATACACACATGTATATACAAGTATACATCCTAAAATCCCACCTACACACTCACATACACATATACAACCTATACATACACTGAAATACACATATACATGCATATATCATAATTAAAATAGATTTGAAATTCATTTAAAAAACTGGAAAATAATCCCAGAAATTGGGATACTGCGCATGTATCAGAAATTTAGGGAAAACCCGATTTCAAATCTTAAACCTAGCTAAGACTCAATACCAATGGTTGGTAATCGTGCCCCTAGGTGTACTCGTGTCCCTAAGTGTCCACCAAGACACGACACGACGTGTCAATCTCGTGAAAAACCCAATCGGGTAAATTTACAATGCACTGGAATTGGCACTGTATCGTGCACGTGTTCACGTGTCTCGTGCTCACGACACAGGACACGTGAGGTGTCTTGCTCGTGTCCCTACGTTCGCCTAGGGTCAGGCTAGGTGTCTAGCAACCTGAGTCGTGTCCACGTGTCTCACAGAGTCGACACGAGACCCGTATCAGTCGAGAAAACTCGACTGATACGCACGGTTTATACTGCATCGTACAGAGATGCACACGCCTCGTAGACACGACACGGGCCACGTGGGGCCTCGTGTTCATGTCCACGTGTAGCCCACGTGTTGGGCTACACAATCATGTCACCATAAGGTGTCCACGACTCATGTCCGTGCGACACGAAGGCCGTGTCAGTGAGGAAAAATGTGTGCGTGCAGTACAGTACACGACCAGTGCACGTGTCCTCGTGTCCTCGATAGGACACGAGAGTGTCTCAAACTCGAGGGAGGGCATGACAAAGGTTGCCCCCTCCTCTGTGTCAATTTTCCCGTGTCCTCGTGTCCTACAGTGTCTGCACTAGGTGTCGAGTAGCAGGGGAGGCTGCTCAGTCTCGTGCGCGCGTGTCGAAGGGTCGTGTGCTCCACACGTGGCACGTAGAGCCTCGTGCTCGTGTCAGTGGACAGGTGGGGTGGTTAGGTTCGTGTCTAGGTTTCTGTATCGTATCCATGACTCGTGTGGACACAACAGGAAGTGTCAAACAGTCGGGTTTTTCAGTGTCACAGTGTGGTTTTAACAGTGTGTTCGTATCCTGTTTTGGACACGGACACAACTCGAAGTGTGCTCAGTCAACTAGGGTTGTGTCCTACATGTCTAGGGCTACCTAAAAATATAATTTGTTTTGAAAAAACACAAAAACCAATCCTTTCTGGTATTTCACCAAACACTGTAATTAGAACACAGATACGTGTCCGATACAGACACCAAACCAATCCTAAATCTCACCAAACTTAGCCTACAGTTCCATGGTACCTAGATGCATGCATTTATGAAGACAAATCAGAATGTTAACTAGGTTTGAGGGCATTTACCTATTTGTGCAATTCCAAGGAAAAATTACTAAAGAGGGGGTGTGCTTCCTTCAACTTGGTGATGTCCAAAGCTTCCAAATTCTTGATTGCTAGCTTCCCTTAGCACCCTTGATGTTGTAGGGTCCCAATGCAAAAGACTAGAGTGAATTTGGATCAATATTGATCAAGTTGTGGGTGTTTGAAGAAAATAGGATTTTGTGGGATTAAAATTCATGTAAAATGTTCATGAATTAATGTAAGGGGATTATATAGAATGTGTGGCTGCTAGGGGGGGTCCTTGGCCGGCCATGGCAAGGGGGGGTGTCCTTGCCCTTTCCTTCATGGTTAAGGCAAGACTTTTGTGTAAAGGTTGAGATATTTTGAATGGTTTAAGCAAAATATCAATAAAGGCAATCTAGATATTTATGCCACTTTAACCCATGACTAAATATCCATCCCAAAGCTTCTAGGTTAGTAGCTAACCTCTATATTAGGGTGAGATAGGTTAGGGACTAATCATGATACTTAACCATGATTAAATAATATTAAAATCATATAATCTCAAATAAAGTCTAGTAAATTACCAAAATACCCTTTTAGGCTAAAAAGTCCTGATTTGATGTTCTAAGCCTATGGCTAAGCTCACATGGTCATGGCAACTTCTAGTTTAAGGAATAACTAGGGTTTACACTAAGTTATACTAGCAAAATCACAAAGTCATAAGTCATGACTTTGAAAATAGTTTTAATTAACTAAAATCACCAAAAATCCTATCATGACTAAAATACCACTAATAAATAATAAAAATAATAAATTTTCAAAAATCCCCAATTTCAGAAAACAGGGTGTTACATAATCCAAAGCGGTAGATGACGTGATGCTTAAGGAAGCTGATCACGTTTGAAGTCTTGACTTCTGCGAGTGGGACAGCTTCCGCCCATTTGGAGAAGTAATCAGTGATCGCAAGTATGAAGCGATGTCCTCGGAAGGAAGGTGGGGTGATTGGACCAATGATATCCATTCCCCATGCTTCAAATGGCCAGGACGCCACTGTCGGATGTAGAAATTCGGATGGTTGGTGAATGAAGTCCGTGTGGACTTGGCAGGCTTTGCATTTTCTAGCATAATCTACCGCATCTGCCACCATTGTGGGCCAATAGTAGCCCATTCGTCGAAGACGGTCTTGCAGTTTAGGACCGGGCTGGTGGGCCCCGCAGGCACCGTCATGAGCTTCTCGTACGACTTCTTTGGCTTCTGCATTTGACAGACACCGAAGCAGTAATCCGTCGTAGGAGCGGCGATATAACATTTTCGTCTCTGTATCGTAGAAGAATCTGAGAGAATATCGTCTGATAGAAGTGGCTTCCGTTGGGTTCTCGGGCAGGATGTCGTAGACGACAAAGTCGATGAATAGTTGTCTCCAATCTGGGGCATCATCGATCGTCTATGCGAAATAACTCGCCACAAATTGTACATTATTCTTGGGACAGACCAGTTTGTGGCCTATCACATCCACTGATTGGCGATCATGATTCGAAACTGCTAGGGAAGCGGCAAGACCAGCTAAGGCATCAGCTTCGATATTTCAGAGTCTGGGGACATGTTCGATGAAGAACCCCTCGAATGACGAGATGATGTCAATCGCTATTTGGTGATAAGGGATCATGTCTTCGTGGCGGACCTCATATGAGCCCCGTATCTGATTGACGATTAGTTGGGAATCACCGTATGCTTTAAGGTATTCTACCCCCAGCTCTCTTGCGAGTTGGAGGCCAATGACCAGAGCGTTGTACTCGGCCACATTGTTAGAGCAGGGCTCGATGAGAGAATAAGTGCGGTTAATCACCAATCCGAAAGGGAAGACCAGCACTACCCCGACTCCGACGACTATATTGCCTTTAGGTCCGGTCCTCGAAGCACCGTCGAAGAACATTCGCCATATATTATCGTGAGAGGTTGCATACGAGTCGGCGACCTCATCTGGGATCTCTTCATATATTCTGGAGGACTTCGATCCTGGGTGGGCTGCTAAGAAGTCCGCCAGAGCTTGACCTTTGACTGCCTTTTGTGGGACGAAGATCATATGATAAGGGGACAGCAATATTGCCCATGTAGCGAGTCGAGAGCTGAGTGCCCCTGGTTTAGTCATGAGGACCCTGAGAGGGTTGACTCGTGAGATTACATGTATCATTTGTCCGGTGACATAGTGTCGCATTTTCTGAATGGCGAACACCAGGACGAGGCATTCCTTCTCTACAGCGGTGTATCAGTGCTCTGGCCCAATCATCATTCGGCTGAGGTAATATATGGCTTGCTCATGGCCTGCGTCATTGTTTTGTGCCAGCAGAGCCCCGAGGGAGTGTTCCATTGCTCGTACATAGAGCAGGAATGGTTTTCCAGGAACCGGGGCCACCAAAACTGGAGGATTTGGCAAATATTCTTTGATGCTGTCGAAAGCACGTTGACATTCCTCGTCCTATACGAATGAGACTCCTTTTTTCATGAGATGCGTAAATGGTCGGCATCGCCCGAAGAGGTTAGAAATGAACCTCCTGATGTAAGCTAGCCTCACTTGGAGGCCTCTGAGTTCGCGGAGGTTTCTCGGGGGACCCATCTCCATGATTGCCTTTGTTTTCTCTGGGTCTACATGGATACCTTGTGCCGTGATGATGAAGCCCAAGAACTTCCCACTGGATACGCCCAGAAAGGACTTCGTAGGGTTCATTTTCAAATTGTGCGCTCGCATTAGGTCGAACACTGTCCTTAGATCATGCAGATGATCTTCCTTAGAGCGGCTTTTGACAGCGATATCGTCAACATAACACTCCACGGTCTTGCATAAGTGGTCTCTGAAGATGATGCTCATGGCACTTTGATATGTGGCGCCAGCATTCTTTAAATTGAAAGGCATGACTGTGTAGCAGTATGTGCCAATCGGTGTTCGGAATGATGTATACTTTTCGTCGTCAGGAGACATCTTGATTTGGTTGTACCCCGAGAAGCCATCCATGAATGACATACGTTCAAAGCCGCAGGTATTGTCAATCATGATGTCTGTGATAGGGAGGGGGAACTCATCTTTGGGGCATGCCTCGTTCAGATTGCGGAAGTCGATGCAGATTCGAATCTTTCCATTCTTCTTGAGGACGGGTACTATATTGGCGACCCAATCGGGATGTTGCTCCTCACGAATGAAGCCGCTGGTTATCAGTTTGTTGACTTCGGCTTCGATCGCGTCCATGATGCCTGGACGGAAGCGTCGCTGTTGTTGCTTGACTGGTTTCGCATCTGGCCGAATGTTGAGTTTGTAAAGAGCAATATCGGGATTTAACCCTGGCATGTATTCATGGCTCCAGGCAAAAACATCAATGTATTCTCTGATAAGTTCTAGCAGCAATTCCCGTTCTTTGTCTGCTAGGCTTTTACTGACGAAAATTAGTTTTGGAGAAGATTCGCTGCCGAGATCCACTTGTATGACCTCATCTTCAGTAGGAGGTTCTCTTTGTTCGAACCGCTTTTCCCATTGTACGTCCAATTGCTGGGCCCACGGCTCCAGTTCGAGGATTTCGGGGATGTCTTCGTCTTCTTCGTAAGCGTCGGCGAATGCCATGTTGACTGTCATGACTCGTCTGAACACATCTCCGATGCTGGTATCCGAGTCCGAAGTTGGTGACCCGGTTGAATGTGACTGCCAGTCGCATTCTTCATCTGAACTCTCAGGGGTTGTAGTAGACATTACATACCCCAATCCGCATCGAGTTTTGCTATAGTAGTCTCGTGGTTTGCCCGTCGGGACTGGCAGCTTCAAAGGCAATCGTCGCCCAGTGCCGTAGTTCAAGCCTGGCGTCGTCTCCAGATCATACCCCTGTTTCTGTATGAGATATTTGGATTGGGGGCTATAAAGATACAGAGGCAATCTTCCGGCATCTGACCCGAGGTCGGCTTCCTCTATGGTGAAGGGATGCGGGTCGTCCTTCCGGCCGAAGATGATTGGATGGTCCCCTCCCTCGATTATTCGGTAAGCGTCTTCTACTGGAGTAAGCTAGATTGTGGTGTACACATTTGTCACCTGTGTGTGTAGGTGAGTGCCTATACCGTGTTCCATAGCATATATTATACATAGCTTATTGAGCTCGGTGTAGTTCAAAGATAACCCTTTATTGATGAAGTAAGGTATCTTTTCTAGGGAGATTACATCATCAGCGGAGGAAACATTAGTATGGGCAGCCACATACTTGGCTAGCTCCGGTTCCTCTTCGGCTACCCCCTGTGTAAATGAAGACTGAGAGGACGTCCTGGGGAGCTTGATCATCAGCGGTTCAGTTGATGGGGCAGAGCGTGGAGTCGTTGGCAGACTAGCGACCCCCAGTTTGGTACTCGATGTGGAGCGAGGAGTGGCCGGTTCGCTAGAAGTGTCAGACCTCGCATCGAGGTGACGACCCTTCTTGGGAAGGCGTATCGTCAGTGGCCTATTGGAGGGATTGAGCTTCTCCGTTTGGGGTTGACCGACTCTCGGTAGTCTGATTGTCAGTGGTCCCGTTGTGGGTCTCGGCACTTGGCCGGACCTTGGCAGCCGGATTATCATCTGCTCTTCCTGCGCCGAGAGGCTGATCGCGTCCTTCCGTAGAGTGGCAGTAAGGGGTGCGGACTTGCCCGGTTTGCGAGCTTGGAGGTAGATCGTCAGAGGTTCCTCTGATCCTGTGGCTGTCTCGGCACCGGCTTGTACATCACCTTCAGCAAGATGCTTTTTCGATTTTTTGTACAGGCATGAGTCTGAGTAGTAAGATTCGACCCCTTTGAAGGGATCGATATCAGCAAATTCCGTCCTCACGAAGCCGTGTTTGTCGACATATTTGAAGCACTGGTGTAGCGTGGAAGGCACGATCATATAATCGTGTATCCATGGGCGCCCCAAGAGGATGTTGTGAGAAGTGTCTGCATCTATGACGTAGCAGGTGACTTCGGATTGGAGATCGCCAATCTGACACTTCAGACGAATCTTCCCGATTGGGTAGCTCCTGCCCGAATTGAAACCACTGATGGCGGTGCTTGTAGGTGTCAGGCGATGCATTGGGATACAGAGATGATGTAGCAGACCCTTCGGGATGATGCTTATGGAAGAGCCAGGATCAATGTGCATCCGATCCACCTTTACGTCGCCGATGTATCCCGTGTAGTATAATGGATGATCGTGCAGATTAGTTTTAATGAGCATGTCCTGCGAAGTGAAGACGATGTTGGGCATTGCTCCCGTGCAGGCACTGTCTTAGAGATCCACGGGTGAGTCCTCTTCGGTGACGTTGGATTGAGCCAGATAGATATCGGCATTTTGGAGTGCTTCGCTCAATACAATACGAACGTCCTTGGAGAGCCTTAGGAGTTCGTACAGTGACAACTTGGCCGGTGTGTTAGCCAATTGCGCTAAGATGTCAAAGTTGTAGGGCCTTTCTAGCCCTTGGGCTGCTTCTTTTCGGAGAGATTTATCGAAGCGAGTCTTCCTCGGCCTAGGCTTGTCGGTCGTCGAAGGCTGAGCCGGCCCCGGAGCATCAGTTGTAGTGGGTTGATGATTTTCAGCTGGATTGTCAACCACAGGTTAGGATTGCGCTCCGGACCGTGTGACGACGGCTGTAGCTTCCTCGTTGTCTATCAAGATTGCATGACAGGTCCTGACTTTTCAACTTTTCTTCTTGTCGGTAGAAGATGGTGTGGGTCGAGTCACTTCTGACACCAAGTCTGGATGGATCCACATGACCTCCCCTCGTGATGTGGTGAAGGGTACTAGACCAGCAGCCTGATCTCGGGGAGGTGGAAGATTGGTAATCTCTATTGTCGCCAGAGGGATGGGGACCACCCCGTCTTGAGTTTCCGTCGGAGGGAAGCTGCCGAATTGTACGGACACCATATTGGCTGCCACGGTTACCTCTTCAAAATCGATGGCCAGAGCATTCGAATCGATGAGGTTTTAGATGTACCGTTTCAGCTGGTAGCAATCGTGTGTAGCATGATGGACATAGCGATGATAATGGCAGTACTTTGGATTCTCCATCTCTGCCGGCCGCGGTTCCCGTCTTGGTGGAGGAAGCTGAATCCTGTCCCCTTGTATGAGCATGTCCAAGATGGGCTTGACGTGACCGTCTTCGAAGGAGTAAGTGATTTGCGGCCATTGTTTGTCTGCTGGCTTTGGCTCAGGTTTTTGTGCTGTATCAGCCACCATAGCCTACTTTTTTTTGCCATCCCGATTGTTGGAGGGGCTGCCCCCATTATCGTTGTTGGGATGCTTGCCCTTATTTTCTCCTTCTGAGATGTGCAATCCCAATTGGCGAGCCTTCTTCAGTCGTTCTTCGGCACTTGTGGCACTGATGATAAATGCCTTCCAGTTCTTGAATTGACTCTCGCCCATCCAGAGACTGATTGTTGGAAGCAATCTCTTTTGGCAAATTTTAATTAAGGAAGAATCCAGATTTCCGGAGGGCAGCTTCATGGCGGTTTGGCAGAACCGCTCAATATAGTTCCTTGTCAACTCCTTCTCCCCTTGGACGACGTCCATGAGGGTGGACATGGTAACGTCCTGCCCTACCTCGTAGAATCTCTCCAAGAACATGCGTTTGAAGCCGGCGAAGGAGTGGATGCAGTTGTCCGGCAGATTGCGATACCAGTCGAAGGCGACTCCTTCCAATGCCCCAATGAATAATCGCGTGAGGATAGCATCATCGTGGAGTAGATGGTCGGTGGTGACTTCGAAGTAAGTGATGTACCGACTTGCTGAGGTCTTGCCATCATACGGGTTGATATTGAACGGCTTATATCTTGGTGGAAACGGAACATCCCTCCATTCAGCAGGGTATGGTTGCCGTATTCTGAGGTCTTGAGCATTTTCTCGGGCATAGAATATGGCTCGGAGCTCCTGAACCTCTCTTCTTACTTCTCGGACCTCATCTGTCGCGGTAGGGGCTGTTATTTCGGGAGGATTGTTGCCCGGCTTCGGTGCCGCCGAATTCGAGTTCGCGTTGACCGCGGGACCCGTGCTTGTTTGGCCAGGCGTTCCCCCTTACAGAGTTGGAAGGGCCGCTTTAATCTCGTCTACAGACTTGACCAAAGCAAGTAATATGGCTTCGAGATTGTCGATGCGCTGGCGATCACTGGAACTACCTTGATCGCTGTCCGTCATGAACACCGTCCTTACATGAGGAGTGATGGAAGGAACGGTGGAGGATGTGCCCTCCGAGTCGTACCCATGCACCGAGAAGTCATCGAGGTAGGTGAGAATGTTCTCTTCGGGCTCGGACTCGGAGGAAACGGTATCCTCAGCCTCAGAGCATGCTTCGTCTTGAGAGTCATGGATGTCCTCGGGGACATTAGCGTCTGTTGTACCTGATGGAAGAGTTGTTTGTCCGGGCTCGGCTCCTTGAAACATCGGATTGCTGCGGATGTTCGGAGGAGTGCTACACCCAGTTCCCATGACCCCCAGCGATGTGGATGATGAATTTCCCATTGCGGTAGATTTCGTCTTTGAACAGGTGTGTTGGAATACTCCGGTGGAGGACAACCGTTTAGACGACAGTTTTTTAGCTGTAGTGGTTGAGGTCTTCGGGGTGGAGATGCTTGCCTTCTTCCCTTTCCCCTCGGCGGGGACTTTCTGAGTGGAATTGCAGGAGACAAGAGGGGGTGCCTCGTCCTCTGAGCTCGGATGCTGTAGTCTTTGGAAGACTGATGGCCGATCTTCCGTCGCTGCCGCATTTTTGCAACAGCAGTTGACGATGATTTGGGTGCAGTGATGTCCAAGTGAGGACTCTTTGCACGCCGAGGCTCCTTCTCTTTCCTTGCGCTTGTGGAGGATCGCCTCACGCAGGTCAGAGGAACCACTCTGTCCGTTCGCCGTCGGGGGCTGGACTCGAGCGGTTCTATACAACTTCCCATCAGAGGCCCGTGTGATAGTCAACGAAACGCCCTGATAGTCAGAGGTTGGGACAGTTGACTGGGCTTGATGAGCCCGCGCTGTCCTAGACTTCTTCTTTTTAGCACTTGCGGGTGCGTAATAAGAAGAGTCTAAGTTGAATACCACAGAGTCTGGCTTATCATCCAGAGAACTATCAGGGTCAGGACCGTATGAGAGACAGTCGAAGACTGATCGAGAGGAGCGTGGAACGGACGCTATGCGGCTAGAATTGAGTACCGTACAGGCTGTCTGCATGCAGTTGTCTTCTGCTGTCGGATGAATTATTTTTGTGCGACTAGGAGTCACGACCGTACAGGCTGCCCGCATGCGGTTGGCAATTGTGGCCGCATGGGTTTTCTGCAAGCGATTGACTTCCATAGTCGTATGAGTTTCATCCATGTGGTTTGCAACTGTAGCCGCATAAGCTATGCGGCTGACAGATATGGCCGCATAAGTTTTCTTCATGTGGCTGGCGGATGTATCCGCATGAGCTTTCTCCCTGCGGCTAATACCCTTATGCGGCTCTGATCGCATAGAGTTCCTCTTTGCCCCTACAAGTCCAACATTATAGTGTTTTCTTCTGCCGGACTTGGGGACAGCAGAGTTGTCTACGGTCTGAAGTGGGGCTGCAGGAGAGTCTTGCTCGTCGTCTTGAACAACAGAGGGTATCTCTGCAAGAGCTTCAGTAGGAATGAAGGATCGGGGTCTCCACTCCTTGCGGGCCTTCTTTGTGCGGGCTCGCTTCTGGACCGGGCCAGCGCTCTGGTCGGAGAGCATTTCTTCGAACGCCTGTTGGTCGAACCGGACAACCATCTTTTGTTACGTGGAGCCAAGCTTGGCTGCATCCGATTGCGTCACCAACTCCTCAGCCGTGGAGAAGTTTGTCCCCAGCAGAGTCGCCATCGTGTTTGCCATGAAATATAAAAGAACAGAACAATTATCGGAGGGCCGGACTTTTACTTCACGTTACAAACTCGTTTGTACAAAGAAAGCCTAGGGACGAAAACCTAGGTACAGCAGTCTAAGTACAATTGTTTATTTTAGATTCTGGGGGGTGACGATAGAGTCTCGGGAAGGCGACGGTAGCCCTGCCTTACTCCTTGGACGATCGGTATACAGCCTTGGCTCCTGTGAAGAGATGGTTGGCGTTGATGAAGAAATGCTCTTCTTGCTCTCCCTCTATTACTCTTCTGGCTTCTCTCTTTCTCTGTGTATTTTTTCTCTGATTATTGGGGGAGTCTCTCTGTATATCTCTCTCTGATCGTGTATCTCTTTTTTTCACAAGGGAATGGCACCTTGCTATTTATAATAGTGGGGGCATCATTAGGGTTTAGATGATTACCCATTCTCAAAGTGGCGGCAGCCTGATGCTTAATCAATCTGGACCATTAGTTTTAAATGTGAAGGATCTGGGCCAAAAATGGGGATAGCATTGAATCCTGTGAATGATTAATGCTGATTGCTTTAAATCTTCATGATTGGTTGTGTCAAGCTTGGATCTCTCACCACGTGTCCCATTGGCTTGATCATGAATGATATGACCCGATCTCATTAATTATGAGGATAACGTTAAATATGGTCATTGGGATCTGGTAAATCTCTGATTGATTTGTATCTCATAATCATCCTTGCTACCAGCTGTCAAGTCGTGGGGGCAATTGAATCTCTGCCACGTGTCCAGGGCCACATGATATCCATGAACCGCATGAGACAGCATCTCAGTGAGCCGCATAGGTATAGTATTTGCGAGCCGCATGGGATGGCTTCTTGGTGAGCCGCAGGAAGATGATTTCTGCCAGCCGCATGAAACTGTTCTTCAATTGAGCCGCATGGGAGTAGCCACGTGGCAATCTCGGATCGTGTCAGAGATTTTCTCCTGTTCCCGAAGAGTCTGTCATTATGACAGGACCATCATGGCACTTTATGTCAAAGCCGTCAGCTGTCAAATCATGGCAGAGCATTAAATAAGGCCATTACTTGATGGCCAGCTGTGTGAAAGGATCCCACGGGGACACGTGGTGTTGATCGAGCCGCATGTTTCTGTTGGTCGTTAGTGAGCTGCATGTACTTCTGAGCCGCATGCGGCTGGAGGGCTCTTTGAACCGCATAGGACTGTCCCTATGTAAGCCGCATGGACTCTCTTGCCCCGAGCCGCATGAGACTAAGAGTCTCTCTGAATCGCATGGGACTGCTCCCGTATGAGCCGTATGGGGTTCTCCTGTTCCGAGCCGCATAGACCATCATTCTGATATTTTCCATGCTTCTACACTGGCGAGGCAGAAACTCATGGTACGACATGGTGATCAGGACATAGTCCCTACAGCCATTCGACTGGCGAGGCAGAAACTATGTAGCCGTAGATAAAGTTGACTGTCCTTCGACCCTCATCCCTCGGCAATGATGATACGACAACCTATCACTATATCTTATATAGTAGTAGATGATGTCTTAGTATTACATTATGTGAGTTCATCTTGATTCTGTTACATTTTTCAGATACTAGATACTAGATTCGATAAGAAAGTATACTACACCATATGTACAGAACATAGATGATTCACACTAATATATGCTAGAATGAATTTTGGGTTGTGTTCTGAGCCATCCGTTCTCACACTTAAAATACATATGAATTAGAACTGTGTGTCAATCTTTGTTTTTGTATTTTCGGCGAACCCAGGGATTAGATTTTGTATTTTGTATTTTGATTTTGTACATAATTGGGGATATTAAGTTTTTTTCGTTGAGGATACTGAGTTTGTACGTATTTGCGGATATTGATTTGGTTTGTTGAGGATATTATATATTGACATTGTTCGTTGCGGATAGTATTTTTTCTTTATATTTTTTGTATATTCTGGAATGTATTGTGCGTGTCGGTGTTGAGTGTTCCACCGAGGGGGTCGGCGAACCCAGGGATTCGATTCTGTATTTTGTATTTCGTATTCTGTATTTTGGCTCAGGCTCCAGCTCCAGCACCATTTGCATTCTGTATTTTGGCTCAGCTCGTCGTCGCCAAAACGTCGCAACAGTGTCGCCAAATGGCAATAACACAATAACGTCGCCGTTTACGTCGCTAATTAGCGTCAACCAATAAACGTCGCAAATAATGTCGCTAATTAGCGACATAAATAACGTCGCACTAGCGACGTTTTGCGACGTTTTCTCGTTTAGCGACACATTTTTTCTGTCGTTCCCGAAACGTCACCGTAAACGTCGCTAAATTGATTTAGCGACGTTCTCACCGCAGTTAGCGATGTTTTTAGCCGTCGCTAATATGACAAATTTAAGTAGTGACTCACTGGCAGACCTACCGAAGAAATTCGAGTTTAAACCGTCACACCCAAATAACTTGGTAATAGGTGAGGTATCTCGCGGAGTAAGTACTCGTTCATCCTTAAGAGATTCTATTACTAGTACTGCTTTTATTTCTCAAATTGAGCCTAAAAATGTTTTAGAAGCCTTTAATGATGAATTTTGGATTTCCGCCATGCAAGAAGAACTCAACCAATTCGAAAGGAGCCAGGTCTGGGAACTTGTTCCTAGGCCAGCTAATTATTCGATTATTGGTACTAAATGGGTTTTTTCGCAACAAAGTAAATGAAGATGGATCAGTTACACGCAACAAAGCTCGTCTAGTAACTCAAGGATACAACCAACAGGAAGATATCAACTACGATGAGACGTATACTCCTGTTGCAAGACTGGAATCCATTCAGATGCTTTGTGCGTTTGCAAACTTTTAAAATTTTAAACTTTTCCAAATGGATGTCAAAAGTGCTTTTTTGAATGATTTTATTAAGGAGGAATTTTTTGTAAAACAACTCCCTGGTTTTGAAAATCACAAATTTCCCGACCATGTTTTCAAACTCAAGAAAGCACTTTATGGCCTCAAACAAGCCCCCAGAGCTTGGTATGAATGCCTAAGTACTTATTATTAGATAAAGGTTTTACAAAAGAGAAAATTGGCACTACACTCTTTATAAAATCTTTCAAAGATACTATTCTTTTAGTACAAATTTATCTTGATGATATCATATTCGGTTCTACTAATGAAACTCTCTGTCAAGAGTTTGCTAAGTGTATGTAGAACGAATTTGAGATGAGCATGATGGGGGCGCCCAATTACTTCCTTGGACTGCAAGTCAAACAAACATCGCATGGAACTTTTATCTGTCAGTCAAAGTATACAAAGGATATACTGAAGGAATTTGACCTTGACAACGTCAAACCAATTGGCACTCCAATGGCTACTACAACCAAACTAGAACCAGATGAAAGCGACAAACTTGTGGATCAACATAAGTATCGAGGTATGATAGGCAGTCTACTTTATTTAACTGCTAGTCGCCCTGATATCATGTTTAGTGTTTGCCTGTGTGCTCGATATCAAGCTAGTCCTAAGGAATCACACATGTCCGCCGTTAAGCGTATCTTTCGATACCTTAAGGGTACTGTTACAGTGGGCTTATGGTATCCCAAATCTACATCCTTTGACCATATTGTTTATTCGGATACTGATTTCGCAGGATGCAAAGTCGACCGTAAAAGTACTAGCGGCACGTGTCATTTATTAGGCAAGGCTCTAGTCTCTTGGTTTAGCAAGAAGCAGAATTCTGTCGCACTATCCACAACAGAAGATGAATATATCGCAGCTGGTTGTTGTTGTGCACAAATTCTGTGGATAAAGCAAACCCTTGCAGACTACAACCTATCCTTTATGTACATTCCTATATTCCGTGATAACACTAGTGCTATCAACCTTACTAAGAACCCTATATGTCACTCACGCACGAAATACATTAAAATTTGTCACAACTTTTTGCGTGATCATCAACAGAATGGCACTATAAATTTAGAATTTATTGACACTGATCATCAGCTAGCCGATTTCTTTACAATACCACTATCCGAGGAACGATTCAATTTTTTAGTCGTGAAATAAGAATTTTAGATGAAATAGTTATTCATTAAATTATCCTGCATAAATATCGATTATGTCACGCTTCTCTATGATGGCTTTGCTATGGGTACAAGCCGAAAGGGTCCTTCTGACGATAAGGCATAAAAGCCTAAGCGACATGGTGCACTAGTCTTCGGACTACCGCTAGCTGGGATCCGGCCCCTGCAGCTACCCCATGGCAGTTTTACCATATTGATTTATGTCATAACTCCTTGTTTATTATATGGTTAAATTTTATTTATAACCTGCCATATTTAACTTTTCTAACTTCATTGCATTTCCTAATTTTATTATCCAATTTGCCAAATTTTCTTCTTGACCATTCATTAGTAAAATTTCTTCCTATTTTTTTCTATTATTCTGCTTGAAGTTCTGGCCCAAGGGACCAGAACTCGGGCCGAACTCTGCCCCTACACAGAGTTCGGGCCGAGTTCGGCCTATTTGTTCCACAACCTCGAGTGGCTCTCAGCCCTTCATTATTTTTGATCCAATGGCTCAGATTCAACTCGACCAGCCGACCAAACCCTCTATAACTCGGGATTCTATCTTTCTCCCCTCTCCATTGTCTTCTCTAAACCTCTCCAAACTATTTTCTTTCAAAACCCTAACCCTAAAAGTCTCAAATCCTTGGAAAATTTCTCTCCAAACTCAAGGAGCTCAATCTTGGGATCATTCTCTTTCATCTTGGGTCTCTCTTTTTGAGGTATATCATCTTTTTCCTTCCTTTCTCTCAATTTTATTCATGGCACCTAGGTTTCTTAGTAGAGGGAAGAGACCAAGGAGAAGTAAAGGTGAACCCTCCACTAATCCTCTACCAAACCCTCAACCTATTCCTTCTCCTCCTCATGGCATGATCCACCCCCTATTCAACCCACCTCCACCTAAAAATTCTGACACGTACGATGCACACATTTTTGTGTCGTTAGATGCTTCTAACGCATGGTTCGTCGATTTTCGTCATCGTAGTGTGTTCCCCGGACACCCTATTAAATTCACGGTGCTCTCAGACTATCTTCCTAATTTTCGTGATTTATATCTCGATGAACTTGTTTCAATTCGTGAACCAATTTATGTGAACGCCATTCAAATGTTCTATTGTAACATGACTTACGACCGCGACCGTATCTACTCCCGTGTCGCCGGTATCAACATCTCCTTTGATGATTTTGAGTTAGCCGATCTCCTTGGTTGGCCCGACCCTAATAATTGGAAATGGCTTGATGATGCCTAGGATTTCATCTTTCCTGGGGAGACCACTCTGGAATGTTTCAAGGATGATCTATGCTCTCCTAATGCACATCCTTGGAAACTTAAAGCTAAACATCTCAATAATCACTTCTATGAGCTTCATCGTATCATCTTTTCCTCGGTCTTGTTGAAAGCGGGATCGACCGATGAAGTCGCTTACTATGAGATCACTGCACTTTTCTTTCTGTATTTTTGTGTCCCTTTCAACTTTCCCTGTACGATGATGGATTGGATGATTCGTGCTCGGCCTAAACCAAATATCATGACCCGCGCCCAGTGTAGGGGCATGAGAAGTGGGTACGTCCAGCCTACGCCGCAGTGTCGGCGGTAGAACGCTGTTCTAGGTCACTATCTAAACAACAACACACGCAATTATATAATGAACTTGTCAAAATCTTAGCTTCGAACGGAGGACAAGTATAGATATAATGAAATCTCAATCACAATCTAAGCATGATATGATAACACAGAAGTTTATAACTAAAGACTAAACAACAACAACAAATATAAACTACTAAATAGTAATATCTCAAACAAACTTAAATACAAACTCAATATCTCAAGTTATTACAATTCAAGTTCTAAACGTGAATCTAAAGCAAGTCTACTAGCTAGTCTTCCGATCACTCATGAGTGTCGAGGCCAAAGGTAGCTAAGCCAACTCCTGGTTTATAATAAGTAGGGCACGTATCCTCGGGGCAAGCATCTGTAATATTTTTAATGTATCAAGTCAGGATTGGAACGAGCACAACTCATCAAGAATGCTAAGTAAATGACAGAGAACTATAAAGCAGTTATAGACAGTTTTATTGATGAACATGGTAGTTTATATTCAGGTGATGGTTTAGAGAAATAGTTAAGATACAAAAAAAGTAAGGTAAGTAAAATAAGAGAAGAATCATGACAATGAAGACTGTAAAATAAGATTCTAGCTGAACTAGAGTAACATGATAAGTCCAGACAGTGCAACATAGGTTGAGTGTAATCCCAATGTGAGTCTATTACAAGATGAGTCGAATGTGATTCCAGTACAATATGAGTCGAATGTGATTCTAATCATTGTTCTAATAAGGTGATTCGAATAAGGTGGTACGAATAATGATTCACATGATAATCTAACAATGATTCAAATTAATTCTCCAAGTGTGTTTTAAAATACCGAGATAATTCAGACAACTGATACTCAAATAGTTTTACAGAAAGTTCTATAACGATTTTGGCTTATTAAAATATATATTTGGAAATCTGACTTCGATACGGTTCTTTTAAAAAAAATGGAAGATAAATCGGAGTTCTAAGCTAAAAGTTATGACATTTCTAAGTTGCTTTGGTTAATAAAAACATGGATGAATATTATGACAAATTTGAGTTGTTTTGGACAAAAGAAACACATGTAGGCCAAGATACTTGGATACCAACATAGGTATCCAAATGAAACTCATTCTAACCATCCTAACTAAGATCAATCCACTCTCTAACCATTCTAAAACTGAATTTAAATATCTATTTAAACTATTATCATACATACATACACATGGGGTATCCTAATTTGGGATCTATCAAGTAGGACACAAGACACATATCTAAAATCCTCAAGAGAGCTCCAAATGGCCTCAAATTTGAATCTAAATGGGGTACATACATGGAGGTGGATCCTATGGATTCAAAACTAACTAACATAGGAAATCAGTTTAGAGGGTTTGTTTTACCTATTGGAAGTGGAATCCCAATGATACTCCCAAGGACATGGCTCCGACACGAATATCTTCCAAAAAGGACACTCCTCCTTGCACTTTGCTCCCAATCTTTGCTAGTACCCTCCCTTGGTAGTATGAGAAGGTTGGATGGAAGTTTTGGTAGAGGGATGTAATGATTTGGAGATCAAATCAAAGAGGGAAGCTCTCTAATTTGGGGAAGAACACTCTGTGAAGGAAAAGAGGCAAGATGGAATGAAATGAAAGGAAGGGAGGCTAACCTACCTATAGCGGCTGCCCTTAGATGAATTAGGGTTAGGTTTTAGATGTAGATGAGTGGCTATGGCTTGTCCACCCAATTTCAAGTCCTCATTTTGGTTCAATTAGTCCTAAGGCTTTCTTTTTCACAAATATCCTTAGAAAAAAATATCCTACTTATAAATATCTAGATATTACTAACCTTGACACTTAGTAGGAATGTTCTAACCATGATTCTAACCTCAAGACTAATCTAGATTAGGTTAAACTTCTAGGTTATGGCCTAACTAAAGGATTAGCACAATATTTAATTAATATAAATTACAATTTCACAAAATTGTCAAAATGACCAAAATACTCCTAGGCTAAAAAGTTGTAATTAGTTATCCTAATCACATGACTAGGCTCTCTTGGTCATGGTTAGTCTTTAGGCTTAGCAAAACTAGGGTTTAACTAGTTAACCATCAAAATCACAATTCAATATTTTAAATAGTTTTAAATTAATTAAAAATCACCAAAAATTATGATAAAATATAAATATCATTATCAAATGATTATAATTAGAAAGTTCAAAAATTACCCTTATTTTTGAAAAGTGGGTGTTACAAGTCTACCCTCCTTAGAAGAATTTTGTCCTCGAAATTAAGATGATCGTACTCCCTTCTAGGTCAAACCCCCAACAATCAAGGTCAAGATAATATGCAATCATAGTCCTACAGGTCGTGATCCCACAGTCTTGAATAGGGTAACTACGCTATCTAGCATATCACAAGAATATCCAGACAGGTACTAATGGAAATCACACATGAAGGTGGAGAAGAAGAACAAGAAGACAAATCTGCTAACCCATCACCTGCAGCATCGGTCTCCTCGACCGCCAGCGCAAAAGTCCTGCCCCTCTGGGTTATATCCCTCTGATGGTACGAGACATAGTACTGCGCTATAGGTGGCCTAGCTCCCTCTATCTAATCTATGATACTCAAGTAACATCCACACTGATATTCTATTCCATCATACTAGGGTACCATCTATATGGTATCTATTCTGAAATCTGATAATCATACATGTCTATCCAGAACCATGTTACTAGAATCCTTGTTATGCTAGTAAGTACAACAGCGATAATCCATAGAGTCTGCAACTAAGGTACATACCTCTAGAATCATGGTATTTAAAATTTTTGTATTGCCGCTAACTTGGCTGTGAAAACTTTAAATTCCCATACCCGAGAAATACATCCAAAATCAGACTCTATCTCATCGCCAAACCAGCTAATATGGCTGTAGAAGACTCCAGATTCTATGACTGAGGCAACCTAGCCCATAATGTTATCTTGGTAGAAAATCAAGTCAATAATGAATACCAAGAATCAAATTCAACGATCAACAAGAGAAGATAGACAGATACTGTCAGAATCGAATTTCGAGATAGTTTATGAGATTCTCAAGGGTCATCCTAAGAATCTTCTCAAGTAGTCCTAACTGTGATTGAGTACTCTCTCAACTAAAGCCTATTCCTTAGTTCCTATCGCAGGCGCGCAGCAGTACAACTAATCGTTGCACTACCATGATATCGTACTAATGCGACTCTCGACCTGTATGGGCCACCACTAAAAATGTGTCACGACCCGCACCCAGTGTAGGGCACGAGAAGCGGGAACGTCCAGCCTACATCGCAGTGTCGGCGGTAGAACGCTGTTCTAGGTCACTATTTAAACAACAACTCATGCAATTATATAATGAACTTATCAAAATCTCAACTTCGAACGGAGAACAAGTATAGATATAATGAAATCTCAATCACAATCTAAGCACGATAAGATAACACAAAAATTTATAACTAAAGACTAAACAACAACAACAAATATAAACTACTAAATAGTAATATCTCAAACAAACTTAAATACAAACTCAATATCTCAAGTTATTACAATTGAAGTTCTAAACGTGAATCTAAAGCAAGTATACTAGCTAGTCTCCCGATCACTCCTGAATGTCGGAGCCAAAGGTAGCTAAGCCAACTCCTGGTTCATAGTAAGTAGGACACGTATCCTCGGGACAAGCATCTGTAATAGTTTTAACGTATCCAGTCAGGATTAGAACGAGCACAACTCATCAAGAATCCTAAGTAAATGACAGAGAACTATAAAGCAGTTATAGACAGTTTTATTGATGAACATGGTAGTTTATATAAAGGTGATGGTATTGAGAAACTGTTAAGATAAAAGGAAAGTAAGGTAAGTAAAACAAGAGAAGAATCATGGCAATGAAGACTGTAAAATAAGATTCTAGCTGAACTAGAGTAACATGATAAGTCCAGACAGTACAACATAAGTCAAGTGTAATCCCAATGTGAGTCTAATACAAGATGAGTCAAATGTGATTCCAGTACAGTATGAGTCGAATACGATTCTAATCATTATTCTAATAAGGTGATTCGAATAAGGTAGTACGAATAATGATTCTCATGATGATCTAACAATGATTCAAATTAATTCTCTAAGTGTGTTTTAAAATACTGAGATTGACATATAAACGGCTGTAGGTAATACGACACACCACACACTGATCAGGTGAGAGATGGCTATCGTTCGAATATCATTCACAGAGGTAGGGGGATATGTCTACATGTCTAATCAGTATTTTCCCGCCTAGTCTAATACAAATGAATCCATAATCCAACACATAAGACGAATACAAGTCCAACCAGCACATGAAGATGCGAATAGGTGGTTCGAATAGTTCGAATGGTGATTCGAATAATAGAGGCAAGATGAGTAAAGTATGTATGTCATATACATGAATTCAGAAATAACAATACATGTTTGTAACATAAAACAAATATAACTATCTAGAACTGAAGTATAATAATCGACAAGTAAATGAAAGAACTATCAGAGAATGTACTCGCCTGACACTCTGAAAAGAGTAGTATAATATCAGATGTCTGTACCGGAGTCACAATGTTCAAAATAGAGCAATATGGGTTATAATGTGTTTAAAATAAGATAAATGAAGTTTACGAAGTAATCTACATGATTTCTCGGCCAATCTCGATTAAAGTCAACTCTGGGTCAAACCAAGTCAACATCTAGTCAAACTAGGTCAACAACACGGCTATCCTGGTCAACTGGTCAACCCTTGGTCCATATAGTCTCAATATTGACTTTTGGCCAACCTACGTCAATCTTAGTCAAGGGGTCATTATCTAGGTCAATCTGGTCAACCCTTGTTGGTTTAGTCTAATCTAGGCCTTGGCTAAGTTAAATCATTAGTACTAATGTGGTATCAACTATGCCTTGGGTCTAGGTTCAAACTCATCTAGGTGTTTTATATCTTATTGCATGACTATGGGACACTATATATAAACCCTCACCAAGCTACTAAGACAAGCATAAATATATCTTATAGACTTACAATTTTACTCACTACTATATGTTATAATAGCTATACATACATTATATTACCTTAACACACACACACACACACACACACACACACACACACACATACATATTATATATATATATATATATATCATTCATTCATATCCCATATACATGCATACTTCAGTTCATGCATTATATCCATTCACATATCATTAAGTTACATACATATACTTATTTTTATTACATACATGTCATTCATGCATATTACATACTTACATGCATCTATATATTATATACATTGTATACAACAAGTAAAAATAGAAGAGGAAAAAAAGGGGGAAAAACTGAAATGAAAAGGAAAGGGAAAAATGTAAGAAAAATGAAAAACAGTGGACATATACATGCTTGCATCATATATTATACATTACCATACATGCTATCATTATATATTGTATTACATTATGTATACATTATGCATTCATATCTATCATTACATGTATACCTTGAATTCATATCTAGCATTCATTATGTACTTTCATGCATACATTGTATATCATTCTTTCATTCATGCATTTATGCATTGCTTACATAAATTACATTGAGTTCATTCCTACATGCTTACATTCAACCATATATATACATTAATGTAAAGAGTTCGTATAGTCACTCTTCTAATGCTTGCATTCAACCATATATATACATTTAATATCCATACTACATAGGCTCATAGGTTACACAAAATGCCTATATCGTATAGTCACTCTTCTACTTAAAATCAATACTATACCAATTGGACCTTCAATAAAATTTAGGATTAAAGTATGTCGTAGCCCTTCGTGTTAGCTTTCCGAAATTTCAAGCGGATCGTATTTTCGTGTCCGGAAGCCCCCGGAATCGCAAAGACACCGAAACGCGTTTGTCTTTCGGATAGCTGACACTCAAATAGTTGTACAGAAAGTTCTAGACCGATTTTGGCTTATTAATATATATATATATTTCGAAAGCTAACTTCTATACGGTTCTTTTAAAAAAAACAGGAGATAAATCAGAGTTCTAAGCTAAAAGTTATGACATTTCTAAGTTGCTTTGGTTAATAAAAACGTGGATGAATATTATGACGAATTTGTGTTGTTTTGGACAAAAGAAACACATGTAGGCTAAGATACTTGGATACCAACATAGGTATTCAAATGAAACTCATTCTAACCATCCTAACTAAGATCAATCCACTCTCTAACCATTCTAAAACTGAATTTAAATATCTATTTAAACTATTATCATACATACATATATATGGAGTGTCCTAATTTGGGATCTATCAAGTAGGACACAAGATACATATCTAAAATCCTCAAGAGAGCTCCAAATGGCCTCAAATTTGAATCTAAATAGGATACATGCATGGGGGTGGATCCTATGGATTCAAAACTAACTAATACGCATAGAAAATTAATTTAGAGGGTTGATTTTACCTATTGGGAGTGGAATTCCAATGATACTTCCAAAGACACGGCTCCGACACAAAGATCTTCCAAAAAGGACACTCCTCCTTGCACTTTACTCTAAATCTTTGCTAGCACCCTCCTTTGGTAGTATGAGAAGGTTGGATGGAAGTTGTGGTGGAGGGATGTAAGGATTTGGGGATCAAATCAAAGAGGGAAGCTCTCTAATTTGGAGAAGAACACTTTGTGAAGGAAAAGAGGCAAGATGGAATAAAATCAAAGGAAGGGAGGCTAACCTACCTATAGTGGCTGCCCTTAGTTGAATTATGGTTAGATTTTAGATGTAGATGAGTGGCTATGGCTTGTCTACCCAATTTTAAGTCCTCATATTGGTTCAATTAGTCCTAAGGCTTTCTTTTTCACAAATATCCTAAGAAGAAAATATCCTACTTATAAATATCTAGATATTACTAACCTTGGCACTTAGTAGGAATGTTCTAACCATGATTCTAATCTCAAAACTAATCTAGATTAGGTTAAACTTCTTGGTTAAGGCTTAACTAAAGGATTAGCACAATATTTAATTAATATAAATTACAATTTCACAAAAATGTCAAAATGACCAAAATATTCCTAGGCTAAAAAGTTGTAATTAGTCATCCTAATCACATGACTAGGCTCCCTTGTAATGCCTGTTGTTTGTATTACGTATTTTGGAATACGTATACGTATTTTATTCTGCATTGCATGATTTCCTGGCTTAGCATTTCCTTCTTGGCTTGGTTATTTCTTGGCTTGGTTCGGTTTTCTTTGGTCTATCATGGACCAAGGGTGAACCCCCTACCTACCACCACCATTCATATTTATTAGCCCTCTTCATTCTCTCTCTTCATTTATCATCTTCTTCTTTCTCATTTACTTTCTTACCTACCAGAGAGAGAAGAGAGAGGTCTAGGCAAGTGCAACTTACTTCATGGAGGAACTCTAATTTTATTACTTCATTCTCTTCCTTACTACATTCTAAAGCACTTTAGTACTTGGCATTTTCACTTTCCATGGCTAGATTCTTGTAGATCTATATTTATTTTATTTTCGGATTTCTTGGGTTTTGATCTACTTAATCTTGTTATTTCTATGTTTCGATGGTTCCATGTTGTAGAGTAGCTCGTTCTACCCCATTTTGACCTGAGAAAGTTCGGATTTGGGCTCCGGATGAAAGTTTTATGAAGCTTGGAAGGCATGGGTTCCTAGTGTTCTTCTCCTCAGAATTTTGGAGAAGAATAACAGTTCCCCGGCGCATGGCTGTACTTGACCGCATGAGTATTCATGCGGCAAGTCGCCATCAGCCGCATGAGACCCTTGTACTTCTAAACCGCATGAAACTTAGTCCCAGCCGCATGAGTCTGAGTCTCATACTCAGTCGCATGGGCTCATTTCCCATCAGCCGCATGAGTCTACATGGACTTAGTCGTGGGGCTGGGAACGAACTCTTCTCAAGCCGCATATGCAACTATTCCCCCCCAGCCGCATAAGTCATCGCATTGACCCAGCCTCATGCGCCCTCACTTCTTCCGGGCCGCATGGGTTTTGCTATGTGAGCCGCATGGACTTGAGTTCGCCATCAACCGCATGAAGACCCCTTTCTAATTCGAGCCGTATATGCGCTCACCTCCCTGAACCGCATAAACTCAAGCACTTGCCAGCCGCATAGGCCCTGATCTCCGAGCCGCATGAGAACCCTAGACCCTGGCCGCATGGACTTTTGAGTCCAGGCCGCATGATCCCGATTAATTCCAGCCGCATGCGCCCCCTCCTTTCCTGGCCGCATATGACTGAACCGTATGACTTTCTCATGGTCCTGTGTACTATTATTTATCATTATTTGTCCATGTTTCGTAACTCCTTTATTAGATATTTTACGCCCATTTTATATCCTTACGTCTTTTGTCATAAACTTGATTTTACTTATATGTTTGGAATTGATAATGTAGTACGACCTGACAGTGACCCGTCGTGGTGCACTCTTGACAAGAAAACCTGACATGACCTGATAGTGGCCCGTCGTGGCGCACTCCAGACTAGTACACTTGATATGATAAACCTGACATGATTATCTCGAATAGCTGTTGCGACGGCTACCTGACATGACATGACCTGTATAATTACCTGGACACCGTGGGCGATTATGCTTGTACAAATAAACCAGTCCTGTATTGCATCATGTCTAGGGAGGGACTCCTGTGTACCACGGTCAGGAGTACCTATTGAAATGGACTAAGGCTAATAACTAGATTAATATATTAGACATGAAGAAATTTCCCAACTACAGGCAATCCCGTTACCTGGGCGCGCCTGGGATCTGTAGCCTGCCGTCGAGTAGGACACATTTCCAGCACACTGTCATGTGTTACACCCTTCAAGCTACTTAAGGGTACATGCATTTCCTGGACGATGTACCCACCTGAATTCAACCCTAATCTTTCGTCCTGGGTAACCTGGATGGTCTGCAGGGCTTGGGGCTGTGGAATAATCTCACTGCATCTTGCTAGTAATTAGGCCTGTGATAACCCTAGTTAGTTAAAGTATCAAGCCGTAATTCTTGCTTGGCCGTGAAATAATTGGATGGAGTTTAACCAGTCTAGTCTTGTCCTGATCCTGCTCTAGATTGCTATATGACCTGAATGCCTGTATTTATTTTACCGATAAATGGTGAGAATTCCAAGCTCTGTTCAGACGAAGGGTTACAACCCCGGTCCTTGTTTGGTTTACGGGTTGTAACCTAGTTATCTGAATAGTTCCATGGTTATCTCGTCGTATATCATCCTGATATATTTACTTTAATTCCTGTCTTTACCTTATTTTATGCTCTTGTGCTGATTGTTGGTTTTAGTTCCTAAGTGAAGCTTCCTTTGTGGCACTTGCTCTTTCTGGGATCTGACCCAGCTGGTTTTGTATGGCCAGATTTTGGAGCAGCTCCAGAGGATCTACCGTTTTTCCAGCCCGATGGTGAACACCAGGCATAACCAGGGCAACGAGTGGGTTATTTTTGACTCTCCCACTCTATCGTAAAAATATTCTTTTGAGGCGTTTAGCCGACGAGCACCTGTTTAGCTCGATTGTACTTACTTACTGTCTGCCTACGGGCTGTAACATGATTGACAGATCCTAGGGTTGATCATGTATGACTAAACTCTTGCTAGTCCTAACATTTTGTAACGACTAGCTTCATGATCAGCTGAATATATAATATTTGGGACGCCTTATTATTGTATATTTAATGATCATACATCTTGTAACATCTATTTACTTGCTTGTGATTGAGACACTAGGCTTGTTCATGACCATAGGAGACTGTTGGCTTGTAGTAAACCCTCATGTATTCAGACAACCGTGACCGTATAGCGAGATGGATTCCATTTCATATACGTAGCTGGCTATGTCTGCCCCCGCTCTCCATTATTCTGGTTCTGGGGCGTGACATGGTTTAATTGGTGGCTCATGCAGGTCTTGTAAATCAAGATATGTGAGGGTTTACCGAATAGATGTCTCAATCAGTATCCGCCCTTGATCTTTGCTCGTATCCTCTGAATTCCTGGATTCTTGTCCTGATCATATGCTTGTATCGTTGATCTATCCTGGTCCTTCCTTATTGTTCCCTATGTCGTCTTCCTCAGCGGCATTATTCGTGGTCCTACCGATCAGCAAGGCGGAGCACCTCCCACGGACCAGCAACAACCCGGAGATCAAGCCCAGCATTCCGGAGTAGCCTCCAGAGTTGTGCCTTCTGGCGGAGAGCCACCAGTCCAGCCAGTTCAGCCTGCTGAGCATGATGATGGCACATTAGTAGGACTCGTCAGGACCTTGATAGCTTCACAAGATCGTCATGGAGATGCCTTGCAACAAGCAGTGGCGGATGCTTTGACCAGAGGAGGTCATCAGGGTAACAGCGCAGCCAACAGCTTCAAGCGCTTGAACCCTCCCTTCTTCGACGGTAGTGAAGATGCGATCGCCGCAGCTGCTTGGCTTCAGGACACTGAGGTGATTCTCGAAGCAGCCAGGACTCCAGAGAACGAGAAGGTGGCAGTTGTGCGCCTGCAGTTGTTAGATCTTGCCCGCAGCTGGTGGGCGGCGTAGGCCGTTGGGTTAGCAGCACCCATTCCATAGACAGTGTTCAGAGAGAGATTCCAGACCAAGTATTTCGATGTCGTAGCTCGGTATGATCTGCAGACGAGGTTTACCAACTTGAAGCAAGGAGGCAGGACGGTCGACGGATATGCGGCCGAGTTTTCCAGACTCAGTTGGTTTGCTCCCACCTTGGTGGCAACCGAGTATGATAGAGCCCAGCGATTCCAGCAGGGACTTTACCTAGAGATCTTGTTGGCAGTTGAGCAGTTTGAGCATCAGACTTTTGATGCAGTCTTGAGAGCAGCCCGGAGGCATGAGTATACCTCCCAGAGGATTGTGGATAGGGTCGGAGGTTGGAAGAGATCTCACGGCCAGATGAATCAGTCTTCAGCACCGGCCCCGGCAGCCAGGGCTTTGACTATTGAAGCTCCGAGGCGAGCGGCCTCAGTAACGTCGGTTCAGCATTCCACCCCGACGTACCCTCAGCAACAGCAGCAGAAACAGAAGCAGTCTTCCACAGTAGAATGTTCTCATTGTGGGAAGCCAGGCCATGTGGTGGCAGATTGTCGCAGGGCACAGGGATTATGTCTGGCTTGTGGAGCACCAGACCATAGGGTTGGATCCTGCTCGAATAGGGGTGGTTCATCATCGTCCAACCTTTCTAGCTTCTCGGTGAGAGGGCCAGCACCGGTCCAGCAACAGCAGCAGTACCCATTGTCGAGGCCCTTGCCGCCTCAGACCCAAATATTCCAGCAGCAGAACCCCCAGCAGTATGTTCAAGCCCAAGCCCAGAGTCAGAGCAGACAGCGAGGATTTCAGCAGAGGGGACCAGCACCCCGAGGGCACGGTCAGGCTATGGTAATGACCGTGGAGGAAGGATTGGCACCAGGAGAGGTAGTGGCAGGTACTATTCTCGTCAACTCCTTTCCAGCTTCAGCTTTATTTGATTCTGGTGCATCGCATTCTTTTATGTCCGCACGATCCGCGACACGGGTAGGATTGGAGCCAGAGTCATTATCAGTAAGGCTTAATATACTTACTGGTAACGGACTTGGGGGAGTAGATAGAGTGTTTTCCTCGTGTCGGATCGTAGTTAGCGGTAGAGAATTCCCCGCTAGATTGATAGAGTTCCCGATGGCCGATTATGATGTGGTCCTAGGGATGGATTGGTTGAGGAACCAGTATGCTAGAATAGACTGCCATATTGGTAGGGTTGTTTTTAGCATTCCAGGAGAGCTAGAGTTTTCCTTCTCTCGAGGCGAGGTTGAGTCTTCTTCTCCGGTATTATGGATGGCAGTAGCAGCAGTGCAGTTGCCCAGGATAGTGGATGAGTTCCCAAATGTTTTCCCAGAAGAACTTCCAGGTATGCCTCCAGAGCGGGAGATCGAGTTCACTATCGACTTGATTCCTGGGACAGCCCCAGTGTCAGAGAGAGTCTACAGGATGGTGCCTTCAGAGTTGGAGATATTGTACAAGATGATTGAAGAACTCAGAACCAAGGGATTCATTTGTGCGAGTGGATCGCCTTGGGGAGCCCCGATGCTTCTTGTGAAAAAGAAGGATGGTACGTCCAGGTTATGTGTTGATTATCGTACCTAGAACTCAGTGACAATCAAGAACAGATACCCTCTCCCAAGGATAGATGACTTGTTTGATCAGCTCAAAGGGGCATCAGTATTTTCGAAGATCGACTTGCGCTCAGGATATCATCAGATCAGAGTCAGAGAGCAGGACATCCCGAAGACAGCTTTTAGATCGAGATACGGGCATTGGGAGTTCCTTGTTATGCCTTTTGGAGCAACCAATGCACCGGCGGTATTCATGGATCTCATGAATCGCATCTTCATGCATTACTTGGATCAGTTTGTGATCGTGTTCTTGGATGACATCTTGGTCTACAGCAAGAGTGAGGCGGAGCATGAGCAGCATCTCAGAGTTGTTCTTCAGATTCTCAGGGAGCACCAGTTATATGCCAAGTTCAGTAAATACGAGTTCTGGCTCGATCGCATTTCGTACTTGGGTCATATTATCACTCGAGGAGGAGTAGAAGCCGATCCCCAGAAGATTGTGGGTATTGAGTCATGGCCAGTGCCCAGCATAGTTACAGAGGTTCGTAGTTTCCTTGGATTGGCCGGTTACTACCGTCGATTTGTTTCAGATTTTGCTCGGATTTTGGTGTCATTGACGCAGTTGACCCGCAAGGATGCACAGTTTACTTGGACAGCAGAGTGCCAGGAATCATTTGAGAAGTTGAAGCGAGGCCTGATAACGGCACCCATTCTCACGCTTCCAGATGGGACCGGAGGATTCTCAGTGTACTGTGATGCTTTAGACAGAGGTTTAGGATGTATTCTGATGCAGAATGGAAAGGTAATAGTTTATGCGTCACGACAACTTCGTGATCATGAGAGGAATTACCCAACCTATGACTTGGAGCTGGCAGCAGTGGTGTTTGCACTTAAGTTGTGGAGGCACTACTTGTATGGAGACAGGGTAGAGATTTTCACCGACCACAAGAGCCTGAAGTATGTTTTCACCCAGAAGGACCTTAATATGCGGCAGAGAAGATGGCTCGAGCTACTGGTGGACTATGATATCAACCTACAGTATTATCCTGGGAAGGCCAATATTGTTGCGGATGCATTGAGCAGGAGAGCCGGAGCTTATTTCCTAACAGCGCAGCCAGAACTGTTAGCAGATCTTCAGAAGATGGGTATAGAAGTTGTTCTCCCTTCCAGTGTGGCATTGATGGCCAGTATGCAAGTTCAGTCCACTATAGTCGAGAGGATCCGGATGGCGCAGTCGGCAGATTCAAAGCTTCAGCGACTCAGAGTAGAGTGTGAGGCAGGACGAGACCAGAGTTCTGCATTCATGAGGATGGTACACTTCGACATGGTAAGCGTCTTTGTGTACTCAGCGGGGATATTCGGCCGGAGATCATGTCAGAAGCGCACAGTTCGCAGTATTCCATCCATCCCGGCAGTACGAAGATGTACTGTGATATCCGGCAGCATTTCTGGTGGAATAGCATGAAGCGGGAGATAGCTCGGTTTGTCTCTCGGTGTTTGGTTTGCCAACAAGTCAAGGCTGAACATCAGAGACCGGCTGGACTTCTTCAGCCCTTACCGATTCCAGAGTGGAAGTAGAAGCATGTGACCATGGATTTTGTGACTGGACTACCTAGGTCCCCAGCTGGTAGAGATGCTATCTGGGATATAGTTGATCGGCTCACGAAAGTGGCTCACTTTCTTCCATTCAGAGTTGGTCAGTCGACAGCTCAGTTAGCAGAGATGTACCTCAGGAAGATTGTCAGATTGCACGGTGTGCCAGTCAGTATCACCTCGGACCGAGATTCAAGATTTACGTCGCACTTTTGGCGTAGCTTGCAAGAGAGTTTGGGAACTCATCTCCAGTTCAGTTCAGCATATCACCCGCAGACAGATGGCCAGTCGGAGCGCACGATCCAGACTCTTGAAGACATGTTGCGGTCTTGCACACTTGACTTCGGTGGTTCATGGGAAGATCGTTTGCACCTGGTGGAATTCTCATACAACAATAGTTTCCAGGCCAGTATCCAGATGGCACCGTTCGAAGCACTGTATAGCAGGAAGTGCAGATCCCCGCTAGCCTGGGATGATATTGGAGAGAGACAAATGCTTGGTCCAGAAATGATTGCTCAGACAGTTGAAGTGGTCAGAAGGGTCAGAGATCACCTTCGAGTTGCCCAAGATTGCCAGCACCATTGGACCGATTCTCATCGGCGTCCTCTCGAGTTTTTGGTCGGCGATCATGTATTCCTGAGGATTTCGCCTAACCGTGGCGTCATTCGTTTCGGCGTACGGAGAAAGCTTAGTCCTAGGTATATAGGACCGTTCGACATTCTGGAGCGAGTAGGAGATGTATCCTATCGTCTTGCTCTTCTGCCGTCGCTAAGAGAGGTGCATGACGTGTTCCATGTATCCCAATTATGACGGTATATCCCGGACCCAAGCCACATCCTGGATTATTCGAAATTGGTTGTTGGTACCAACCTTTCGTATGAGGAGAGGCCTGTGTCTATATTGGACCGAAGAGAGAAGATCCTCAAGAACAAGACTATCAAGTTAGTCCGAGTTGCTTGGGGTCATCACTCTTTGGGGGAGTCAACGTGGGAGCGTGAGGATGATATTCGATCACGATATCCGGACTTGTTTGACTCGTGAGGTATAATGTCTTTCTTATGCCTCATGCCTTCGATTCCTTGCTTGCATGATTGATTGATTGCCTAGTATAGCTCGCTTGTTTTTAGTATAGCTTGTCATTGCCCCTCTAGCCTCTTGATTAAATTCCGAGGACGGAATTCTTTTAAGATGGGTAGAGTTGTAATGCCTGTTGTTTGTATTACGTATTTTGGAATACGTATACGTATTTTATTCTGTATTGCATGATTTCCTGGCTTAGCATTTCATTCTTGGCTTGGTTCGGTTTTCTTTGGTCTATCATGGACCAAGGGTGAACCCCCTACCTACCACCACCATTAATATTTATTAGCCCTCTTCATTCTCTCTCTTCATTTATCATCTTCTTCTTTCTCATTTACTTCCTTACCTACCAGAGAGAGAAGAGAGAGGTCTAGGCAAGTGCAACTTGCTTCATGGAGAAACTCTAATTTTATTACTTCATTCTCTTCCTTACTACATTCTAAAGCACTTTAGTACTTGGCATTTTCACTTTCCATGGCTAGATTCTTGTAGATCTATGTTTATTTTATTTTCGGATTTCTTGGGTTTTGATCTACTTAATCTTCTTATTTCTATGTTTCGATGGTTCCATGTTGTAGAGTAGCTCGTTCTACCCCATTTTGACCTGAGAAAGTTCGGATTTGGGCTCCGGATGAAAGTTTTATGAAGCTTGGAAGGCATGGGTTCCTAGTGTTCTTCTCCTCAGAATTTTGGAGAAGAAGACCAGTTCCCTGGCGCATGGCTGTACTTGACCGCATGAGTATTCATGCGGCAAGTCGCCATCAGCCGCATGAGACCCTTGTACTTCTAAACCGCATGAAACTTAGTCCCAGCCGCATGAGGCTGAGTCTCATACTCAGCCGCATGGGCTTATTTTCTATCAGCCGTATGAGTCTACATGGACTTAGTCGCGGGGCTGGGAACGAACTCTTCTCGAGCCGTATATGTAACTGTTCCCCCCAGCCGCATAAGTCATCGCATTGACCCAGCCTCATGCGTCCTCACTTCTTCCGGGCCGCATGGGTTTTGCTATGTGAGCCGTATAGACTTGAGTTCGCCATCAGCCGCATGAAGACCCCTTTCTAATTCGAGCCGCATATGCGCTCACCTCCCTGAACCGCATAAACTCAAGCACTTGCCAGCCGCATAGGCACTGATCCCCGAGCCGCATGAGAACCCTAGACCCTGGCCGCATGGACTTCTGAGTCCGGGCCGCATGATCCCGATTAATTCCAGCCGCATGCGCCCCCTCCTTTCCTGGCCGCATATGACTGAACCGCGTGACTTTCTCATGGTCCTGTGTACTATTATTTATCATTATTTGCCCATATTTCGTAACTCCTTTATTAGATATTTTACGCCCATTTTATATCCTTACGTCTTTTGTCATGAACTTGATTTTACTTATATGTTTGGAATTGATAATGTAGCATGACCTGACAGTGACCCGTCGTGGTGCACTCTTGACAAGAAAACCTGACATGACCTGATAGTGGCCCGTTGTGGTACACTCCAGACTAGTACACTTGATATGATAAACCTGACATGATTATCTCGAATAGCTGTTGCGACGGCTACCTGACATGACATGACCTGTATAATTACCTGGACACCGTGGGTGATTGTGCTTGTACAAATAAACCAGTCCTGTCTTGCATCATGTCTAGGGAGGGACTCCTGAGTACCACGGTCAGGAGTACCTATTGAAATGGACTAAGGCTAATAACTAGATTAATATATTATTCATGAAGAGATTTCCCAGCTACAGGCAATCCCGTTACCTGGGCGCGCCTGGGATCTGTAGCCTGCCGTCGAGTAGGGCACATTTTCAGCACACTGTCATGTGTTGCACCCTTCAAGCTACTTAAGGGTACATGCGTTTCCTGGACGATGTACCCACCTGAATTCAACCCTAATCTTTCGTCCTGGGTAACCTGGATGGTCTGCAGGGCTTGTGGCTGTGGAATAATCTCACTGCATCTTGCTAGTAATTAGGCCTGTGATAACCCTAGTTAGTTAAAGTATCAAGCCGTAATTCTTGCTTGGCCGTGAAATGATTGGATGGAGTTTAACCAGTCTAGTCTTGTCCTGATCCTGCTCCAGATTGCTATATGACCTGAATGCCTGTATTCATTTTACCTATAAATGGTGAGAATTCCAAGCTCTGTTCAGACGAAGGGTTACAACCCCGGTCCTTGTTTGGTTTATGGGTTGTAACCTGGTTATCTAAATAGTTCCATGTTTATCTCGTCGTATATCATCCTGATATATTTACTTTAATTCCTATTTTTACCTTATTTTATGCTCTTGTGCTGATTGCTGGTTTTAGTTCCTAAGTGAAGCTTCCTTTGTGGCACTTGCTCTTTCTGGGATCTGACCCAGCTGGTTTTGTATGGCCAGATTTTGGAGTAGCTCCAGAGGATCTACCGCTTTTCCAGCCCGATGGTGAACACCAGGCGTAACCAGGGCAACGAGTGGGTTATTTTTGACTCTCCCACTCTATTGTAAAAATATTCTTTTGAGGCGTTTAGCCGACGAGCACCTGTTTAGCTCGATTGCACTTACTTACTGTCTGCCTACGGGCTGTAACATGATTGACAGATCCTAGGGTTGATCATGTATGACTAAACTCTTGCTAGTCCTAACATTTTGTAACGACTAGCTTCATGATCAGCTGAATATGTAATATTTGGGATGCCTTATTATTGTATATTTAATGATCATACATCTTGTAACATCTATTTACTTGCTTGTGATTGAGACACTAGGCTTGTTCATGACCATAGGAGACTGTTGGCTTGTAGTAAACCCTCATGTATCTAGACAGCCGTGACCGTATAGCGAGATGGATTCCATTTCATATACGTAGCTGGCTATGTCTTCCCCCGCTCTCTATTATTCTGGTTCTGGGGCGTGACATCCCTTGGTCATGATTAGTCTCTAGGCTTAGCAAAACTAGGATTTAACTAGTTAACCATCAAAATCCTAATTCAATGTTTTAAATAGTTTTAAATTAATTAAAAATCACCAAAAATCATAGTAAAATATAAATATCATTATTAAATGATAATAATTACAATTTTCAAAAATTACCCTCATTTCTGATTAGTGGGTGTTACACCAAAGTCCTTAGTTTATGCCATGTATCTTTCTATGATTTTTCGTGCCTTTCATGTCCCCTTAGATCAGTGTCAGTCTTTGTCCCCTCCTTCCTATCTGACATAGGCACGGAGAACTATTGCTGCTGTGGCCTCCTCCGAGTCAGATGCCACTGAGGAGCCTGAATCTCCTGCACCCTTTGCTGCTCCTGATTCCCCTGCACCCGAGTCCACCGCTACACTTGACTCTATCTAGACTATGCTTCGCGATCGCTTCCATTTGGAGGACGAACGCTGGGCTGAGATGGACGACCGCTGGATGCAGATGGACCATCGCACCACCCTGTAGATGAGTGCGCTCAATATCTCCATCCATGACATTCTGTATTACATGGCCTCCCATTCGACGATGCCGATTTCGATGATGTGTGATCCGTCCAACGACGGTTATCGCATTGACGATTCTTGGGTCCGTCGTTATCTTGATCCGCCCTCAGCATTTGTTGATCCCCGACGTACCGGTTCCGATGGTACGGGGCCTTCGCATGCTCCATGATGGATATGGCTTTTGTATCACTGACTGCCGTTGATGCTTAGGACTATTTTTCATTTTTGCACTATGTTTATTTTGCTTCTGCATTTATGTTTTTATTACACTTGTTAAACTCTCTGGCTTTGTTTAGACTTGTTAAACACTGTTGCTAGCTTATTATTCTTCATTATGTGGATGGTCTCTATACTGCTCTTCTATTTTGTTCTTTATTTTAATTTTTGTCAAAAGGGGGAGAACACTTGATATTTTTCTTTGTTTGATACACTGTGTTATGAGTTATATATATCGTATAATTGGATGAGAACTTGTCACAGGTAATATCCTTTTATGGGGGAGCAAACTTGTTCAAGTACGGGGGAGCTATAATGTGTCCTAGTATGAATATTGAGACATGCAAATATCATGTTTTGTCAATTATCAAAATGGGAGAGATTGTTGACCCAAACCGGATCACAGTCAACTTAATCTTGACAATTAACAAAACAATATTTGTCATAGTCCAATTTGACACATTAAGCTCTAAATCGATCAACTCATCACATGAGTTCAAGACAACAGCTGCCTGAAGATTTACTGCTTTGTGTATTCTGGAGTCTGTAAATTTTATTGTTTTTGAGTATCGGCAGATGTACGTTGAGTCATACTAAGCAACTTTGGGCTAGACTTAACCTTTATAGGTTCACTTAGCTAATAACCAAAACAGCCCATCAGCCAGAGCCCATTATGCACTTTCTGTCCATAGGAGACAGAGTTCGGGCCGGACTTTGCCTCCACACAGAGTTTGGGCCGAACTCTGTCCCCTAAATTATAGGAAGCTGATTTTTAGGATTTAATCACTTCTAGTTGTCCAACGGCCAAAAATTTAAATTCTGGACACCGAATTCTAGCCGAATTCTGCCTACCCAGAACCCTATAAATAGGCCTTGAATTCTCCCATTTCAAACCATCCAATCTTCTCTTCTTCTTCTCTTACATAGCCTACATATTAAAGAGCTCTACCTTCCCATCCAACTTAGCTTTCAAACTTCCCAACCGTCCAAGTTGCTCAGTACGATTCAGCTAGAAGTTTGAAGTGCAAGAAGTTGTAAGTCACTTGGAAAAGTCCAAGTTTTGCCACAGCGATCATTAAAAGAAGTTTGGCGTGCTCTTCTGTGTAAAGGCACGTGGTTGTAACCCTATTTCACAAATAGTGGATTTCAATCCTGAGCTAGAGTTCTCAGGCCTGGACTAGTCCTCCACGAGGGAAACCAGGTTAAAAATCTTGCTGTGTTTGCGTCTGCTCTTTGACTATTTTATTTCCGCATTTATATTACTCTAATTATTTTGTTGATGAAAAGAGTTTAAGTTTTTAATTGATCATTTTTGTTATAAACTCTATTCACCCCTAGAGTTGCCTACCTGTACTTCAAAGGAGACTTTGGCCATTAATCTCAAAGGCAAAAAAGCCCTAGCCATTAATGTAAATCAGCCAACATCTACCCTAACAGTACCACCACGACGGGCACCACGTCCAAAAGAAGAATACTCTTTTGGTGAAGATGATATCATGAGTATCTTTGATTGCCTCATCAAGAGCAATAAACTTCAACTGCCAGATCCAAAATGGCCAGATGAAGTTGGTAAGATTGACCATCCTAAATATTGTGTTTACCCCAGGTTTATTGGACATCCAACTCGAGCGTGCTATGTGCTCATGGGTAAAATTTAGGAGATGGTCAATTCCGGTGCAATCACTCTCCAACAAGACGAGAAAATTGTAACGACTAATGTCGTCTCTTTACAGTTTGGAGATTTTCTAGCTCAACTTGTGCAGGACGGTGTCATCCCCATCCCGAGAACTACTCTAGAGATTGTTAATCTTCTACCTGCATGAACTGATGGTCTTGTTCCTTTGTCTACAAATAAAGAAGAAATTATATGGATCTATCCAGATTTAGTGGCGGACTTCGAAATACCATCTTCTTCCACAAAGTCTAAGAAGGCCACTAAAAATAAATCATGTCATATAATTTCATTTGGTGCACATTATCTTCCACCTCTAACTGCTACCTTTATCTCGGCAGCAGATAATCCTTCATCTTCTTCCCCTGCTGAGACAACATTGTCAATATCAGAAGCCAAATACCAATCAGCTTTCCATCTGCATAGTCCCTAGTCTCGTGAACTCATGACGAAAATGGGATATGATCTACAAAAGGCCTCTGGTTTGAATTATGGAAAGGGATCTCCTGTACCTCTTTTCCTATGCCTTTCTCACAATAAATCTCGGGTTGGTTTGGGTTATTGGACAAATTCTCCATCCTACCAAAAGAAATCTACTAAAAATAAGATCCAGGCAAAGAGTTGCAATATGGTGTCCTTTGAGCCTGTATCCGAAGAAGAAGTCTTAATTGGTACCAGGTCTGGAAAACCTTACCTAAGAGACTATTCAGAAGGTAAAGAAAACCCTGCTCCAACTCTGTAGGCTTCTCAAGCACGATCTTCTCCTGCTGTCAATGATTCATCAGCTTCATCACCTCCAATAGAGCCAACTCTTCCAAAATCGACGACAGCCGACAAAGGAAAACAGCATCTCCGTTTTGTTAAAGTATTGAAGAAGACTTCAACTTTGGGACTTGAGAAGTCGTATAACTTTGTTATACTGGCTCAGCTGGCTAATACCCCGACAAGATTGTCAATTTTTGAGCTACTCCGTCTTTCGAAAGAAACTCGAGAAACGTTGAGTGAAGTTTTGACGCAAGCTGATACTTGTCTAGCACTTCTCAAGAAACCAGAGAATGAGCCTATAACATGCCTTCATTATCATAGTGTGATGGAACTGATGCCAAACATTACCTTTACACAAGATGATATGCTGTTGGAAGATAATCGTCATGATCGACCCCTCTACACAAGGTTGATCGTAGTTTGATCGATCCTGGGTCTGCACTTAGCATCATGCCAAAGACTCTACTAGATGCATTGAAGATTCCTGTACACAATCTTTCAACAACCATCACGACAATCTTGGGATTCAATTCTGGAAGAAGTGAACCTTTGGGAACGATTCGCCTAAAGTTCAAATAGGCAATCTTCGTACGAAGGTTACTTTCTACGTGATTGATAATCACGGCTCTTACAATGCTTTGCTAGGAAGACCCTTTCTGCATTAGCCTAACATTGTACTATCCACTTTACATTAATGCTTTAAATATGTGGACGTCAATGGAGAAGTCCAAAAGGAAGTAGCCGACTTAAATCCTTTCAGGGGCATTGAAGCATATTTTACAGACTCCCGGATGTACAAGGAGGATTTCATGAAAGTTGTATTGTCAATGGATAGTGAGGAAGATCAGAAACATACTTCAAAAGATGTTCTCATGATCCCCGTCAAAGGACGTGCTACTCATCCCTCTTCTTCTCAGACGTTGACTATACAACTTTCCTCTCATAACAAACAACCTCCAGTTATAGAAAGGGAGCAAAGGGAGCTCACCTCTTATGAGCCTCTTGTTGTCGACCTTCATCGTAACAAACATTCACCTTCCCCCTCTCCTCCTTTGGTCATCAACCTTACCAAGCCTTCTGTTAAGGCTAAGAATCATGTTGTAAATGATGATGTCCTTTATTATACTCGATGTTATTTAAAAATGTTAGATAACTTCGAACCACTTACCATAGGAGCAGTTGAAGCTTCCCAAAATAAAGTATTGCTCGAGCCATTGTAGGACTCCTTCTTCCTAGTTCCTTCCAGGAAGAAAGATGAACTTCCTATACTTTTTAGTAAAGGAACGGAACAAAGATCACGCTCGATAGTGAAGAAGAAAATCACGATAACGGAAGACTTCAACTACGTCATTATAGTCAGCAATCAAAAGATATCATTCAAAAGATGGGCTACAATTTAAAAGCTGGTCTCAATGGCAGCAAAGGAAGGAGAACTCCTATTCGTATTCCTGCTCCGAAAGGAAAATCACAACAATACTATAGCAAAACGAAGCGGGGATTAGGTTATACTTCACTAATTTTGACTCCACAAGCCTTCGAATCCGATGAAGTAGAACGATCTAACTCTTCCAATTATGTGTCATGGGATTCAGACACCAGTATAGGGCACGTCCATCGAGTGACTCTATCTTTCAATATTGTAACTGCTGAGTTCTCGAAAGATGACAGAGATTTTGCCGAATTCTCTAAATCTGATCCTTGGGCACAAAGGATGGATACTCAATGGGAGCTTCGCTTTAAACAACGTGAGCCACCTACTGAAGATCAGTTGGTTCAAGTCAATATTGGAGATGAGACTTCCCAAAAACCAATATTTGTCAGCAAAAGCCTTCCCGAAATAGATAAAGAAGAACTGATCCAACTCATTAGAGAATACATTGATGTATTCGCCTAGAGCTATGAAGATATGCCGGAATTGGATCCCCAGATCGCTATCCACAAGCTCAACATCCTACCAAATGTTAAGCCAGTCAAACAACAACAACGTCAATTTCGACCCGACATAATGGATGCCATAGAAGCTGAAGTCAAGAAACTCATCGCCTGCGGTTTCATCAGAGAAGAACAACATCCGGACTGGGTAGCTAATGTTGTCCCAGTTTTGAAGAAAACAGGAAAAGTTCGGGTCTGCATCGAATTCAGAGACCTTAATGAAGCTTGTCCCAAAGATGAAATTTTTTTTCCAATCGCTGATGTCATGATCGACAATACTTGCAAATTTGAACGTATGTTCTTTATGGATGGATTCTCAGGATATAATCAAATCAAAATGCATCCAGAAGATGAGAAACATACATCAATTCGCACTCCTCTTGGAGTTTATTGCTACACCGTCATACCATTTGGTCTTAAGAACGTTGGTGCAACTTATCAGTGGGCCATGAGTACTATCTTTCATGATCATTTACGAAAGACTGTTGAATGTTATGTTGACAATATTGCTGTCAAAAGTTGACTAAAAGAAGATCACATTCAGGACTTGGAAACTATTTTCAATCTAATACGCCAGCATCAACTTAAGATGAATCCCACCAAGTCATTCCTGGGAGTCTCTAGTGGCAAATTTCTTGGATTCGTTATTACCTCTAAAGGTATACATGTTGACCCTGAAAAACTCAAAGCCATTCAAGAGATACATCCTCCACGCAACATAAAAGAGCTACGAGGATTCCAGGGACGACTTGCGTATATCAGGAGATTCATCTCAAATCTCTCTGGACGCTGTAGACCGTTCACTCAACTTATGAAGAAAGTTGTGTCTTTTATTTGGACTGAAGAATGTCAACAAGCATTTGAAGACATAAAGCGGTACTTAATGAATCCTCCAGTTCTAGTGCATCCAGTGTCAGGAATATCCTTCCTATGTATGTTCGAGCAATGGACCATTCCCTACGTGCTTTATTAGCTCAAAAGAATAAAGAAGGTCATAAACAGGCTATTTATACCTTAGTCATACAACGATTGGAGCTGAGCATCGATAGATTTCAGTGGAAAAAAGAATGTCTAGCTTTGATGTTTGTTGTTCAAAAGACGAGACATTATATCACTGGCCAAACTATTCATGTTATTTCTAGAGTTAACCCTCTCCGGGTCCTGATGAAAAAGCCCTGTACACTCAATTCCAGACTTGCAACATGGGCCATATTGTTAGCACAATATCACATAGTTTATGTTCCCAAAAGTCTGTTAAAGGTCAAGCTCTTGCTGACTTTCTGGCAGCTCATCTAATTTCCGAAATGTCTAAACTCTACGACGAGATTCCAGATAAAACTTTGGAGTACAACACGATTTAGAAGAAATTCTTACATGTCATTTATTCTTTGATGGTGCATCCAGAATTGGACCAAAAGGTGCTATTGTTGCTGGAGTTGGAATCATCCTCGTCTCACCAGAAGGGTTAGCTATTCAAAGAGCTTATTCTTTAGATGAGTCGTGTTCCAATAATGTAGCTGAATACAACGCTCTGCTTATTGGTCTCCAATTTGCTAAACAATTAGATATTGAGTTTCTTGAAGTTTACGGAGACTCCAAACTGATTGTCAATCAAGTTAGAGTCACATATGAAGTTCGACATCAAGATCTGGTTCCATATCAGGATGCAGCGATCAGGATGGCTACTTCATTCAAAGGCTTCTTCATCGAGCATGTATGCCGAGCATGTAACATAGAAGCTGATGCACTCGCTAATCTTGTAGCAGTATTAGCAATTCCCGTAAGAAGGCAACAAATGATCATCATCACTAATAGAGAGTTATTTTGTGTCGAGAATAACTTAAATACTGAAGTTAACGACCTAAACATGGAATTCAACAATTCAGTTAAAATTTGTGCCATCAATAAAGACTGGAGGACTCCTTTCATAGACTTTGTGGTCCATGATATCTTACCTAAAGATCCTAAGGAGGCTACAACAATTCGACGGTGGTCACTCAGATCTTATTATAATCATACTACAAAGACACTCTACCGACGAACGTTTGACGGTTTACTCCTACGCTGTCTTTCAGGAGAAGAAGCAAAACAAATACTTCGTGAAGCTTATGACGGTGTTTGTGGTGTACATCAACCTGGTCCTAAATTACAGGATTATATTCGCCGTATGGGCTACTATTGGCCCTTGATGATATCTGATGCAATCGAGTATGAAAGGAAGTGTCGAGCATGACAAATCCATGCTGACTTCATCCATCAACCATCAGAATTTCTTCACCCGACGGCAGCATCTTGGCCCTTTGAAGATTGGGACATGGAAGTCATCGGTCCTATCAACCCTCCCTCGTCTCGTGGACATCGGTTTATATTAGCCATAATTGATTATTTCTCAAAGTGGGCTGAAGCTATACCTCTAATTGAAGTCAAGACAAGCAGTATTGTTAATTTTATTAAGCATTATATGATCTACAGATTCAATGTTCCTCGGTGAATCATTCGTGATAATGGACCACAATTCATCAGTCAGAAGTTCACTCGATTCTGCGATGACAACATGATCAATAATATTGCTTCTACAGCTTACAATCCGGTAGCTAACGGGTTGGTAGAAGCATTTAACAAGACCATCATCAAACTCCTCAAAAATTTGCTTCTACCAACAAACGAAACTAGAGTGAAAAGCTTGGAGAATGTCTGTGGGCTTACCGTAGTACTATACGTACTCCTACATGCTGCACATCGTTCTCTTTGGTATATGGATGCGAGGTCGTCTTACCATTGGAAATCCAGATCCATTCCCTAAGGATTGCCATTGCCAATGAACTCACAACTGAAAACAATGATCGTTTGAGACTTCAGGAGCTTGAAGCGCTTGATGAGAAATGGCTCCTAGCTCAACAACATATTGAGTTATACCAAGCTCTTCTATCAAAAGCCTTCAACCGTAAAGTCAAAGTTCGAACATTTCAGAAAGGTGAACTAGTTCTAACCGTCAGACGTCCTATGAATATGATGCATATGAGCAAAGGCAAATTCAAAGCGAAGTGGGAAGGACCCTATATTGTAAGCAATGTTTTCTCCAATGGAGTTTATCAATTGACTGGTATGGATGGTTGAATCGCCATGATGCCCATTAATGGCAAATTTTTTAAGAAATATTATGTTTGAAGACAGAAGAAATATCAACACCGAGATTCAGAATGTAAATAAAATTCTTTTTTATTTGCATAAATTCAGACAGAAGGAAATACATAAAATTAACGAGGACCGGAGCCCTCTTGATTGAAAACATATTTTGCAAGAATCTCGAAGACATTATTGTCCGATGACACTAGCAGTTCATAGGCAGCCTTCCTCAGAGCTTCTTCCTCGACAGTACTCCCAGGCTCCACCAGTTTGGCAAGAATATCCTGCTTCTCTCCAGGAATAGTCGAGCTTTCTCCGACTTCTAGCTGAGCAGGCAGCGGAGGCTCGTCGGAAGGAGTGTCGAGGACGGCTTCGATCTTTGGGATAAGTTCCGTCTCCTTAGGCATTTCTTCTGAAGACATTTGCAAAGGAAAGAAAATGGGTGAATAATGCTCTCAAAAAAGTTCCACACTATTTATAGACAGAAAAGCCAAACATTCTGTCTTAGGAATCGAAACAACCTTTCCTCGAAAAGGCATGTTCATTCATCTTGTGAAAAAATCTTCATTTACTCTTTGTCTCGAGAATCGAAGCGACCTTTCCTTGAAAACGCATGCTTATTCATCAGTCTTTTCATCTCTACTTCATTATGGGAATGGGCCTACATTTATTATCATTTATTTACTCTTTCGTAAATAAAGCTATAGACAATAAAAACTCAAAATCCCCGTGGAGTCTATCCAAATCATCAATTCCATCTTTTGAAACCCAGCTGTTTTAAAAGATGTCTTTTCTTTATGATAAATCCAGATATTGTCTTTTTAGACACGATCTTCTGTCTTTAAGTTCCAGTTGACTTAAAGATTATTAATAGAAAAATGAGTTCACGTCCACATTACCTCTAGATTCTATTTTCTATATCATCACATTAAATCAGATCATAAAGAAGAGAAAATCATTCTTTATTCCTTCTTTAAAAACATAGATACATCTTAATGGAAATCTATTACATCTCGGATTTTCATTCCAAATTTAACAACTAAGGTCTATTACATCTTTGGATCTTCTTGTTGGTGCCAGTTCTTTGTCGTCTCGACCTGAAGCAGCAAGCAAGACAATGGAATCACATCTGGTTTTCTCTCTCAGAAAGACCAGAGAATATGTTGTTGTCAGCACGGGCAGAGATAGTAATATGCTCATCCTTCATTGCGATACAATTCCTAGTTATGTTCTACCGTGAAAGGAACTCTTCTGCCCAAATACTCGGGTTAGAGTCGTCTACACCGTCCAACTCTCATGTATAAAGACCCTTCCTACTATCTCGAAGAATCCCTTTTAAGCATGAAGAGTTCTGAGCTCTCTGATGTGTGTGTCAAAGTGATTCAACTTCATAGCATCCAAGATCACCGATGCCAATTCTGGGGATTTTCGTCAGTTGGTCCCCTGCAAACATCAGAAAGAAGAAGAGAATACAATAAAAGTTCTTTTCTTATCGCAACTATTCATATGCAATGGAAGCTGAAACATTATGCACGTCCGTAGGCGTATATATCGGGAAAAATGAAGCACGAAAGTACGAAAAATGTCACATGCCGTTCAGAAGTTTGTGTTATCAGAACCGAGAAAAGTTAAAAAAAAATGTGTGTGTGTGTGGGGCGTGTCAAGACAGTTACACAACAAAGCTCAAATGCGCCAGGATTTGATAAAGTCCAATTTTTTATTTCATAATGGAAAAGGGGACAGACACTACAGACATAGGCACTATGGCCATTATGCAAAATGACGCTATCGTATCATGTCACTTCTTCTTTCCGTTATCAGTCTGACGCAAGGCAGCACTCAATTCCTCCATGTTATGGATTCTCGAACGATACATCAAACGGAGGAATCCTTCCCTATGTTCTAATGTGCCACGTTCTTCGGAAGAAGACGATGGCCTACCACTGGAGCAAGTGAAGACTGTTGAGGTCAGGACAAAACAGTCCAAAAAGTTCTCCTCCCTCAAGAACGGATCAGATTCCAACAAATACTCTATAGGCGCAGAGGGTGTTTTCTCCTCGGAAGCTTTGCCATCGACATTGATATTCATCTCCTGCTTCATGTTCTCTTTGGAAGCCATAAGAGTGAATGAAGATGGAGGCTGGGTATCATGCCCATATATATACAGTGAAGGTCAGCCCCCGTCGACTCTTCGTCTTCCCAATAAATGGGCGTGTATCACTTAACGAGGGAGAAAGGAAAAATGCATTTTGAAAAAGAGGGCCCCATAAATAGGTTCATCGTTGGGAATAAACCTTGTATTTAATGCTTTATTTTTTATGACATTCACATTGCGCCGCACTCAGCATGCGCAACCATTAGGTTGCACCGTAACTTGTCGTGCAACGCGTCAAAATTGTGCCCAAAAGACAGTATAACTTTTTGAAACACAACACAAAGCGTGTCGACAGCAACCAAACCCTAATAAGGGAGGCACAAGTTATGGAGTATGCCCAACTCTAAAAAGAGTGGGCACACATTGTCATAATCAAGCCAAACCCTAAATAGGGTGACCGATGATCAGTAGGGTGGTCGACAATTGGGTCTATAGTCGAATGCTTACCCTCCATGCCCGGGTTGGCTGTCTCTCGTCGTGATGAAAGCGGAACTCGTATGGATGACTCGGCCACATTCTTAACCTTCTCAGTAGCAGAGTGCTTGGGTGCCATTGCTGTCGATCGAAGTTCTCAAAGATCGAGCAAAAGGAGAAGAAGATAGGGTTTCTCTCGAGTTATCTTAAACGATGGTAAAGAATAAAAAAATCCAAAGAGTACGGTTATTTATAGCTTTGTAAATGAGGCTGAACCGCGCAACTTATTCTGAAGAAGCAAGCTCGAGTTGACTGGCGCAACTCAGATAGTAAACTGGCGCAATCCAAACAAAATTATATAATTCAAAGTTTTTCAAAACTTTGAAGTATTTTCAAGTTTTGAAAACTTTGAAGGGAGTCTTGTAGAGGCCAAAAACCAAGCTGCGCAACCTATTAAAGTGTTAGATCATCAAAATGCACCAAATTATTACATTGCGCCAGACCATCAGGTTGCGCCGACATCTGGTTACACAGGAGTCAGGTTGCATGAACGACGCATGGCGTACTTCCTCGAGAAGCTATAACGGCATCATTATTTTCTTGATAGCTGACAGCACGGAGATCAAGGAAAGTCCGTTCGAATCCCGCGCAACGCGATGCTCGAGAAGATTTTGTCAGCATGTAATTAATGCTGAAAGCTGGTTCATGCAAGTCATTATGTGGCGCAAGAATTAATCAGCACAGCATAGGAGACTTAGTCAAAGGCCCCAGTTGTTGACTTGCGTCCATGCACAGTCTGGCTAGTTGGTGCCACTTGATCAATTTTTTACTTTTTAAACAGGGTAACGTGGCGTGCAAGCCACCAATTTTGTAGAGCGTGCCCACTATACTACCCACGACCACATGCATCTCAATCAAACGATGCCACGCGTCTACAGCAGTTGGTGCAACCACTCGTGCAAGTTGCTACATTGTGCCACGCACAACCTGATGAAGCTCGCCCAAGGTGATCAAACAGTGTTCAGAACAGAGTAACGTGGTGCGCAAGACACTAACTTCATAGAATGAGCCCACTACACTGTCCACAACCACGCGTATCTCAATCAAACGATGCCACGTGTCTACAGCTGTTGGTGCAACCGCTCGCGCAAGTTGCTACATTGTGCCATACGCAACCTGATGAAGCTAGAACAGAATGACATAGCGCTTAAGCCACTAACTTTATAGAACGTGTCCACTACACTGCCATGACCATGTGCATCTCAATCAAACGATGCCACGCGTCTACAATAGTCAGTGCAACCGTTCGTGCAAGTGAACAGGAGACGCATAACCTAAAATGCAAACAACCCAGAATAACTGCTAAACAGTTATTTCGAGAACTCTATAAATAGAGTTTCAAATCAGTTTCAAAACATCAAAAAGAAGGATCATAATCTCCTGCAAAAGTGCTGTTGCATCCTCCAGAGGCTCGTGTCTTCGATATCACATCGTCCAAGGGATAAAATGATCGTCTTCTTATCAGATTCCTATAGGTGTACTTCCCCAGAAATTAATTATACTCTTGTACTCTTTTCTAAGTTTGTAATAAAGAAACATATATTTTTGTTCTTTGCAAACACATTATAGTGCAGATCTCATCAAGTGATGATGTGGACTCAGCAGTAGGAGCAAGAGCAGCATCAGGAGAAGGAGGTGGTATATGAATATTAGGCTGGACATTCTCATCACCAGCCTCATCAGGATGTGGAGCAATATGAGGAGGTCGGGTCCTACGGGTTCGAAGGAGGTGAGATGCTATATGTCACGACCCCCATCCGCTTTTTGGGATACGAGTGCGTGGGCAAGTCCAGCCTACACCGCGGTATCGGCATAGTAAGTTGTCTTGACCTCAATGATCAAGTGATCAATATTTTCTCATAAAATAATATTTTATGCTCATTCACAATAACTAAATCATTTACAACTTCCAAGATTACATTTGATTAAAATACAATATCTCACTAAATTTTGGAAATAACTCTTTATGAACAAAAATATATCTAATTAGTCTCTAGGATCGACCTTCAAAATATATCCATAGCTCCCCCAAGGATCCAAGTACATAGAGTATCAGAGTAGCAATCGACTAAGTTGAAAAAATAGGTTTCCAGTCAAGAATGGAAGAAGTACACATATGACAAGCTATTCAAAACATGATAGACATTACAAAAACATGAAATAACATATGGAATATAAACTAGCAAGTAACTGACATCATGGTATAGCAGGAAAAAGGAACAAACAAACTTTATAACAAGATATAGCAACTAGAAGGAAAACATATAAATATGATGACATGGCATGTGGTAAAGAAAACAAGATGAACTAAGTAAATCAGCACCTATCTACATGTGTTGAAATATCATGTTCGACATGTGAACGAGTAATGGATAAATCTGGCCAACCGCACATGTCGTATGCGGCTGCTATTCGTCAAGAAAGATCATGTTATGGAAATAATAGTTCACACATCTAATGAGATATTTCTCCGTCCGATTAGTATTCATGAATTCAAACAGGTCCCGAACACGATAATCATGTAAATACATTAGTCACGAACATAGTAGTCACGAAATATAATATATATTTAGAATCCGTAATACTAACCTCGTGTAACAAGCATGTCAGCAAAATGGAAGATGCATCTGTATAACATGTAATGGAAAAACTATCAGAAAATAAAAGCAATCAGTATATGTACTTGCTTGTGGTTCTTTGTTGGTGAAACCGATAATTCCGTTGGGTCCAAGATTATCTGATTGGCTAGGGTTGATGTAGAGAATTTCAGAATTGTAAAAAAAGGAGGAGTATGATTAGTCATGACCAAGAACTTATAATCGAATTATGTAAATAATACGTATAACTTATGTTTGGAAAATAATTACTATATTTAAAACTATATTTATACTAGTCAAATATTGTAGGAAAATATTTAGAAATCAAGAAATCATTTTAGGATTAAAAATCTATCTTTGCCAAAATAACTTTTTAGGTCAAAAAGTCTTATTAAAGTAGATAAAATAATATATAATATATCTAGGGTTTTAAATCTAGTTTGAAAATGGATATAGGGCCCAAGCCCAGACTATATACTTTTATTACTCAAATAATCTTTTGAAATATATATATTTGTTTTTTTTTTTTTTTTTTGAAATATATATATATATATATATATATATATATATATATATATATATATATATATATATATATAACTATTGATAATCAATACTATAATAATATATACATACATGTATAGTAATACATAAATATACTGATATAGGTATACTAATATATATACTACTATGTATATACACAATATAATAATAAAATTATGCAAATATCAAGAGGAGTTACTTACACTGCTGATCCCACATTCCAAATAATAATAATAATAATAATAATAATAATAATAATAATAAAAATAAAAGTAGTAGTAATAATAATAATAATAATAATAATAATAATAATAATAATAATACTTTGCATATATAGAGTATAATAATATATTACTTATAGCTCTATAGTATACTATTTAATGCTCTTATTCTCGGTCCATTAATGCTGGAGATACCTCGTTGCATCTTCTGTACATTAATTGGGGAAAGAGAAAGGAAGAAAGAGAAAGATGAATTGGAAAAGAGTTTATTGGAGAATGAGAGGGAGTATTCGTGGAGAAGAGTCAGAGGGAGCAGGGGTTTTTAGTAGAGAGTGAGAGAGAGATGAAAGTGAACGAGTGGCAGGGAGTGTTGAAGGAGTTCAAGAGAGAGGAAAAGAGGGGCAGAGGGAGAGAAAACTCTCACCGGAGGAAGATCGTTGGCGGTGTCGGCGTGTAGCGGTACGGAAGCGCGGCTTGGGGTTACAGGTGGAGAACAGTGCGGGGCTCACGTCTACGGTATCGTTGGCTGCCAGAGGGCACGAGGCTGCGAAGGCCGGCGTAGGAGGGGAAGCACGGCGCTGGTGGTGCCCGTCGTCGAGTAGGGAGGCACGTGGTGGACCGGATCTGAGGGGCCGAGGGGTGGCAAGAGCATGGTGACAGGGAGGAGGGAAGGCTGCCGTAGATGACGCTTCAGGCAGAGCTAGGAGGTTGGTCGGAGAAGGACGGGTCGCCAAACACGGCGAGGATACGGTCGGGGCGGCGGAGGTTAGGGTTTCTTTTACTTTATTTTTTAATTTTTTCTAGTGATAGTTTTTTGGTTGTGGTGGCGGAGGTCATGGCCGGAATGGGCGGGGCTTAGAGGAGGTCAAAATGGTAAAGTTGGTATTGGTGGTGGTGTGCTGCTGATGATGGTGGTGGAGGTGGTTCCGGTGGTGGTGGTAGGAAGAGGCGATCGGCTGGGTGGTGGAGAAGGAGAGTGGTGGTCAAAAGATGGTGGCGGTTGGGTCAGTAAAGGTGATGTCGGTGGGTAGGTTGTGGCAAAGGGTGGTGTTCGGGTTGCTACAGCGGGTGGTCACTGGCGACCGCAGGACAGAACAATGCTTGTCAAAATTTGGGTTAGGGTTAGGGTATCAAAATCGATTGTTTGTGTCCGGTGTTGTCAAACACAAGAGAGAAAATGTATTTGTAATAAAATAATAGAAAGGAAGAGATGGACACTGACACGATGCACAATGCCTGTAGTTGTTGAATTGTTGGAATTGAAGAAAAAATGGAAGCAACTCTCCTTATATAGGAGTTTTACTCTCCTAGTTCGATAAGGATTATGAATACTTGTAGATAACCTTCTCCCTTTAATTTAAATTCAAATAAAAATTTAAAACAAATTAATTCAATCAAAACTATTAGTAGATAACAATACCAATTTAAATCAACATCTAATATTATCAAAAGTTTAAATTATATAAATTCAAATCCAAATAAAATAACGTTTAAACAAAAATTAATCTAATCACAATCTATTAATGATTGTAATTAATATAAAATAATTTAAATTGCGTAAATTCAAATCTCTTTTATAAATGAATTGCCAATTAAGGATACTAATAAATATTCCCAAAACTAAGTATATCAAATTAATTAAATTCAAAAACAAAATCTAATAAATTAATTATCATTGATTATCATAATAATAAATAATAATAGATAATATAAATTACATATTTTTATAAATCCAAAACTTAATTTAAAAATACTTTGATAAAATCTTTTTATTGTTTTCGAAATACTTATGATTTTCAAATCCATTTTTGAAACCAATTTGAATAAAATCCAAAAAAATAAGCAACATATTTCTTAATTCCAATAATATCATTTAACAAAATAAATTAGCACTTCTCAAAGTATTTAATTTAAAACTAGTTTTTGATAAAAGAATTAATCATAACATATCATTCACAAAGTCTCGACGAAAAATTACCTCTAAACACAATAATTAAAATAAAAATAAAAATTTTGAAAATTCGGGAAGAGAAGTTATAGTATATCGTCAAATGGACATGATTCTAAGGGAATGTCAAACCTACGAAGTATGATCGATAGATACAGAGCATATAGTAGGTTGCACCCTTTTTTGTGACAGTTTATCATAGCTGAAATTATTGTCTTTGAAAGACTAAAAGGAATACCAAAATAAATGTTGTAAAGAGTTGACATCTCTAAGTACGTGATCTCGTCAGTGGATCTCGTCTTAGGTAGAATACTTGAAAAGATAATGCGATACAGCTCGTAAAAGTATTTGTTCAGATATTCGTACATTAAGCGTCTTGGAGGTCTATGAAACGGATCACACGTGGCATCCTTAAAGGATTATAGAGTCATGTCGTTACCGAAATTGACTGGTAATTTTGACTAGAGTATTGCCAGTATTGGAAATCTTGAGCATCTCACTCAGGTCGTCATCATCAAACTTAATATCGATATCGCATATGGATGAGTAGATAGTGCTATTAGAGCGTTGTAAATTGCAATGAAACATACGTATAGAATTGAAATAAATAGGATTAGCAATTTGCACAAGATAATAAAATCCTAGAACGGTAAGAGTAGCTAAATATTCCAAAAAGATAGTAAAACTAGTGACATTGCCCGGATAGATATTCCGCTTTTAGAAATCATCGAACCATGCATTGGGAACTTCTAGGTTTATAAAAAATAAACTATTGAAATCATCCTCATGAGGTGGAGGAGGACTAAAAAGAGACTCAAAAGGATTTTGAGATGGATTTGAAGATGAAGCTTCGTCCATTCTCCTCTTTTTCTTTGAAGATAACTTAGGTGTTAGAAAAATTGAAGAGGGGAAGAGATTATACCTCAAGAAAATATTAAAATTTGGAAGAGAATCCGAAAGTAGACACAAATCCTTGATCTTGTAGATGGAAACCCTAAAATCAGTGAAATCTAGGGTTAGGGTTAGGGTTTGGAGATCTAGGGTTTGGATAGAGTTTTAGAGAAGGAATAAGATGGAGGGTCAGTTGCTCTCGCGTAGAAATAGATTTTGATATAAGAAGAGGAAACTTTAAAAGGTGGGGCCTGCTCTTGAATTAACCTGATACAAAGGTTCTAAGCTCAGGCTGAACTCGGGCAGAGTTCGGTCCAAGTTCGGTTTCCTTGTATCCAGGTTTAGCATGTGTAAATTATATATGTACATAAAATGAACGATGAAATTCATAAAATTTTTAATATATCTCTATTATCTTGGGTTAGATGTAGGGTCCGGATCCCAGCTAGTGGTAGTCCGAAGACTTGTGCACCGTGTCGCTTCAGGTTATTTACACTTGTATAACAGAAGGGCCCTTTCGGCTTGTATCCAAATTAATTTTGATTTTAATAAAATTATTTAAATTAACATCAAGACATTTTTTGAGAATAATTTACTATGCTTCCGAGACGATATCAAGAAACCCTATCTCATGATGAATAGAATTGAAGTGGTCTGTCGCTAATAGTTTTGTAAAGATATCTGCTAGTTGATGACTTGTGTCAATAAATTCTAGGCAAATATCTCTGTATTGTTGATGATCACGAAGAAAATGATGACGTATTTCTATATGCTTAGTGCGTGAATGACATACCGGGTTCTTAGTCAAATTAATCGTGCTAGTGTTATCACAGAAGATAGGAATATCATAAAAATACAGATTATTGTCTTCTAGGGTTTGCTTTATCCACAAATTTGAGCACAACAACGACCGGAAGTGATATACTCAGCTTTAGTCATTGATAACGTGACAAAATTTTACTTTTTGCTGAACCAAGAACTGAAGCTTTTCCTAGAAAATTACATGTACCACTGGTACTTTTACGATCTTCTTTGCATCTAGCAAAATCAGCATCCGAGTAACCAATTAGGTCAAAGGATGTAGTTTTGGGATAGCACAAAACGACAGTAGAAGCACCCTTAAGGTATCGAAAGATACGCTTAACTGCGTATAGGTGTGATTCCTTAGGATTGGTTTGACATCTAGCACATATGCAGATACGCTTCCCTGCAGTTAGGTAGAGTACACTACCAATCATACCTTGATACTTACGTTGGTATAGAGGTTTGCCACTCTCATCAATGTCAAGCTTGGTTGAGGTAGCCATTGGAGTTCCGATAGGCTTTGCATTGTCGATGTCGAATTTCTTTAGCAACTCCTTCATATATTTTGCTTGATTGATGAAGGTTTTTTGGTAATTGAGCTCTCCCATCATGCTCAACTCAAACTCATTTTGCATATACTTAGCAAACTCTTGACAGAGTGTCTCATTATTTGAACCAAAAATAATATCATCTACCTATATTTGTACTAACAAAATACCATTATTAAGGGATTTGATGAATAAAGTAGTATCTACATTTCCTTTAGACAAACCATTTTCTAGTAGAAAGGTAATTAGATGATCATACTAAGCTCTAGCTGCTTGTTTGAGTTTGTACAGTGTCATTCTTAACTTGAAAACGTGATCATGAAATTTAAAATCTTCAAAACCAGGAGGTTGTTTTACAAAAAACTTCTTCTTTTATAAAGCCATTCAAAAAGCACTTTTAACGTCCATTTGAAGTAAATTAAAATCATGAAAACATGCATATGCACAAAGCATGGGAATGGATTCTAGTCTAGCAACAGGAGCATAGATCTCGTCATAATCAATTCCTTCTTTTTGATTATAACCCTGAGCAACTAGACGTGCTTTGTTGTGAGAGACTTGTCCATCCTCATTTAGTTTATTTCAAAATAACCATTTGGTACCAATTACAGAGTGACCAATAGGCTTTGGAACGAGTTTCTAAACTTGATTCCTCTCAAATTGGTTTAATTTCTCTTGCATGACAAAAATCCAAAATTTATCATCAAATACATTTGCCATAGACTTAGGTTCTATTTGTGAAATAAATGCAACACTTGCCGCTACATCCCTAGCAGAAAAACGAGTACTTACACCTTTTGATACATCACCTATTATTAAAGTTTCTGGATGGTCTGACATGAACCTCATCTTTTTTGGCAGACTCTCAAAATAATTGGTTCCCGTGTCAGTATCTTATGGTGCTTTGCTGGATATTTTTCCTGAGTCCTCGTCATCACTATCACTTCCCAATTGATTGTTAAATTCATCAAAAGCAACATTAATCGATTCTTTAGTAACCAATGACTCTTATTAAAAATCCTATAACCTTTACTCTTAGCAGTATATCCAAGAAATGTTCCTTCATCTGCTTTAGCGTCAAACTTTCCCAAGTTATCCTTAGTGTTCAAAATAAAACAATGGCATCCAAAAACTTTAAAATATGAAATATTTGGAATACAATCAAACCACAGTTCATAGGGAACCTTTTTTGATATAGGTTGAATTAGAACTCTATTTTAAACAGGTGAAGCTGTACTTACAGCTTCAACCCAAAAATATTTTGGAAGATTATATTGGTTAAGCATAACTCTAGCCATTTCACTAAGAGTTCTATTCTTCCGCTCCACAACCATTTTGTTGGGGAGTCCTATGATAAGAAAATTCATGAGAATAACCATTCAAATCAAAAAAATTTTGAAATCAGAATTTTTGAATGCGCCTCCATGATCACTTCCGATACATGTAATCATGAAGCCCTTTTTGTTTTGAACCGTTTTACAGAAAATTTTAAATTCGAAAAGCGCATCATTTTTATTTGATAAAAAAAACCATGTATAACAAAAAAATCATGAATGATAACAAAAGCATTGAGTTTTCCACCAAGACTGGCGGCACTTGTCAAGCCCTGATTCAAAAATCATTCGTCCTCGCTTTGATTCATGTCGAATCATTTTTCCTCGCTTGGGTGTGATGCCATACAAGTCTAGTATTGCACTTGTACAAGGCAAAGAAGGTAGAATAATCGATAATCTTCAAATAGGAATATATCGCAGCAGCAGAAGCAGACAAATTTAAGACGATGAGGACGTTCTTACTCATTAAATAGAACATATTATTTGATTTGCAACATGGAAAATAAGTAGATAACTTGAAGTCACAAGAGATATATATATAATTGCATTCTCTTTATTGATAATTGAAGAAGAGTACAAGACTTGTAGTGAAATACAAAGCTTATAACACATCTCACTTTACATTGATAGCCAACTGAAACACTTGCTATTAGGCTTATATTTGATACTTGATACATTGGATTACAACTGAATATACCAACTTGGCTTACAACTCACTGTTACAACTGATTACAATGTTCCATAATTATGTCCTTTTTAAACAGAAGACATCATCTTTTGCAAAAAAGGCTTTTACATGTCCAACAAATCTTTGATGTTGTAGGACTGATCAAGCTGATCTCCGTGTACTGAACATCCTAAGCACGAGCACCTAAAAAGGGTGCCCACAACGTGGGTCATTTTATCATCGATTTACTGGCGAGCAGAACCAGCCTACTCACCTAAAATGATACTAAGTGGTCATTTGAGCAAGCATTTATTAGAGTGATCTTTCTATTGGGCCTAGCATCAGTTTACAGTTATTCAGAAATATTGAAAACTTGTAAACAAGATTATGGCGTTGTTCATGTGGAAGCAAGAACAAACCAGGGGCAATATGTATTCTCATATTTCTCTTCTATAGCAACAGTTTAATATGTAAGTCATGATAGAGCAACGTTCATAGTAAGGCATCATTCTAGCATACTTGGTGTTATCATGTTAAGCATCATTGAGGCAACATTGGCATTAACATATTTAACATGTTATTGAAATTCTTATAAAAATGCAACATTTTAGCATACAAAATTTAACATGTTAAGCATGTTATATAATTTCTCATTGGAAAGGCAACATCACAACATCATTTCGTTTAGCATGTTAAGCAGGCAAGTTGAACGAACATATATATTGAATATATCACATTTAAGTGATTTATTACCGATATCCGACTCCCTCGTACCTGCATCAAATACAGGTTAGATGTTATACTTACTCTGCCTGCACAAAACATTTATTAGCGTGCATCCTGACTACATGGTCACTAACATCGTTATACCATACAAATATTCGCCATATAGGACTTCAAGGTAATACGATGACTCCAGAGTAGGTAGCTAGCCTCTAAGGATTTCTCGCAAGACCCGTACTCCCAATAGCACGCCAATGTTTCCTCCTAGGTCGGATCGGTCCCCCTAATGTCTCGGGGTACCATCCGATAAAATATATTACCAAACCTTATGCACAAGTTGTCTATGACCATGCGAATACGTGTCCGACTCGATCGTGCACATAAACGCATGGTAAAATAATAAAAGAAAGTAATGGCAACAATGCATCATCTTATTTCATCCAAGTAATGTTCAATGACTTATTCATTTTCAACATTACCATCATTTCACTTGGTGATCTCAATGATCCCAAGCCTCATTATTTCTCAAGAGACCTGTAGCATTTCATTCAATTTATTGGGGCAATTATCGTTCATGTCATTGCTTATAAGAAAACAGACAACATCTTATTTCTTTGCAACAGTTAGATAGAGTGTACATGATTCTAGTATTTTGTTTAGTTTATTGAGTCAATAGCATAGCCAGTTCATTTCTCATGTATCATTTATGCAGCATCTCAGTATTCAAGTGATTTTATTTGTTTTGACATCGTTAAACATAAGGGATGTTAGCAATTCATTTTAAAGGGCATTATCATTCATTTCATCAGCAATTCAGTAGTCATGTGTTGTTCATTTCAGTAAATCTCAGCATAAGCATCTCTATCAATTTAGCAACTAAGCATCACAGTTTAAGCAACAGAACATAGGGACACATTACTCCATTATTATTAGGCATAAAAGAGTAGGGGAGAAGGGACAGTTCCACTCACTAGTATGTAAGGGTCTTCTTATTTCGGTCACATCTATTTCCCACTAGACATAGCTCCACCAGCGAGCTACGTTCCAATACCTATTCCATACGGTCATCTAAAAGTGACTGCATTAGTCTCAAATCTTTTGATTTCCAACCCAAGTCATGGTCCAACGTTCTGATCGCATCCAACAAGCCAACCAAATGTCTCGCACGGAGCGGGGCATTACATAATATACCACTCAAAAAAAGTTTTATCCTCAAAACTTAAGGGAACAACTCTTTCTACTAATTCACTTAGTCCTAACAAGTTACTCATTCAGCTTCAATTCTATATCCAGTCAGTACACTCGACCATCTCAAAATTGTTATCCAACTGTACCACTTGATCGATCAGTGTTTTAATTCGTCTTTCTTTTTTCTTAAAATATCATACTTCTTATTGATTCACCAACATCCTTCCATACAGCTCTATTTTCGTCGCAGCCTACCACTTCGTTTGGATTTATACACATATTTTAGGCGTCCCCAAAAAATATTCATTTCAGCTATAGTCCGTGCTAGTACGATCCAATAAACTCCCTTTATAGTGTTATCTCTGTCGCAGCTATCACTTCGATTGGATCCATATACATACTTTAGGCATCCCCAAAATATATGTACTTCAACCAACATTCGTGTTAGTGCAATTCGATAAGCCACATGCGCAACTCTCTTCCCCAAATCCGACTTAGCATCCTTTCAATTGACTTATTACTTCGCCACAATCGCTATCTATCCTTCAAGCCATGACACTTATCATCAGGGACAACTCGAATAAGTTCTTTATCCAAGCACAATATTTCTAACATTCAGGCCAAGGGTCTAACTTTGAGCCAACCATACTAAGAGTTCATAAATCAGGATTGTAATTATATTCCTTTTCGAGTCCAATAACGTTTTCCACCGAGGCAATTCACCTTTTCTAAAAGATATAATCCGAATTTACTAATTACCGAGGTACAATTCTATGCATCATTCGAGGTTACTCTAGCTAATCGACTCTATATACAGATCCCATATTTTTGTTCTGAGCGGTCAATTCCATCTCGTGGAATAATTGACTTCCCGATACAGACAACTCAAGTCCTACCCCATGATTGCAGTTCCCACTTACGGCCGACATATAACTTCACAAGGGTCAAACATCCCTAAGGCTCATGTTTGAAGCATATACTTCCTTAGATCGTATTTGTCACCACCATCTCACGTTTAATACCATAAGGTCATCCTATGGGTCGTAACGGTCATCCTATTATTCGGTCAAGTCTCCAAGGTTAGCTATACCAACAGCTAAACCTAATCACTCAGGTGATTCCCCTAGAGTGGATGGCTACTAGGGATCATACTAATTTCTTATTCTTAGGTCCAACAAGCAACCGACAATTTCAAGCAACTATACCCAAACTTATGGGTATCAACTCAATCTGAAAAACTAATCGCCATTGCCGACTATGCCGACAATTGGTTATGTGGCCCATGGTCGCTAGGGTCAAGTCTATCTATCTAGGATCATCCTCAAGGAAATAATTCTCACAGAGGCTCATTCTAAATTTATCCAATGATCGACTAAGATCGATTTAGCAACATTATGTTCAAGTCCCGACCAGACATATAATTCCTAACAATCCTATTTCCATTCTAATTATATCGTACCCACACGGGTCTATATACCGAGGCAAACTATTCAAGGGTCATCGATTCCGATAGTCTCAATAGAACTATGGAATCATACTATTCAGTCTGTATGACAAATTAATACCACCAAGTCATAAGCCATCAATCTATATTCCAACCGACATTCGTCTATACCGTCACACCATCTACCGACACTATCTAACAGATTTTGTGGTTCTCAATCCCGTTCGTTTTCCGGCCATCAAAATCTCATACGGATATTCTTAAAATCTTATAATGCAAGGGTCGAGTAGTTCATTCCATTCTAATACGACAATTCCTGCATCAATTAACCATTCCCTATGAAACACAAGTATTCAGAGTCACTACTTGTTACTTTTGTGATAAACTTTAATTCCTCAGCATACATGCATATATGCATTTACTATTCATTTCAACAAGGACAAACTCGTTCTTTATTGATTCTATCCTTTGGTGATCAAGATGGATTAACATCTATCACACCTTAGGGTCAAGGCACAGATTTTGAACACCCATTCGAGTCACCGACAATATTTCTAAAACTTTTAATTTAGCAACTAGACTGTAATGAACCATACATGATTTCATCCAACTAATTATAAATATCGTTCCATGTTCTAAGCCACAACATTATCTAGCCCAATCCATTACTCACAGTATAACTATCGTCCTGCTAGCCTGAGCCATCGTCAGACTGAGCAATTTCCAACAAAAGCACTCATTACACTTCCCAACAATTCTTGTTACCCAACATAACATCACCGTCAAGGGACACTCGAATCACCTAGCAATATGGCATGACTCCTAGCTAAGTCTCAACACTACCCAATACTCACAGATAGTCTCATTGCTATCCTATAGAAAGGGTCACGATACATTTCGTTCTGAAGTGGTAGAGGCAATATTCCACTCAGAAATGAAGCCATCCTTAAACTATACCAAACCCAAGCCAATTTTGGACAATCGTGATTTAAACTGATCACAACACAAAGCCAACATCCCAGGGTCTCAAATCACAAGCCAACATTCTTAGGGTCTCAAAAGCACTAGCCAACACACATGAGTTAACTCACTAATTCTGTTGAACTCATCCATCAATTATTTTATTCATAATTCTTTCCAACTTAATATGCAATTCTGAGCATGTTACAACATACATATCTACAATTCTCTATTCTTATATTTCGAACATCATTCACAATTAGCATACTTGGCATCAAGTCATTGTTGGGTCATTAGTGTCCAAACCAACAACAAACAAACATTTAGAGGCATCACATTATATTTAGACTTTTTGTATAGAACATCTAGTGAGCAGCCAAGAGGGTCAATGAAAAACTTTTTTCGACATGAAACAACTTAGAATGACTACAGAAACAATATCAGGATAATCGCAGAAGCAACCATTGCTTTAATCGCGAAAGCAACGTTGAATACTCGCGGAAGCAACTTTGGTTAATCGCAGATGCAACTTTGATTTGAAATGAATCGAATAGGAGTCCAAGGACGTAAAATCGTGCTTAGATACCAATTTGATACGCCCGATTCAGAAATCGTTTGTCCTCGCTTTGATTCACGCCGAATCGTTTGTCATCGCTTGGGCGTGATGCCGTACAAGTCTGGTATTGCACTTGTACAAGGCAACAATGGTAGCATAATCGATAATCTTTAAATAGGAACATATTGCAGTGACAGAAGCAGACAAATTTAAGAAGATGAGGATGTTCTTACTCATTGAATATAACACATTATTTGATTTACCGCAGCAAAAATAAGTAGACTACTTGAAGTCACAAGAGATATATAGAATTGTATTCTCTTTATTGATAATTAAAGAAGAGTGCAAGACTTGTAGTGAAATACAGTGCTTACAACACATCTCACTTTACATTGACAGCCAACTGAAATGTCTGCTATTAGGCTTATATTTGATACTTGATACATTGGATTACAATTGGATATACCAACTTGGCTTACAACTCACTGTTACAACAGATTACAATGTTATATACATTATGCCCTTTATAAACAGAAGACATCATCTTTTACAAGGAGAGCTTCTGCATGCCCAACAAATCTTTGATGTCGTGGGACTGATCAATCTGATCTCCATGTACTGAACTTCCCAAGTATGAGCACCTAAAAAGAGTGCCCACAACATGGGTCAGTAAATCATCTATGTATTGGCGAGCAGAACCAGCCCACTCTCCTAAACTGATACTAAGTGGTCATTTGAGCAAATATTTATTAGAGTGATCTTTCTATTGGGCCTAGCATCAGTTTATAGTTCATGAGCAGAAACATTGAAAACTTGTAACAGGGTTATGGCGTTGTTCATGTGGAAGCAACATCAAACCAGAGGCACCATGTATTCTCATATTTCTCTTCTATAGCAACAGTTTAATGTGTAAGTCATGATTGAGCAGTGTTCATAGTAAGGTATCATTCTAGCATACTTGGTGTTATCATGTTAAACATCATTGAGGCAACATTAGCATTAACATTTTTAACATGTTATTAAAATTCTTATGAAAAGGCAATATTTTAACATACAGTATTTAACATGTTAAGCATGTTATAAAATTTCTCATTGGAAAGGCAACATCACAACATCATTTCGTTTAAAATGTTAAGCAGGCAAGTTGAACCAACATATATATTGAATATATCACATTTAAGTTATTTCTTACCGATATTCGACTCCCTCGTACCTACATCAAATACATGTTAGATTTTATACTTACTTTGCCTGCACAAAACATTCATTAGCATGCATTCTGACTACATGGTCACTGGCATTATTAAACCATACGGACATTCACCAAATAGGACTTCAAGGAAATATGATGACTCCAGAGTAGGTAGCTAGCCTCTAAGGATGCCTCGCAAGACCCGTGCTCCCACTAGCACGCCAATGTTTCCTCCTAGGCCGGATCGGTCCCCCTAACGTCCCGGGGTACCGTCCGAGGAAACATATCACCAAACCTTGTGCACAAGTTGTCCATAACCATGCGAATGCGTGTCCGAATCGATCGTGCACATAAATGCATGGTAAAATAATAAAAGAAAGTAAAGGCAACAGTGCATCATCTCATTTCATCCAAGTTATTTTTATTGACTTATTCATTTCCAATATTACCATCATTTTACTTAGTGATCCCAACGATCCCAAGCTTCAATTCATTTCTTAAGGGACCTGCACCATTTTATTCAATTCATTGGGGCAATTATCATTCATGTCATTGCTTATAAGAAAATAGGCATCATCTCATTTCTTTACAACAGTAATATAGAGTGGACATGATTCTAGTATTTTGTTCAGTTCATTGAGTCGATAGTATAGCCAGTTCATTTTTCATGTATCATTCATGCAACATCTCAGTATTCAAGTGATTTCATTTGTTTTGACATCGTTAAACATAAGAGACATTATCAATTCATTTCAAAGGGCATTAGCATTCATTTCATCAGCAGTTCAATGTTTATGTGTTGTTCATTTTAGTAAACCTCAGCATAAGCATCTCTATCAATTTAGCAACTAAGCATCACAGTTTAAGGGACAGAACATAGGGACACATTACTCCATTATTATTAAGTATGAAGGTGTAGAAAAGAAGGGACAGTTCTACTCACTTGTATGTAAGGGTCTTCTTGTTTCGGTCACATCTATTTTCCACTAGACATAACTCCACCAGCGAGCCACGTTCCAATACCTATTCCACATGGCCAGCTAAGAGAGACTAGATCAGTCTCAAATCTCTTGATTTCTAACCCAAGTCATTGTCCAACGTTCTGATCGCATCCAATAAGCCAACCAAATGCCTCGCATGGAGCAGGGTATTACAACAGTACTTGGTCCAAACCAATCCATATGTAATAATTATAAAGGTCTTGAAGTACTTACAATATTTATGGATTTAAATGATGACCTAGTTTTTTTGTTTTTCTCGCAATCAGAACATACCATGTCTTTCTTGAATGAAATATCAGATAATATTTTTATTAATTTTTTCGTTGATAGTCTTGATATGTGTTGGCCCATTGGTCATGGTCAAACCTGATTTTAAAAATTGATCAAACTCTGTCTCGATATAAGGGCTACGCAAGTTTATTTGGACTCTTGGACACTGCCAGAGAACTGCTACCCATTCTGTTCAAGACCGAAGCTGTGTTTGCCACTCGAATCTGTATTTTCTTTATACAAAGTAATTTTTACATTTCTTGAGTCTAGGAATACATTGTACACCGAGTCGTACTAGCAAATAGGCTACCCTAAAAATGTTTTCAAAATATCCTATATTTTGAAAAATAGCCCCTTATTTACAAATAGCTTCTAACTGCTTAAAACAAATTCAAAAATACCAAAAATTATTTTTGCAAAAACCTAACAAAACCCTGACAAAACTCGGCCCGAGTTCGTCCAGAGTTTGGTTAGTGAACGTTGCTTTTTGAACTTGGTCCTCCTGCAGTTACAGATCTTACCGAGATTTTCTCATAGAGTTCTGTCCGAATTCTTCCTTTGGAAAAGCTATAAATAGAGAAGGATTTCGATCATTTTAACTCACTCATTCACTTTCATCTCTTCTCTCTAAAGCCTACTGCTCTCTTCCAAAGTGTTCTAAGCTTTAATTTTCAAATCCCAAGCTAGTTACAATCCTCTAGTCGATTTGCCAGTACGGTACGGTCTAGAAGCTTCAAAGCGATTGTAAACAGAGGCTTGATTGAAGAAAGACACTTCACAACTAAAGTTGGTTGAGTACTTCGGATTAAAACTCGCGTTTGTAGAAGTTACAAGGACTTCGTATAAAAACTTACAGTATCTTGCAATAGTGGATTCAACTGGAAGCTAGAGTTCTTCCGACTGGAATAGTCCTCACAAGAGAAAAACTAGTATACATCCCCGTCTGCGTTTGCTTTCTGATCTCTGCTTTTACATTTATTTACTTGTGATATTTCTCTGTGATCTTGCGGCTAACTTTTAAATTAGCAATATTTTACTGCCTACTCTATTCACCCCTAGAGTATTGCGCTTTACGATTCGTTCCTACAATATGGTATCCATATTTGCATGTCCTAGTCTCATGTGCCATAGCCAACTTTCATCTTTGTTTGCTGTTAGGCACTTACGTGCATTGTTAGTACTATATGATAAATAGAAAACATATATATTATCCTCCCTTATACCTTCATAAACTATGTTCCCAATAGTTATATCATATATAGAACATTTGTCTTTCACGAAGTTAATGCCACAACCATTATCAGCAAGATGACTTATGCTTAGTAGGTTATGACATATATAGTACAGGCTTGACTTTCCAAAGCTATTTATTTAGAGTTGAAGTTGTTCGTGGACTTCGGATCAAAACACGATGGTGTAGAAGTCGTAAGCGCTTTAGATCAAAGCTTAAGTTCTAAGATAGTGGATTTAATATCGAGTTGACTACTCGAGACTGGACTAGTCCTGTCAGATAGAAACCAGTATAAATCCTAGTGTTTGCGTATTGCTTCTTCCTTACTTAATTACTGCTTTTATTATTGTATTAATTTTAGTTGATATCTACCTTAACATGCTTTAATTTTTAATTTGGGGATATTTACTTCCGCTACACTCTATTTATCCCTTCTTTAGAGTTGCCTTCGTGAGCTTCTACAATGTTCATTTTATGTTTTTTCTTTGAACAGTCAGTTTACTCTTTCTTTTTTATACCCTTTCCACAACAATATGAGTCTGAGATTGCTCAAAACTTCGTTCAATATGCTCAAACAATGATGGCGCTTTGTTAGTTGACTCCAGCTTCTCCTTCTTCTGTGCTCTAGTCAATGTTGTTTGTAGTCTACCCTTAGAAGCACTAACAACGGATGGCTCTTGCAATTGACTATTTGCCGGGTAGGCAAGTTTTTGAATTTTAAGCTCAATGGACTTCTTTTTCGATTCCAGTGCTTGTATGGAGGAGTTTCATTTGTGGCATGGAAAAGAAATCATCGTCATGATTCACTATCAGCATGATCGACAATTGTCTCCACCATTAATCAACAACATCTATCGAAATTAGTCTACCTTGATATCGATATTCGTTGATCTTATGTACACAAGGGAGGCTGAGCAAATAATGATAGGAACAACCACAAACCTCAGGATCAAAACCCGCTGACTTCGATCTACCGATCTTCTCAAATAGTAATGCCAATGCCTTGTGAGATATTACATAGATTAAATCAGCCAAAAGGTTTTCATTCTTATGTTCATGCTTTGCAATATTGAGGATCATCTAAAATGATGTCTTTATCTCGTTCACCATCAAATTGGTCACTAAATTTATCGCCTGCCAAATAGAGACAAAATTATTGATCGATGATCGTAGATGTCATTTCAATTTTGAGTGTGATCCTTCGGCTCAGTTGGTAGTGCTTGTGCTTTATTCGTTCATGCTAAGATGAAATATTATTTATGTTGATCTAGCTATGTATCTTTGATATAAGAAATGCATGATGGGTTACTCTTCTCCCACTTTTCTTTGAATATGTACTATACCGTGTCATAACTATCTTTTATACTTGCTCACCATACAAGATTTCAATCACAGTAGAATTCCTCGAAGCGAACCATGTCAATTTTGCCATCCACCATTTCGAACTTAGTCTTATATTTGATTGGAAATTCCAATTTATATGCGAAGTGCATAATAGTCTATGCTCATGGGAAAATACGATAGCTATAGCATTTATTAGGGCATATTCTTTGTCAGTTATAAAAATAAAGGGCTCTCTATGTCCAGTGTAAAGTGATTTTAGTTTTGTCAACGACCATGTATAATCCTCAATTCTTTTACTCTTCATGAAAGAAAAATCAACTAAAAATGTTTCCCCGTAAACATAAATCCAACAATGTAAAATAGATGCATCTTGAATTTATTTGTCTTGTATGTGCAATCAAGGACCAATACGTCAGCGAAGGACCTGGCAAAATGTGTACAATCAGGATAAGCCCAAAACATCGAAATGACTTCATTATTCTGTAGATGTCTTCCATGGTACTCCGCATATTGATTATCGGCAAGCAACTTCAACACTTACTATATCGCCATTCTTTCTTGCATACTATTAGTTCTTGATCTCGATAAAGCGTTGTAGATTGTCCTAAATAGTAGACTTGTTCTTATCATCTTTCTGTCTCATGACGAAAAAAAAAAATTTAGGGCCAACTCCGGATATGGACAATTCTTCAACTAACTTCCTCTCATCATTACTCAACCATCCGGTATATGGATGACGAGTAAGTGTCTCCACAATAGTATGATTGTGCATCCCATTCTTGACTTGGACTATCTATTTTCTATTGTCTGTTTATACAATCATAATCTTGAATGGACAACCACAACGCCTGCTCTGCGGTTAGGGGGAGAGAGAGTTAGGAAGAGATAGGGAGAAAAAGTGATACATAGTGAGGGGAAAAAGGACACAAGAGAGTTCGAGAGGGAGAAGGAGTGTCGGCAGAGCCCTCACCGAGGAGCTAACAGAGGGTCGACCGCCACCAGGATACAGGAGGAGCAGGCGCTACGGTTGAGATCGACCACATGGCTGCGCTTGAGCAGCACATCTTGCCGATGATGCTCTGAATCTTGAACGAATATGAGCGTTCGAGGCTATGGCCGGAGTTAAGGATTTGGTCGGTGACACGTCAGGCGGCAGCATGGCGTGGTGGCATAGGTGGTCGAGTTTAGTGGTGTAGTATTGATGTTTCTGGTGGTGGTGGAGTGATGATGGCACAGTGGCGGCGGTAGTGTATGGTGGTGTTAGGTCAGCAGAGAACCGATGGGGGTGGTGGAAGGATGTGGCTGTGCATAGGAGATGGAGGCAGCTCGGTGGTCGAGCACGGGCGGGGTTGCTTGGTGGTGACGGTGGCGAGGCGGTGTTTGGGTGATGGTGATGGTGGCGGTGGGTTGGTGTACCCCCAGATCTGATCAACACAACCAAATTTGGTGGCTCCAGCTAATGACGGTAGAGATCGAGGAGGAAGAAGCCGAAGGGAGGTGGTGAATGTAGGGGATGTGTTGTTGATGGCTACCGACGAAGGGTGGCCAGAGGGACGCAGATGGTCGAGGATGCTTGGTACGTGTGGTCAGAGGTGATGGCCGACTGGCCAGGCTGGGAAGTGGAGGAGCTCGAGAAGGAGTATAACATCCCCAGTCCCAAAATACATAGGACTAGGAGTATGTTACATGTCAGCTACGTATCAAATGGACTCCAGTCCAACTAGAATACGTATAAGCTATCTTGGTTTTCTAATTCTATCTATCAAATCAGCAAACATACATCTATCTCAATCTACCGAAAAAGTAATATCAAGAATAAATAATGTATTATCGTCTGCAGCCCAATAATATATATGTTTGAGTAGACATAAAAAACAATATAGGTCTCTAAAACTAGGCTAAGGAGCAGAGTATCAATAATGGATAAAATAGGAAAGCATGATAAAATACCTGGATCAGATACGGTACTACCTCCACGATCAGTGGACCATCTCTACATAACCAACTACCTGGAGAGATCACCAGGTCCTCAGGGGACGTAGCAAGGTACATACAACATGCCAATGTAACAGTAAAGGAAATATATGATCTAAAGGGTAACTACCGTATCCAGTCTAAGTGATATGTACATTAGAACACATTCTGAATATCAGGCTTTAGCTACTGAGATTCACAAGCTCCTCAGTATGCAAACATCCAAGGTACCGTGTCGTGGTACCTTGCCCAAGCAATAAAATAACACCAGTGCTCTTCTACAGAGACAATGACAAGCAATAGTATAACAACCAAGTCCCAAATATGGTAACAAGAGGTCAAGCAATAAATATAACCTGATACATCGGTAATGTTCTTCCCACCCCATGTCTGCTACTAACAGGTCAAGTCATGTCAAATCTAACAAGTCACAGGTGTAAGTAAAGAATCCTACATCCGATCATAGAGTCCAAACCATAAATATGTCATGTATGACTCTGTATCATGAACATGTCAGTGTCTTGTGGTCTATTGTGTCAATGAAACACGAATAAGAATATATTGCAATGCCTAGTATCGATACTCGATATGAGACGACATTGACTCCCTAATATAATACGGATGCTAAGTACCAACCAATCCTACGTCCTCAATAATAATGAACAACAAATAAAAACAACAAATAAAGGAAAGGATGCAGACTGAAATATTTGCAGGGTACACTTGTCTGTAGTCTCCAAGCATACGTACTGCGGTCTGACTCGAGTATCCTGTGTCACACTATCACGTACCTCTAGAATAAATAAATCTAACCATTAAGGACGCATCTATGTCATACTCATACTATTTATATAAATATACCATATATAGTCTCAGCTCAATATATTCTAGCTAAACTAGTACAACATATTCTAACTAAACTAGTACTTAATAATATTTATAGACATCTCTAATATACATAGCATCAAGTCACCACGATAAAAATAATATTTTATAAAATAAAAATATAATATTTAATTCTAGAAATTTATTTAAAAATATTAAAAAATTAGACTAATATATATAAGAAAAAAATATCTAGTACTATATCAAACTAGTATCAACATGACAAACTAATACTTTTATAAAATAAAAAATAAAAAATTTAATTCTATAATATTTTTTGAAAATATTTATAATTAATATTTAACCATAACATATACGAGAAAACTAGACTCTAACTAGTATATTGAACTAGTATCAATACTAGCCTACTAGTCAACCCGAATGGACCAAAAAGATAAATTTAAAATATTTATTAAATCCAGAATAAATCATTAAATAATAATAAAAATTGTGATTTTTACCAAAAAAGACTACGAAACTTTTATTAGTTTTGATGAAATTCTATGTTCGACAACTTGTACGACGGAAACGGATTTTTTAAAATATGAAAAACTCAACTAGATGACCAACGAGCATATTAGAATGATAGATCAAGATGTTAGGAGCGTTAACAATATTATGTGAGTCAAAAAGCTCCGTAAGTCGCTGGAAACACACTCGCACCAAAATCGGTTTAGCCTGGGCCAATATTCGTGCAACAGATGCCACGGACAACGGTAAGGAACCACGTGAGTTAGAAATTGGATATGAAAGTAGACACATAGGGCTAAACGTTAGAGTTGGTTTCATGAAAAATGAATAAAAAAAAGTAGATGAAACACATCGAGAAAGATGACTAACCTCCTGGTTCACATAGAATTGTGTTGTTGGAATTGGCTGACTTGTACGGCTATTTTTATACTTGAAGGGGTTATGAACATGTGGGGTGGTTAATAAGATGGTAGAGTGTCATGTTAGGTTCGCAACGAACCCTCATGGAGCATCATGGGAGGTCGAAAAGGGGCGTAAAACTTCTGTACACCGCAAGGTGCTGTCGGTTGCCTAAGTTGGGAGCAGTTTCGGATTTGGCTTAATGGGGTGGGCGGCCAGCCCTATCTAGGTGAAGAATATATAAGGAAAGGTGGGGAAAAGTGTTAGGGTTTGTCATAAATTGGTTTGGAGAGACTTGATTAAGTTTTGGTAATCCAATCAAAAGATGTGGTGAGATGTATCCCAAAGATTTAATTGGGTTTCCTAATATGGAAAGGAAAATATTGAATGGTGTATAATGGATCCACTCAAATATGGCTGCTATTTAATTAATAAAAATTTATCAAATATGGGTCTATTGGGTTATGGCAACCTAGGATAGGCTCTACTAAGCTAGTTGGACTAGGTTTGAGTCAAAACAATTTACCGAGTTGAAATAGACTTTGAAAGTCTACTAATTGGGTCTTGTGTGCCATTTGAAAATAAATAGCACATAAAAACTCAATTAAGTGGGATATCATTGGCATGTCTGTAGTAGGCTCAAAATAGATCAAAACCATATAATGGGTTGAAAGACTTAGGTCGGGTTTGAGTCTCAAATCGGAATTGGAAAATATATCCAAATTACGGCGAAGGGCAAAAAATGACCATTTTGACCCGAAAGTTGTGCAAAAAAATATAGTGCAAGAAAATATCTTTGAGTGAGATATGATATACCACAATTAAGGTGAACTCGTTTAGAACACGAATATGGAATTTGTTTCAAGGAATCGGCTAATGTTACTCTTCAAAAGTCAAAGCTACGACAAAGTGTATTTATAGCTATAATTAAACATATAATATATTTTAATAAATAAAAATCATATTAAATAAATAAACAAAATTCCTTACAAGGAGATGAGATGGTGAGGCCGTCGGTAGAGGGAATTTGTGTCAAATTTTGGGGTCAGTGGGTTGTGTTCGGATCGAACACAAGGGGTCTGTGGTGTTTTGGGATCGTGTCCGGGTTGGTCACAAAATTGTATTATGGATGGTTATATGTATGGGACACAAAATGAAGGGAATGAATGTGGACACGATTAAATATGATCAAAATTTGGGTTGGGAGTCTAATCATGAATTAAGAATTTTGGCATGAAAGAAATAATCAAAAATCATTTATTCACGATTAAATATGATCAAAATTTAGTAATATTGAAAATCATAGGATGATTCAAAAAGTAGGAAAATCGGATCACTCTTACAAGGATAGGAAAATTAAAAAAATAGGATTTTATAGAGAGAAAAGACAACGTAATCATCTCACTCTACTTTACCGGAAGGTTTATCTGGTCGTCACTCCTCAATTGTGCTTTTATTTACAAATCCAGAAAATACTGCTAACAATATCATAAATCATGAAAATCAAACTCTTCTACAACTACTATAATGTATGTCCTCTATCATACTCATGTTTATAAATCCTCAATCTTTTTACTTTTTTTGTTCTCCTAATCCATTATCAAACATAGTCATCCTTAAAATTTTAAATTTCTTCACCTTGTTTTTATTTGGACCTGAAATCCTTGAATTAGTTTTTATGTCTATAATCCTGGTTCAAATTCATACTCCTCTAAATATCACGGCTATATTCAAAAATTTTATTCCTCTATTAAAATTTAACCATCACATATCCTTCGGTCAATCTTGTACCTTAAATTGTTATTTTTCTTAAAATTTTGAGTTCCACAAAAGCTTCTTAATTATCTAAAATTCAAAGATTATAGGTTCTACCATTTCTTAGTCATTCTCAATCCTTTGTTCAATTTCATCACTTCCTATATTGATCACTTCCATTTCATATGTTTAAATTCCTCATGTCAATGTCTTAGCCTTAATTCAATATTAGAATATCTTAAGAATTTGTAACCTTAAAATATCTAAATTTTCATAAAACTAAACCATCCTTGAATATTCTCATTAATTAAGAATCGAAATATTTATAATTCTCACTATTTAATGTATGATCCACCATTATTCTTTCATGAAATTTTCCACATTATTTCTTTATAAAAATAATCCGTACTCGAAATAATTCTTTAAATATAACTATTTTTGAAAATTAAATGATACTCATAGTCTCTTGATTTTGTTTCCATTCTTAGTTCCAGTTTTCTTTCATCAATTTTATCTCAAGGTCTAAAATAGCATTATCCGACCACATGATCAAATTCATTCATTTAAGAGCTAGACGACTATGATACTTTCTTCGGCCATTTTCCAATGGTAATAAGATTATGGAGAAAATCAAGAGTTCAACTAACATGGTTTTAGATATGGGACAAATTGATGGATGTGTAAACCCTTGGACCAATAATTTATTTATTTTGTTATGAATTAAATACTTGATAAATTGTATATTAGATAATTATCTAGTTAACATAGGAATAGAGGGCTTTTGAAAACCAAATTCTACAAAGGGCTCAAGTGTAAAAATTTGACATTCAAATTTAAATCTACTATTGGTCGACTATTAAACACCCTGTATTTGAATTGGCTTCGGATTCGAATTTGATTCTTCCAAATCCTGTGATAAACCCTATAGGAATTCAAATCAGTTTTCACTTATCATCAACTACGTATATATATATATATATATATATATATATATATATATATATATATATATATATATATATATATACAGGGACAGCCGATCCCTCCCCTCTACGAACGTTAATTTCCCCCTCTTCTTTCCCACCGTAAGAGAATCAAGAGAGAGGTCGAAGGAGAAGTCGATATTTACTTTCAATCCAAATAGGTAAACTAATCTACTTTTAAAACTTTTAAATCTCTGTCATTAATAGGGGATTAGTAATGGATTGAGTACTATTCGATTTAATGCCCAAGAAGTTTCCTATGGAGGGAAGCTCTGTTAATCGAATAGATGGTAGGAAGGGATTGATGGTTAGTTTACCTATGTATCCAAAAACCATCTTTAAAAATAATGTAGGGCAATGATATCCTGGGATCCAGGATATGCTAGACAATTCGTGCATATATGTGCTTACCATGTATCAGTTAGAAGACATTACGTATGCAACCTGTGTCGAGTAGGCCAATAGGTAAATCGTGTCTAGTAACAATGTTTGGCAAAGGCTAAAACCAAGTTGTACAATAGGTCAGGGGACTGGGAATAGACTACAGAAATTATAGGCAGAAACTTGAAGGCAGAGTTGTGGGGTGGCCTGGACATAAGTAAGGTTATGTGTCGAAGTTGGTATCGTAGGACCCTGAATAAAAATAGTAGAGGATAGGTAGCCAGGTAACTATGTGGCTTAGCGCCCAATACATGTTCAGGAATTAGTTAGTATGAATTAAGGTATCAGTCGTTACGGGTTAACACCTGATGCATGTTCACTCATGTTTATGATGCACCTTGGTGATGTAGAGTTAAGACCTATGTTGGCAGTAAGAGGTTGTGGGCAACTAAGAAGAGTGGTATGTATCAGAGTTCGGGTAGCAGTAGGTAATGGGCAGACTCAAGCAAGTCCCAGTCGAAACAATAGTAGGGAGTTGGAGTTTATTTTGTTCCAGTTAGTTAAAGAGGGAAGGAATAGGTGAACCAGCGTGCACTTACATTGGTATCACATGGGAACCCACCTTGGTATCACAGGAGTACTTGAATTGTTGACAGTAATAGCGTTGTTAAAATGGTATCAGGTGAATAAGGGTGTAGGTGCATCCTTGTGTAGGTTAATTCCTATGTAGGTATGCCGGGTATGTAGTGTCCAATTGGGATAGGTGAAGGCCTGTGTAGCAGAGATAGGAGTAGTAACCAGTACCAGGAAATATAGGGTGAACCCATCAGCAGTCGAAGATGAAACATGGCATTATTAGGAGTAGTAACAGCAATAGGATGGGGTCGATATGCTGGGTTTGCAGTAACTTGGTGTTAGCAGTAAGCAAAAAATGAGGTATACCTATGTATGCATATAGCAGCATATGTGATTATGGGTTTCAAGACTCAAATACAACATGGGTTATAGGAGAAGGCAGGATACAACAGTGTAAAAACTATATTTGCTAATGTATGGGTTCCTTGTAGAGGATAAGTGAGTGTGTGTTAAGAAGTAGGGAAAAGGGGGTTCCTGGAATCTGTACAGCAGAGGTAACTGCTCTCTGTAGCAGGATCCAAAGTAGCAATAGGGGTACAGATAGTGTAGAGGAGATTTCATAAGCATTATAAATGAGGACAAATCGCAATGGGATATACATGGAGATGCAAAAGGGTATAGGCATGGTATATAAGTATATAAGAGGGTTAGGGGTATGCTTTTGTGTAGGTAATATAGCTAACAACAGTATAGTAATACAGCAGCATTAGAGAGAAGTAGGTGGTTATTAACTGCAGTCAAGATATGCATAGGTACATTAGTTACCCATAATGTAGGGTATCTGCAACAAATTGAAATTTTATATTAGGATAGCAGTGCTGTAAGAGCTAGTCAAGCAGTTGGGTATATGGTACTCATATACTAGTGTGTAGGATAGGTGCCATGAGTATTAGATTTAGGCGTGTAGGATTATGCAATCTGGATTAAGTATCAGTTGAGAATGTAGATAACAAGGAGAATAGTAGCTGCTACATGAAGTAGTTGATGAACTGCAACATAGTTCAATAGAAAATTCTCTATTGGACTGCATATAATAACAGATGCGGGTCCAACCTGGGGTTAAAGGGAAGTAGTTCAGTAAAGGAATATATAGGTATTAACTTGACATACCAAGTGGGAGACATGGAACCAAGTCAACCTATCAAATTAAGGAAACCAAATTGGTTAAGAATCAAGGCCTAAAAGACTAAGTAGATAGGTTACTTCTTACTTTGAATCACTCATTGACATGATAAATTCATAAAATAGGTTATTTGGATTTGGACGAGCCACCGAACCCGAATCATCAGCTCAGGACACCAGGCGTGTACATTTATTGTTTGTTTCCAATATTGTTAATTACTATATCTCATTGTTAGTTGTATGATATTTGATTCTCAACATGTCGTTACATAGATATCACATCAGGGACTTTCTTTCATATTTTGTCGAACTTCTTACATATTGTGTCAGGGAGGGAAAGTACCAAGTAGATGTGTGATCAGACCAGTAGATCGTATTTTAGTTTTATTTTTCTATTTAGACAGTGAGGATGTGAATCCTATGTAGACTGTGTGGTATAACTGTCCCAGATTGATCACATATCGGAAGGTGTACTTCAACACACTTAGATAGCTATGTTTCCTTGTTTCACTCTTTCCCTATTTCCATATGATTTCCTGTCTATTGCTCATTACATAACCATTCTATAGTTGATTCTCTTATCATGTATTTTATGACTAACCTTTATCTTATAGTCATTATCATATATTTGGAACTGTACTCAATGAATTGTACTCGTTCCATCCTGACTGGGTAAACATTTTAGGTGATTATGATGAGGATGTGTACCCTAATCAGTATGGTCCATATATGGGAGATGTAGCTGAGGCTGACCTTGCCTTTCAGGAGGAGTTAAAAGCATCTGACCCTACTGTGAATGTTTAGTTAGATTAGTTCTAGTTTGAGCCAGATTTATCTCTGGATTTTAGTTGACATTGATATTTGACATTTTTGGACAATCAGTTTTGGATTTTATCTATTTCATGGATTTATGACTTTATATTCTTTTTTCTCTACTCCATCTATCTAGAGCTGTGATTGAGTACTTTTGGTTTGTGTTGTTGCCTCCCAAGTGGAGTATATATATTACATGGTTGTCATATTGTGATTATACAACATTCTACCGTTGACTTTGCGGCGTAGGCTGGGCATGCGCACGACTCAAGCCCAATTTTCGGGTTCGGGTCGTGACAGTATGTAAGTAGGACAGAGGTGACTAGAAGAAGGAAAATGGTATTAGGAATTTGCAATTGCTCACTTGGTCATAATAAAGTCGATGTCCTTCCCTTTTCGTCACGTGCCAATAATCGACAAATTCAAAATTCTAACCTCCAAGGTATTCATTTGTTTTGTTATCCAAACCCTTCCGCATCATATCCTCTTATTTCTCATAACCCACATCATTGGTTATCAACTATCCATGAATTTAATGGTTTAGACTTTGTCCCTCAATATCTTTTTCGATGTATATCATCCTCTATTAATCCATATAAGCTCTAGTATAGTTAGACCTTTAAGCATTTTCATAATCCCATTCACTAAATTAGTTAGGCCTTCCAGTATAAAAATTTCCATCATTTTTTAACTCTATTATCATCGATTTAAGAATGAGACTATAAGAATTTTAGTTTCTAAATCATCCTTTATTTTATTTAAGAAAATTTTGATATTGTTCATAATACTTAAAATCACTTTTGTTAACAGCCTCCTGGAAATTGAATCCATATTTCACAATCGCTCTTAAAATCCCATGTTTCAAGTCTTGTATGATTCTCTCGGTTTTGCCAAATTCTCGAAGTATTCATAATCCAATACTTAGTCATCAATCCTACAAATTCATTATGTTAATATGTCCACTACCTTTTGTCTTAATTTATTCTTTGTAGTTTGTTAAAATTCTATTCCATGTAGAATAACCATATCTCATGCCATTATCTTAACTAGTTAAGTAGGAAAAGACAATTTAACATCTTCATCAATAGCTTTTACCACCTTAAAAATTGTATAAAATTCTCTCTAATATTTTCTTTGCCACGGGTTCACAATGTCGTCCTCTCAATCTTCATAGATTATAATTCTCATTTATAAATCATTCATATCCTGATTTATGCATTCCTTGTTTAGTTTTCTTCAAATTTATTTCTTTTCCATTATTTACTAAAACCTTTTTCATCAAATCCTAAAACCCTGATGTACTATCATGGTCCAAATTATAACCTTGAAATAATCGTCAACATGCATAAGGTTCAACTAACCATTTTTGTCTTCTCAACCCGAATGGTCATGAGTCTCAACTCTACTCCTTTGTTCCTTCTAGAGTCTATAAAACTTATCTCAACGGAACAATTGGGTTCAGCAACGGACAAGTATTCAAAATTAGGGTAAGGAAAAAAAAGTCATGTAAATAGGTTTAAACATGGTTTAGAGTAAGATTCTCAAGAATCTGTCAAAAGATCCTAAATATGTGATTTTATACTCTTCATTCTTTAATCCATCAATGTTATCCAATTGTAGGCTCAAAGCAGTACGACTAAACCAAGGTACTACCATGATATCGTGCTATTTGTAAAGTTGGACCTACATGGGTCACCATAAAAATGTGTCACGACCCGCATTCGGATGTTCGGGCACGAGTACGTGGGTGCGTCCTGTAATACCTAGTTTTTTAGATGAGGGTAATTTTGAAATTTTGTAATTTTAATTATTAATTATTGATATTTGATTCACATTATGATTTTTGGTGATTTTTATTAATTTTTAAACTATTTTAAAACTGGTTTAAGTCACGACTTGTGATTTTGATGTGCTGCTAGTGAAACCTGAGAGACTGCATGACCTAGAGCCTAACCATGTCATTAGGATGTTTAATTATCATTTTTAGCCTAGGGTTAATTTGGTCATTTTGACTTATTTGAATTATTTGGTGATTTGTTAAATTGGTGATTTTTAGTTCAACCTTGACTTGTTGAGACCTAGTGAACTAGCCTAGAAGCTAACCCTAACCATGATGACCCTAGTCTAACTTGAGTTAACCTATTTTAGTCATTAGAGAATAGTTTTAGAATGAGGAGATTTGGTTTAGTGAATTTTAGTCATGGCTTGTGGTTTCATGAAATGACTTATGGCTTAGTTATTTAATTGATCATGACTTAAGCCCATGGGCCATTTAGTGAACCCTAACCCTAATTATTAAACCTATGAACAGCCACATAGGGATCTCCACCCTATTTAAACACTTATTCATGAGGGCTTGCCTCTTTTTATCATTCCAATACTTGAAGAAAAGAGAGGTATTCTTCCCCCTTCCAAAAATTTCCATTTATTCATTTGATCTCCTTTTTCATCCTAGTCTTTTGTACTAGGTTCTAATTTTTGTATATTTAATATTTATGGAGGTTAATCTCAGTTTTGGGCTCAATTGGAGCATTTGGCCATCAAGAGGAACACCCCCCATTTGGAGCTTTTCTTGCAATTTTCACCTATAGGTAAAACTCCTCAAATTGATTTAAAATTCGATTTTCTTTGCATGTAGGGCTAGATCTAGGAGTCCCCTAGGTGTCCCTGAAATTTGGGTGAATTTCGTGTCCGTTTGGTGTCCGTATCGGACACGTGTCGTACTGTATTTTAAGTGTTCGACGAAATACCCGAACCGATTCGATTTACAAATTTTGCAAATCTATTTGAATAGAATCCTAGATCTATGGGTTGCTTATTGATTTCTGTGTTTTTTTCCTGATTTTTGAGTCATGTCGTGTCCACACGAGGACACGAACACGCTGTCCGTGCACTGTGCACTGCGTCCTGTATCACGGGGTCTATTTCTCCCGACACAGGACACGAGGACACACCAAATTTTGTGTGAGTGTTGGGACAGTGACTGCCACCATGCTCCCAAAATTGGAAGTATCTTGCTTTGTGTGCGAGGAGAAATCCTCCTCGCACTGGTCGCACTGGCCGCGCGCGCGCACTGTACGCGCGGGTAAAACCCCCACTGATACGCACTGATTGCTTTGACACGACACAACCCTGACTCAGTGTAGACACTTGGACACGTCCCCGTATACCTGACGAACCCCTAGACACGACCACGAGACTTTAGGACACTTGTGTCGTGTGCTATACGTGTTTGAACGCGTGCATGACGCTGCGCACTATCAAGTGTGTCGTGTGGTGTTTGAGTGGTTTGGACACGGCTGTGTCCACTTAGTTGGACACGAATGCTTGGGTTGACACGTGCACGTGTGTGTTACTATTTACCAACCTTTAATTCATAGTTTTAACATGATTTTGGTACTCGAAATTGATTCTTCCCAATCACTGATACCATATGTTTAAATTCGAAATTTCTGAATTGAATTCCTTTTTAATCTGTTTTAGATGTTGTTTTGAATCACTTAATTGTTTCCTACATGTGTAATAGGACTTGCTAGGTTGGTTTTACATATTAGTTGAGGCTTTGCACTTAAGAATAGGATTTCGAATATGGGTTGGGGGTGTCCAAAGGGACTGGACTGATACACACAGTCCAGGAATACTCCTGATTCTGATTTCAAAATTCCTATTCAAAACTGAGAGTTTATGATTCAAATACATGCTTATTCAATCATCTGTTGTTAGTTACTTAAATGTTAAATTGTAATTGAGTTAGAGCAATTGATTAATAGGTTTTTGACTTGGAATGGTGTTGAGTGAACTGCCAATTCGGCTTTGAACTGTTATAGGATTTCCCTTCAAAAACTGAACTTGGTATTTAAATTGTCATGTTTAAGTCCATGTACTTTTGTTAGTCACTATTAGTGATGTTGGAATGATTAGGTTTCACATTAAGTTGGTTTGATGTTGTGTTAGAAATGAGGATTCGAGAAATGGGATGATTTGGATTTCGAAATTTAGACAGAGCTTGAACTGTCATTTTGACACCCACACACAATCTGAAATGGACCCTCACTTCACTCTTGTATTTCCACACTCACATGTCTATGCTAGCACTGCACAGTTTCACACACACATTCTTGTATTAACACATGCCAATATCACACACACACTCAATGTATATTCACACACACACATCCTATTTGACACACTGTTTTCACATATTGCTCTATAACACACATCTGTCACACCCTCCACACATGTTATACACACACACACATACATTATTTTTTTAGCACAAGGCCTACTCTACCCATATCTCAGTTTTCCAATTTATATCACACTTGGGCATGCCACCATGTTAATTGACACACACACACGCAAATCTGAGAATTCATTCCTATATGTTCCTGAGAAGTGTGTTTGTGATTCCTGAGATTATATATTGTATGCCTATAGCTACATATATATGTGTATATATAAGTGGTGTTCATGTGAATTGTGTTTCAGTTTGGGGGTTGGTGTCAGAACATGAGGAGAGGGTAGGCTCAGGTAGAGGGGTCTTCCTTAGGCTAGGTCCCCTGCTGCTCGAGTGGTGCATTTGCACTAGCAGCAAGCACTTGCAGGTAGGCATGGCTTGGTTTCATTACAATGCAACATGGTTGCAGCAATGGCAGGGAGTAGCAGCTGCATTAACAGTAGGAGGAGCAGTGGCCAGTAGCAGGGTTACATTGCCCTGGCTTGGCCTGGGTTGCATTGCAGCAGCAACATTGCAGCCAGGGTAGCAGTAGGCACGTAGGGTGTTGGGGTAGACTTGGAGGGCTGTGTTGTGTGGCCTATTAGAGATGTTATAGGGGTTGGTTGGTATCTATTGTAGTGGCTCTGTTTGGGTTGATACTGGTTAGTAGGCTAGTACAAGGTTTTTAGGAAAAAGTTTGGTTGTAGATAGTGTAGTGTAGGTAGTTATAAGTTCTTGTTATAGGTTATGGTTGAATACTAAGTTTTCATTATCTACATGTTCCTGTATATTAAGTTGAGCTGTGTTAGTTTATAAGGAAGGATAGTAGGCCATAGTGTTAGGCTTGGGTAGGCTAAGGGAGAAGGTTAGGCCTAGCCATAGGCTATGGGGGTTGAGTTTCCCTATCACATATATTATAAGGATATATAGGGATAGTGTATTATAAGTGTTGAGATGTAAGCATATATATTATGAGGTAGATATATAGATGTGGTATAGGGTAATACCTAGATAGACTAGAAGGTTGACCAATAATGGACTTTTGGCTAAGTTTGACCCAATGGTTCATGTTGACTAGATTGTTGACCAAAAGTCAACATTAGTCTGGATGTGACCAATTGACCTAGTTTGACTCGAGTATTGACTTGGGTCGACCCAGAGTTGACCAAGTTTGACATGGACATAGTTTGACCTAGATAGTTGACCAGGGTTGACTTAGAGTTGACTTTGACCTAGATTTGACTTAGAAACATGTAGATTGCATCATAAACTTTATTTGTCTTATTTTAAACATATTATAACCTGTATTGTTCTATTTAGGACATTGTGACTCCGGTGCAGACATCTGACATTACACTACTCTTTTCAGAGTATCAGGCGAGTACATTCTCTGATAGTTCTCTCATTTATTTGCCAGTTACTGTATTTCAGTTCTATTTAGTTTTATGTGATTCTCTGATACCACACGTATGGATATTTCTGGATTCATGTATGCGACACACTCACCATATTATCTGGCCTCTATTACTGGAATCACTGGAATCATTCCGGAATTTATCTCTGGAATCATCATATTTTGGCTGGACTCATCTCGATTCTCGTGTCGAATTCTGAATTCATTTGTATTGCAGGGTGGGGAAATATTGAGTAAGACATGTAGACATACCCCAAATCTGGAATCTCCAACTGGAATCTACTGAAAGCATAGCCATCTCTCGCCTGATCAGTGAGAGGTATGCCTGATTACCCACAGCCGTTTACATGTCGATTTCGGTATTTTAAAACACACTATTAGATTAGCTAGACTCACCTGGATTTTTGATCACTACCTAGAATCATCTGGTACTGGATTCATCTTGTATTTGATTCATCTCGTACTGGATTTATAGTAGCTTTACACTTGTTTTACATTACTGCCTGGACTCATTATGTTACTTTAGTTCAGCTAGATTTATTTACAGTCGTCATTGCCATCATTCTTCTCTTGTTTAGTTACTTTACTTTCCTTGTGTCTTACTGTTCTCTATACCATCACCAAATATAAACTGCCATATTCATCAATAAAACTGTCTATAACTGCTTTATAGTTCCCTGTCATTTATTTGGATTTTCTTGATGAGTTGTACTCGTTCCTGTCCTGACTGGACCTGTTGAAAATTTTACAGATGATTGCCCTGAGGACACATGCCCTACTTATTACTGAGGAGATGGCTTAGCTACCTTTGGCCCCGACACTCAGGAATAATTGGGAGATTAGCTAGTTGTTGTTTAGCTTTCATGTTTAGAACTTGAGTTGTATATAGTTGAGATTGTAGTTGAGTTTTTCTGAGATTATATTCTTAGTTGTTGGTTTTTATTCTGTTATTTAGTCTTTAGTTATAACTTCTGTGATAGCTTATCGTTCTTAGACTGTGATTGAGATTCATTATATCTATACTTGTCCTCCGTTCAGAGTTGAGATTTGATAAGTACATTATATAATTACGTGAGTTGTTGATTAGATAGTAACCTAGGACAACGTTCTACCGCCGATACTGCGGCGTAGGCTGGGCGTTGTTACGTGCTCGTACCCTCACAGTGGGTGCGGGTCGTGACACATTTTTAGTGGTGGCCCATGCAGGTCGAGAGTCGCATTAGTGCGATATCGTGGTAGTACGACGACTTAGTTGTACTGCCGCGAGCCTGCGATAGGATTGAGAGATAGGCTTTAATGGAGAGGCGCTTAATCACAGCTAGGAAAAATTCTGCTTCAATTCATGCCATCTTCATATCTTACTGATTGTCTTCTTTGAAATAAACTGTCCACCTTTGATTTTATCGATTCCTGCTCAGTATTGACTTCCTTTTCGATCTGTCTTCAGGATGGTAGAGACACTATCACATCATTCTGGTACAGTAGCTACTGTAGAGGGGTCTGCCACCTCTCACCTTCAGCAGCCAGCTCCTGGTACCGCAGCCCCAGTCATGCCAGCTGGGGTGGGTGTTTCAGCAGCTTTCGGAGGAGCACCTCCATCAGTTGGGAGGCAGAGTCCGTTGCTTCCCGAGATCCTTCCACCGCAGCAGCCTCCACCTGCGGGGATGGTAGATGCTGCTCATCTATTCTCTTTCGTGGAGAGGATTCTGGCGTCTAACCAGCAATAGCAGCAACAGCAGACTGCCGATTATCGTCAGAGGATTGACGAGGCCCACCAGCCGGTTCGTGCTACAGTAGAGATGGTGACTGCTCAGGGGGAGCAGCAGCAGCCTCGTCGGAAGGAGAAGGATATACAGGACTTCCAGAAGATGCATCCCAGAGAGTTCCTGGGCACTGAGGGCATTCATTATGCAAACGACTGGATAGAGCATATCGAGGAGATATTCAGGCTGGCAGAGATACCAGATCGACTCCATATCGAGGCGGCGGGCAGTCAGATGTAGGACTTAGCCCGTGCGTGGTACCAGACAGATCCCAGAGTGGGAGTTGAGGGCCAGACTTGGGTCCAGTTCAAGGAACTGTTCAAGGAGCAGTTCTTTTCCGATGTGGCCTTGGAAGGCATAGCGGCACAGTTTGAGGGTCTGGTTCAGGGAACCCAGACGGTAGCTGAGTACGCTGGGGAGTTTTGTCGATTGGCCCGGTTCATAGATGACTTGACTGAGAAGACGAAGGCGAGGAAGTTCCGCCGAGGCTTGATTAGGGAGGTTCGATCGCTGACTAAGAGCGACCGGAACGCTACCTTTGCGGAGATATTTTCTGGGGCGATGGCAGCGGAGGACGACCTAGGGTTGAAGTTGAAGAAGGGTCGTGACGTCCAGAGTGGTAGCAGCAACGGAGGCCAGGCCAAGAGGCCTCACATTCAGATTCAGCAGACCCGGGCACCAGTGATGGTTCAGCAGGTGCAGCATCAGTATCAGGGTCAGGACCCGAAGACGATCAGTTGTTCCTACTGCAGGAAGATAGGACACACCAGGGAGCAGTGTAGGAAGAGGCTGAAGGTTTGTTATTCCTGTGGGTCTGAAGCCCACCAGAAGATAGACTGTCCCATTGTACCTCCTTTTGAGGGAGCTAGGCCACTTGTAGCTCAGTACCAGAGGGGTGGAGCTTTTGCGTTGGTGGTCGAGGAGACCGACGCTGCAGGTGATGGGTTAGCAGGTTTGTCCTTTTCATTCTTCTTCCCACTTTCCTGTGTGATTCTATTAGTACCTGCCAGGATATTGTTTTGATTGCTAGATAGTATAGCTACCTCATTCGAGACTGTGAAATCACGACCAGTAGGATTGTGATTGCTTCGACTTTGATTGATTGGGGGTTTGACCTAGGGAGGGTGCGATCATCTTAATTTCGAGGACGAAATTTTTCTAAGGTGGGTAGGATTGTAACACCCAAATTTCCAGATGAGGGTAATTTTGAAATTTTATAAATTCTAATTATTAATTATTGATATTTGATTCACATTATGATTTTTGGTGATTTTTATTAATTTTTAAACTATTTTAAAACTGGTTTAAGTCATGACTTGTGATTTTGATGTGCTGCTAGAGAAACTTGAGAGACTGCATGACCTAGAGCCTAACCATGTCATTAGGATGTTTAATTATCATTTTTAGCCTAGGGGTAATTTGGTCATTTTGACTTATTTGAATTATTTGGTGATTTGTTAAATTGGTGATTTCTAGTTTAACCTTGACTTGTTGAGACCTAGTGAACTAGCCTAGAAGCTAACCCTAGCCATGGTGACCCTAGTCTAACTTGAGTTAACCTATTTTAGTCATTAGAGAATAGTTTTAGAATGAGGAGATTTGGTTTAGTGAATTTTAGTCATGGCTTATGGTTTCATGAAATGACTTATGGCTTAGTTATTTAATTGATCATGACTTAAGCCCATGGGCCATTTAGTGAACCCTAACCCTAATTATTAAACCTATGAACAGCCACATAGGGATCCCTACCCTATTTAAACACTTATTCATGAGGGCTTGCCTCTTTTTATCATTCCAACACTTGGAGAAAAGAGAGGTATTCTTCCCCCTTCCAAAAATTTCCATTTATTCATTTGATCTCCTTTTTCATCCTAATCTTTTTCACTAGGTTCTAACTTTTGTATATTTAATATTTCTGGAGGTTAATATCAGTTTTGGGCTCAATTGGAGCATTTGGCCATCAAGAGGAATACCCCCCATTTGGAGCTTTTCTTGTAATTTTCACCTATAGGTAAAACTCCTCAAATTGATTTAAAATTCGGTTTTCTTTGCATGTAGGACTAGATCTAGGAGTCCCCCTAGGTGTTCCTGAAATTTGGGTGAATTTCGTGTCCGTTTGGTGTCCGTATCGGATACGTGTCGTAGTGTATTTTAAGTGTTCGACGAAATACCCGAACCGATTCGATTTGCAAATTTTGCAAATCTATTTCAATAGAATCCTAGATCTATGGGTTGCTTATTGATTTCTATATTTTCTTCCTAATTTTTGAGTCGTGTCGTGTCCACACGAGGACACGAACACGCTGTCCGTGCACTGTGCACTGTGTCCTGCATCACGGGGTCTATTTCTTCCGACACAGGATACGAAGAAACACCAAATTTTGGGTGAGTGTTGGGGCAGTGACTGCCACCATGCTCCCAAAATTTGGGAGCATCTCGTTTTGTGTGCGAGGAGAAATCCTCCTCGCACTGGTCGCAGTGGCCGCGCGTGCGCACTGTACGCGCGGGTAAAACCCCCACTGGTACGCACTGATTGCTTTGACACGACACAACCCTGACTCAGTGCAGACACTTGGACATGTCCCCGTATACCTGACGAACCCCTAGACACGACCACGAGACTTTAGGACACTTGTGTCGTGTGCTATACGTGTTTGAACGCGTGCACGACGTCGCGCACTATCCAGTGTGTCGTGTGGTATTTGAGTGGTTTGGACACGGCTGTGTCCACTTGGTTGGACACGAATGCTTGGGTTGACACGTGCACGTGTGTGTTACTATTTACCAACCTTTAATTCATAGTTTTAACATGATTTTGGTACTCGAAACTGATTCTTCCCAATCACTGATACCATATGTTTAAATTCGAAATTTCTGAATTGAATTCCATTTTAATCTGTTTTAGATGTTGTTTTGAATCACTTAATTGTTTCCTACATGTGTAATAGGACTTGCTAGGTTGGTTTTACACATTAGTTGAGGCTTTGCACTTAAGAATAGGATTTCGAATATGGGTTGGGGGTGTCCAAAGGGACTGGACTGATACACACAGTCCAGGAATACTCCTGATTCTGATTTTAAAATTCCTATTCAAAACTGAGAATTTATGATTCAAATACATGCTTATTCAATCACCTGTTGTTAGTTACTTAAATGTTAAATTGTAATTGAGTTAGAGCAATTGATTAATGGGTTTTTGACTTGGAATGGTGTTAAGTGAACAGCCAATTCGGTTTTGAACTGTTATAGGATTTCCCCTCAAAAACTAAACTTGGTATTTAAATTGTCATGTTTAAGTCCATGTACTTTTGTTAGTCACTGTTAGTGATGTTGGAATGATTAGGTTTCACAATAAGTTGGTTTGATGTTGTGTTAGAAATGAGGATTCGAGAAATGGGATGATTTGGATTTCGAAATTTAGACAGAGCTTGAACTGTCATTTTGACACCCCCACACAATCTGAAATGGACCCTCACTTCACTCTTGTATTCCCACACTCACATGTCAATGCTAGCACTTCACATTTTCACCCACACATTCTTGCATTCACACATGCCAATATCACACACACACTCAATGTATATTCATACACACACACATCCTATTTGACACACTATTTTCACACATTGCTCTATAACACACATCTGTCACACCCTCCACACATGTCATACACACACATTGTTTTCCTAGCACATGGCCTTCTACCCACATCTCAGTTTTCCAATTCATATCACACTTGGGCATGCCACCATGTTAATTGACACACATACACGCAACACTGAGAATTCATTCATATATGTTCTTGAGAAGTGTGTTTGTGATTCCTGAGATTATATATTGTATGCCTATAGCTACATATATATGTGTATATATAAGTGGGGTTCATGTGAATTGTGTTTCAGTTTGGGGGTTGGTGTCAGAACATGAGGAGAGGGTAGGCGCAGGTAGAGGGGTCTTCCTTAGGCTAGGTCCCCTGCTGCTCGAGTGGTGCATTTGCACTAGCAGCAAGCACTTGCAGGTAGGCATGGCTTAGTTTCATTGCAATGCAACATGGTTGCAGCAATGGCAGGGAGTAGCAGCTGCATTAACAGTAGGAGGAGCAGTGGCCAGTAGCAGGGTTGTATAGCCCTGGCTTGGCCTGGGTTGCATTGCAGCAGCAACATTGCAGCCAGGGTAGCAGTAGGCAGGTAGGGTGTTGGGGTAGACTTGGAGGGCTGTGTTGTGTGGCCTATTAGAGATGTTATAGGGGTTGGTTGGTATCTGTTGTAATGGCTCTGTTTGGGTTGATACTGGTTAGTAGGCTAGTACAAGGTTGTTAGGAGAAAGTTTGGTTGAAGATAGTGTAGTGTAGGAAGTTATAAGTTCTTGTTATAGGTTATGGTTGCATTCTAAGTTTTCATTATCTACATTTTCCTGTATATTAAGTTGAGTTGTGTTAGTTTATAAAGAAGGATAGTAGGCCATAGTGTTAGGCTTGGGCAGGCTAAGGATGAAGATTAGGCTTAGCCATAGGCTATGGGGGTTGAGTTTCCCTATTACATATATTATAAGGATATATAGGGATAGTGTATTATAAGTGTTGAGATATAAGCATATACATTATGAGGTAGATATATAGATGTGGTATAGGGTAATACCTAGATAGACTAGAAGGTTGACCAATAATGGACTTTTGGATAAGTTTGACCCAATGGTTCATGTTGACTAGACTGTTGACCAAAAGTCAACATTAGTCTGGATGTGACCAATTGACCTAGTTTGACTCGAGTATTGACTTGGGTCGACCCAGAGTTGACCAAGTTTGACATGGACTTAGTTTGACCTAGATAGTTGACCAGGGTTGACTTAGAGTTGACTTTGACCTAGATTTGACTTAGAAACATGTAGATTGCATCATAAACTTCATTTGTCTTATTTTAAATATATTATAACATGTATTGCTCTAGTTAGGACATTGTGACTCCGGTGCAGACATATGGCATTACACTACTCTTTTCAGAGTATCAGGCGAGTACATTCTCTGATAGTTCTCTCATTTATTTGTCAGTTACTGTATTTCAGTACTATTTAGTTTTATGTGAATCTCTGATACCACACGTATGGATATTTCTGGATTCATGTATGCGACACACTCACCATATTATCTGGCCTCTATTACTGGAATCACCGGAATCATTCCGGAATCTATTTCTGGAATCATTATATTTTGGCTGGACTCATCTCGATTCTCGTGTCGAATTCTGGATTCATTTGTATTGCGGGGCGGAGAAATATTGAGTAAGACATGTAGATATACCCCAAATCTGGAATCTCCAACTGGAATCTACTGAAAGCATAGCCATCTCTCGTCTGATCAGTGAGAGGTGTGTCTGATTACCCACAGCCGTTTACATGTCGATCTCGGTATTTTAAAACACACTATTAGATTAGCTGGACTCACCTGGATTCTTGATCACTACCTAGAATCATCTGGTACTGGATTCATCTTGTATTAGATTCATCCCGTACTGGATTTATAGTAGCTTTACACTTGTTTTACATTACTGCCTGGACTCATTATGTTACTTTAGTTCAGCTAGATTTATTTACAGTCGTCATTGCCATCATTCTTCTCTTGTTTAGTTACTTTACTTTCCTTGTGTCTTACTGTTCTCTATACCATCACCAAATATAAACTGCCATATTCATCAATAAAACTGTCTATAACTGCTTTATAGTTCCCTGTCATTTACTTGGGTTTTCTTGATGAGTTGTACTCATTCCTGTCCTGACTGGACCTGTTGAAAATTTTACAGATGATTGCCCTGAGGACACATGTCCTACTTATTACTGAGGAGATGGCTTAGCTACCTTTGGCCCCGACACTCAGGAGTGAATTAGCTAGTTGTTGTTTAGCTTTCATGTTTAGAACTTGAGTTGTATATAGTTGAGATTGTAGTTGAGTTTTTCTGAGATTATATTCTTAGTTGTTGGTTTTTATTCTGTTATTTAGTCTTTAGTTATAACTTCTGTGATATCTTATCGTTCTTAGACTGTGATTGAGATTCATTATATCTATACTTGTCCTCCGTTCGGAGTTGAGATTTGACAAGTACATTATATAATTGCGTGAGTTGTTGATTAGATAGTAACCTAGGACAGCGTTCTACCGCCGACACTGCGGCGTAGGCTGGGCGTTGTTACGTGCTCGTACCCTCACAGTGGGTGCAGGTCGTGACACGTCCAGCCTATGCCGCAGTATCAGCGTATCTAGACCTCAATATAAATCATCTCAACAGTACAAGTCCAAGGATATCAATAAGTACTCAATCACAACATGGTAAAGAAAGAAATAAATAAGGAAAGATAACTCAAAATAATATCACTAAATTATCAAAGTTAACAATTTAGTCCCCAAATATTTATACAAGCCAAGTAATAATCCGGAGACAAATTCGGTCAACTAATGGAAATGAACTAGAGCATAAACTAGAAATAGGGAAACAATAGTCTAGCTCCCGAAGATCAACTCATAGTCCATGGTGCATCAAGATCGGTCTAAATTATAGCATCCATTGTAAGTCCAAGAATGTGAGCACATCTCCTAAAAATGTTGTTATCCAGTTAGGATTAGAGCAAGTATAAATATTATACACTATTTATAATATGATAGTGTAACCTCCATTCCCGAAATTTTGATTATTTTTAATTTTCTGATTTAATTTAGAAATTATTGTTATTTTGGTATTAGCTAAGAGGGATGTCATTTTAGCGAGGAAAGGACTTATGGTAATTTGTAAAGAGGGAGTGACAAGTTTAGTAAATGCCTACTTATTTATAGATGGGAACTTTCTAGATTTAAATAGTTAAGTATGCGTTTAATTAGCATGTGGTGGTTAGTTGGTTATAACTAACCTTTTCTAGATTATTCTTAATTTGTTAGAGGAGGGGGATGAACCTAGTTAATAATGTTTCCTAGGTTAATTAACATGTACTCTTTATTTAGTTGTAACTAACTAATTCTAGATTGTTCCTATCACATGTGATTCTTGGGCCTATGGCTTAAGACGAAGCCTATAAATACCCCTACTTTCATTAGCACTAATCATCCCAAGCCTAATAAACTACTCCAAACCATTGTGTCCAGCCGTGTCCATTACATTTCCTTCACATCTAGCTATTACATATATATTTTTGTGTCCGACACAGGACACATCCAACTCTGACACAAAACCACCCAAATCCTATTTTTCGGTATCCAACATTCAGGATACTCCACATTTTTTGTGTCCAGCACAAATATGGACATGTAACAGACATCACCCCAAAATTTCTGTCATGTGTCCTGAATCACATGATACATTACAAACTCCCTGACATAACTAATTGACACATCAGAAACCTAAACACCAGCTCTGTCCTCGTCGACCGTCGCCATGATCGTCGGAGTCCTCGACCTAGCCCCATCGAAGTGTCGCGACCGAGCCACAGCCTTGAGCCACCATCCTCGTGTTCGGTTCATTGATTGGAGCTTCCCCATTTCCACCACCGTGTAGACCCATCCATCGCAGTTCGGAGCCCTAGACGATCTGGCCGTTTTTCTCTAACGTACCATACCGGAGCCCCGTCCTCACCGCCGTGTTGCTCGATGCTGTTGGAGTGGGTGGGGTTCCCAACCTATGTGGAGAAGATCCCGGAGTGCGACGAGCGCCTTCCGATGTCGGAGAAGCTCGGGAGTAGTTGTTACTGCTGCTGCTGCCCCAAAAGGGGTTCTGGACCAAGTCTACCGAGTTCGGGCTGAACTCGGTCCCAGGTCGAGTTCTGGCCGAACTCGGTCTGGCCATTCCAGGGTTTGGCCATCCAGTGCTGGTTGCCCCGCACAGAGTTCTGGCCGAACTCTGTGTGTCGGGGGGCTGAAGCGGATTTCAGGATGAGTTTTCATCATTGGATCTAATCCAACGGTCCAGGTTGGTTGCGGGATTAGGGAGATATATTGAGTTTTCTCAACCCTAACTTATAATCGCATTGGACAACACAAGTTTGAGAGAGAAGGAGGCAAGAGTGCCATTGCAACTTCGGAGAAGAAGACGGAGGATTGAAGGTCGCTGTTCGAAGGAGATCGTGTTCGGGTAATCTCTACTCGTCGTTCTCGCTCTTCGTAGCCTTGTAATCATTGTTCTTGTCTCTGAGTGTTGTGGGGATCCGATTTGGATCGGGAGGAGTTTGTAGAGGGTGTAATTCTTCTATTCCATTAGTGGAGGCTTCTCAGGGTTGGACTCCGATCGTCCCGTGGTTTTTCCCGCAAGGGTTTCCACGTCAAAAATTCTCTGTGTCTGCGTGATTGTTTTTGTGTGCTTGTTTTTGGGTTCGTGCGTTGTTTGCTCGGTCCTCTCGCATGTACTCTCCGGTTTGGGGAAAGGTTTCCGCGCTTCTTTTCCGACAGAGTGGTATCAGAGCTTTGGGTTCAAAGGGTGTCAGGAGTTGACAGAGGAACCAGAGAGGAGAGATGGACGCGAAGCCGGTGCGCATGGTGAACCTTAATGGCATAAACTATCATTATTGGCGGAGCAAGATGAAGGATTTGCTATTTGTCAAGAAGCTGCATCTACCTGTGTTTGCAACCGAGAGGCCCAGTGATAAATCCGAGGAGGACTGGAAGTTCGAGCACATACAGGTGTGTGGGTACATGCGGCAGTTTGTTGATGAGAACGTGTACAACCACGTTGCCAATATTGAGCACGCGAAGACGTTGTGGGATAAGCTGGAATCCTTGTATACGAAGAAGACCGGGGTAAACAAGTTGTTCCTGATCCGAACGATGATGGGTCTGCGGTACAAGGATGGGGCGTCTATTACGGATCACTTGAGTGATTTCCAGGGCGTGGTTGACCAGCTATCTTCTATGGGAGTCAAGTTCGACGACGAAGTTCAGGGACTGTGGCTGCTGTGTACCTTGCCAGACTCGTGGGAGACCGTACGAGTATCTATGATCGCTTCTGCTCCAGAGGGCGTGGTCAGTCTGGAGTTTGCCAAGAGCGGGGTGTTGAATGAAGAGATGCGGAGACGTTCTCAGGGCACTTCATCCACATCCCACCACTCAGAGGCACTTGTTTCAGAGAGCCGCAGAAGGGGCAAAAGCAGGGGTCCAGGTGGTGGCAGAGACAAGAGCAGGGGGAAGTCCAAGGGTCGTTACGAGGACTCAGAGTGTTACCATTGCGGTAAGAAGGGCCATATCAAGCGGAATTGTTTCGCTTGGAAGAAGGAGAAGAAGGGCGACAAGGGGAAGCAAGAAGAGAACACTACAGCGGCGGCCTCGGTACATGGAGGCGATGTGATCGTCGTAGGTGATGAGGTCATTACTAACCTCGCCTGCGATGACAATTCTTGGCTGGTGGACTCAGGGGCTTCAGCACATGTATCTCACAATAGGGCACTGTTTGCCACTTACATGACAGGCGACTGTAGCGTGTTGAAGATAGGCAACAGAGATGTGTCGAAGGCGATTGCCATTGGAGATGTGCATTTGAGAACGAAGACGGGTGCGGTTCTTGTTCTCAAGGATGTTCGTCATGTCCCTGATATCCGTTTCAACCTGGTGTCGGTTGGAAGGTTGGATGACGAGGGATTCTTCAGTCTCTTTGGGAATAGTCAGTGGAAGCTTTCCAGAGGTTCGATGGTGATTGCCAGAGGAAGCAAGAAGTCCGGTCTCTACTATATGGAGGGGAGCGCAGAGGGGGCACAGGAGGTGAACGCAGTCAGTGACGCGTCTACCGAGTTGTGGCACAGGCGGCTCGGCCATATCAGCGAGAAGGGGATGAGCTACTTGGTGAACAGGAAAGTGATTCCGGGGCTCAAGTCTACAAAGTTGGAGAAGTGCACGCACTGTTTGGCTGGGAAGCAAAATAGGGTGTCTTTCCAGAGTCACCCAAGTTCGAGGAAGCCGGCGTTGCTCGAGTTGATTCACTCGGATGTCTGCGGTCCTATGAAGGTAAAATCTCTTGGTGGTGCTTCTTACTTTGTGACTTTTATTGATGACTGTTCCAGGAAGGTTTGGGTCTATGCCTTAAAGACCAAGGATCAGGTGCTGCCTACTTTCAAGGAGTTTCAGGCCTCCGTTGAAAGGGAGACGGGCAAGAAGTTGTTGTGTGTTCGATCCGACAATGGCGGCGAATACATCGGTCCCTTTGATGCGTATTGCAGAGAGCAAGGAATACGACACCAGAAGACTCCGCCAAAGACACCTCAGCTCAATGGTGTAGCGGAGCGCATGAACAGGACACTGATGGAGAGGGTGCGGTGTTTGCTGTCAGAAGCAAACTTGCCGGGCAGTTATTGGGGTGAGGCTCTTCTCACAGCTGCTTATATTATTAATTTGTCTCCTAGTGCTCCTTTGCAGGGTGATGTGCCTGACAAAGTATGGTACGGCAAGGAGCCGTCATACAGTCACCTGCGGGCGTTTGGTTGTAAAGCTTTCGTGCATGTACCGAAGGACGAGAGGACCAAACTTGAGCCGAAGACGAGGCGATGCGTCTTTGTCGGCTATGGTCGGGATGAGTTTGGCTATAGACTCTACGACCCAGTGGAAGGAAAGCTCTACAGAAGCAGGGACGTGGTGTTCGTCGAGGATCAGACCATGACCAACACTCAGGATTCCGAGATGCCTTCTGAGGCTGAGGAATTGCCTGAGTTAGAGTCATTTCGCTTCGAGCAGTTTCCAGAGGACATCGCAGAGGATCCAGTTATGGGGGAGCCGGTACATGGAGTTGCTCCCAACCTTGATCATCAGCCTGCTGATGGTGGTCAGGTGTGTCCCTCAGGAGGATGAGCATGCCGGAGAGGTAGTTCCTGAAGGGGAGGAGGCTGTCGGTATACAGCCAGCACCAGTGGCTCCACTGAGAAGGAGCAACAGGGATCGTCGACCATCTACGATATACTCGCCAGATGAGTATGTGCTACTGACTGACGGGGGAGAGCCCGAAAGTTTCGTAGAGGCTATGGAAGACGAACACAGGCAGGAGTGGATGGTGGCTATGCAGGAGGAGATGAGTTCCTTGCACACCAATTCTACTTATGATCTGGTGCGGTTGCCAAAGGGCAAGAAGGCTTTGAAAAATCGATGGGTGTTCAGAGTGAAGCAGACGGATGATGCTACTCGCCCTCGATACAAAGCGAGGCTGGTAGTCAAGGGCTACGGTCAGCGGAAAGGCGTGGATTATGATGAAATCTTTTCGTCTGTCGTCAAGCATTCGTTTATTCGGGTGGTGCTAGCATTAGCAGCCAGTTTCGACTTGGAGGTCGAGCAGATGGACGTGAAGACGGCGTTCCTCCACGGTGATCTTGAGGAGGAGTTGTACATGGAGCAGCCGGAGGGATTCTGTGAGAAGGGCAAGTCATATTTGGTCTGCCGGTTGAGGAAGAGCTTGTATGGTCTGAAGCAGGCTCCGAGGCAGTGGTACAGGAAGTTCGAGTCGTTTATGGGGGAGCATGGTTATGTACGGACGACGTCGGACCATTGTGTATTTGTGAGGTATTATGCCAATGATGATTTTATCATCTTATTGCTCTATGTTGATGATATGCTATTAGTGGGTCGGAATGCCACTAGGATAGCGGAGTTGAAGCGCCAGCTGGGCGCGGCCTTCTCTATGAAGGATTTGGGCACAGCGAAGACTATTCTTGGCATGGAGATCAGCCGAGAGATAGAGTCCAAGCTGCTACACTTGTCCCAAAAGAAGTACATTCACCGGGTACTTCAGCGTTTCGGGATGGACGGGTCGAAGAAAGTGAGTTCCCCCCTCGCGGCTCACTTTAAGTTCACTGAGGAGCAGTGTCCATCTACCGAGGGCGAAAAGGAAGATATGGAGCGGGTTCCATATGCTTCAGCTGTGGAAAACCTTATGTATGCCATGGTGTGTACGAGGCCAGATATTGCTCATGCAGTTGGTACGGTTAGCAGGTATCTTTCGAATCCTGGAAGGGTACACTGGAGTGCGGTCAAGTGGATTCTACGATATCTTCAGGGCACTGCTGGTTGGAGACTTTCCTTTGGTGGTGACGAGCCGAAGCTGGTTGGGTATACCGACGCTGATATGGCTGGAGATGTAGACACGAGGCGATCGACTTCAGGCTACGTGATGATGTTTGCGGGAGGAGCAGTGTCGTGGCAGTCGCGGTTGCAGAAGTGTATTGCCTTGTCGACGACGGAGACGGAATACATTGCGGCGACGGAGGCTTGCAAGGAGCTGTTGTGGATGAAGAAGCTGTTGCAGGAAATAGGACTGAAGCAAGAGCAGTATACTTTGCTTTGCGACAGTCAGAGTGCTATCCATCTTGTGAAGAATCAGACGTTTCATAGCCGGTCCAAGCACATCGAGACTCGGTATCATTGGATACGGGATGTGGTTGAGAAGAAGGACGCGGAGCTTGAGAAGGTGCATACAGATGATAACGGAGCTGATATGTTCACGAAGATTCTACCAAGGGGGAAGTTTGAGTACTGCAGGCAGATCGTCGGGATGACGACGTCCTCCCCATAGTTGTGAAGGGGAAGATTTGTTGGAGTGGGTGGGGTTCCCAACCTATGTGGAGAAGATCCCGGAGTGCGACGAGCGCCGTCCGATGTCGGAGAAGCTCGGGAGTAGTTGTTACTGCTGCTGCTGCCCCAAAAGGGGTTCTGGACCAAGTCTGCCGAGTTCGGGCCGAACTCGGTCCCAGGCCAAGTTCTGGCCGAACTCGGTCTGGCCGTTCCAAGGTTTGGCCATCCAGTGCTGGTTGCCCCGCACAGAGTTCTGGCCGAACTCTGTGTGTCGGGGGGCTGAAGCGGATTTCAGGATGAGTTTTCATCATTGGATCTAATCCAACGGTCCAGGTTGGTTGCGGGATTAGGGAGATATATTGAGTTTTCTCAACCCTAACTTATAATTGCATTGGACAACACAAGTTTGAAAGAGAAGGAGGCAAGAGTGCCATTGCAACTTCGGAGAAGAAGACGGAGGATTGAAGGTCGCTGTTCGAAGGAGATCGTGTTCGGGTAATCTCTACTCGTCGTTCTCGCTCTTCGTAGCCTTGTAATCATTGTTCTTGTCTCTGAGTGTTGTGGGGATCCGATTTGGATCGGGAGGAGTTTGTAGAGGGTGTAATTCTTCTATTCCATTAGTGGAGGCTTCTCAGGGTTGGACTCCGATCATCCCGTGGTTTTTCCCGCAAGGGTTTCCACGTCAAAAATTCTCTGTGTCTGCGTGATTGTTCTTGTGTGCTTGTTTTTGGGTTCGTGCGTTGTTTGCTCGGTCCTCTCGCAGGTACTCTCCGGTTTGGGGAAAGGTTTCCGTGCTTCTTTCCCAACAGATGCTGCCTCCCCTCGCCTGTTGACCCAGATCTGTACCTGATCCCCGCAAGCAATCGCCGCCTCCTTCCTCGAGCTCCATACCGGACCTCGCCACTCATAGTGCCGACTCAAGCCACCTCGCAGCCAGACCTGGCCAGTCTCCGTCTCGCCTCTCCGACTCGTCATTGGACGGCGACCGACGACCTTGATCTCCGCCTCGAGTCTCCCGTAGCCATCAGAACCCTCGTCGTTGCTCTAGATCTGAGCCACTGGTCGACGAAGTCCACCACCCGTCGTCCGCCTGTAGTCTCCTCGAACGTAGCCACATTGCCGTGTCCAGCACCGCTTCCCTCCTCCGCCGACTCCGTTCGTAGTCATCTCGTCGGAACCCTAGGATTCGCCGTCGCGTTCCCCGCAGCTTTTCGGAGCAGCAACCGAGCCACCTCGTCTGATCCTCTGCTTCTCGATAACCGCCTCCCGCACGGACTGGCTGCAATTCCGTCGAAGCTAGGTGAACGTCTTCTCATTCTTTCTTCTTCTCTAATTCCTCGAGAAGCTTCTGTTGCTTCTTCTTTTGAGTGTTCTAGTGAGTGTGAAATAAGACAGAAAGAAAGTGAAGAGAAAGAGACGGGTTAGGTAAGGAACCTTGGGCCGGGTTATAGGCTAAGCATTGATGGGTCTGTAGAAAGAAAAAAAATAGAAAAAGAGAAAAAAAAATGAAAGGGATTCATGGGTTGGGCCAGAGCCCAATAGCTGAAAAGAAAAGATGGAAACAAAATGAGGAAAAAAATGAAAGATTAGGCCTGTTTGAGTTGGGCCTAGGCCATATTTCAGGAAAATAAAAGCAAAAGAGGAAAAAAAATGGTTACAGGCTTAAGTGGTTTGATTGGAATTTAGGAAAATATTTTCGAGGTTTGTACATGAAGACTTTTGTAGGGAAGCACTATTGGGCTGGGTTGATTCATTTAGGGATCCTTTGGGCTTTGATTTTGACCAAGATTTCTAGGGATCATTACTTATAAGGACGTAATAAATAGAATTGTGTTTTGACTACGTTCTAGACATGGGACAATTTTTGGCAACTTGGACTTGAGGCAACTACTCCGTATTTATGTTTATCCATATTTAATAAATGCAAGTTTCTTTATTGTTGGTCCGAATGCATATTGCATATTGAGACACGACTTTGACACGATGAGATTATTGTACTTGACTCTGCATTAGGGGTGAGCAAATACAGACCGATACCGAAAATTCGACCGAATATCAATTAAAAATATCCCAAAAAATTGAACCAAAATTATGTACCGATACCGAATTGTCGAACCGACTAAAATATGGTATAATGGTAGTGGTAACGGTTTGAATATAATACCATACCCAAAATATCGAACCGAACCGATAATATATATATATATATATATATATATATATATATATATATATATATATATATATATATATATATATATATATATATATATTGTTTTTTTAGATTGTTGTTTCGTGATTAATTTTATACTACTCATTTTCATTTTTATTATTGTTTTAATCAGTTTCTTAAAACTTAGTATGGATTTTAGTGGATATGGAAGTAATTTATTTTTGATTTTTTAGCTTATGTGTTTGTGTTATAAAATTTTGAAGTAAATTTTGGTTACTTAAACTTATGCTAAAGATTAAATTTAGCGACTGTATTTGATCTTTTAAGCTCATTTTTAAGTGTTTGCGACTTGTTACATATTGTTCTAATAATTTTGATAAATTGTTTGGTTGGTAGAGACTTGGCTTTGAAATTTTATGCTTCCAAAAATGTAAAAAAAATATTATAAATAAAGAGGTTCTACAATATTAAGTGTGTTGATTAATCAAATGTTAATTGGTAAAATATCGATACCGAACAAAAATCGACTGACTGTCGATTTAACCGAAACCGAAAAAATTGATTCTAAATGGTACGATATTGGTATTGATTTTTTAAATACCTATTTTTTTTAAATATCGAAAAGTTCAATCAAATACCGACTAATTATACCGATGCTCACCCCTACTCTACATCATTGATATGTATCTGATTCTGATTCTGACTTTGATTTTTGAACCATTGGGAGGGGAAATGTTAAGTAGATATGTGGCTAAACCATTGTACTGTACGAATCATAGTTCGACATGCATCGCACGTATGTTCGAACCTGACTAAGTCTTAACCTAGACTTAGCCGGCCACATATTAAAAATGACATTTCAATTCATATAGGATTTTAGCTTGATCATTATTGTTCCATATTCTGTTTCTCATGATTGTTCGTATTGCAGGTTGCATTCCATTACAGTTTTTCATTGCATTGTCTGGTTCAGTTTCTATATTCTCTTGCTTTATTTTATATTGTGCGACATTTATACGGGGATGTAGTTTGCTCCTTTCTTGATTGGATCATTGTCTACAGGTGATGACATATTAGCATGGAGATTTGCTTTGGAGGTTTTAGAGATATAGTTAGTTTAGATCATTTATGTACTATTCATATTATATATTATTTTGAGGATTCCAGATTTGTCTTCGAGAAAAGATGGATATGTATAATGTACAAAAAGACTATTAGTGTACTGTGGTGATCACGTGCGTGAGTGGGTAGTTTACTGCTTTAGTTTTGTGATTGAGCATGATTTGCAATTTTTTGAGATGGATAAATATTTATCAAGGTCTAGGCAGCTCATTACCGTCGATTCTGCGGCGTAGGCTGGACGTGCTCACAACTCGTACCCGATCATGCGTGTGCAGGACGTGACAGATAGAAACTACATAACATGAAATAGAATATAAGATACAAGAAAATAGTAAATTTTAATCATGGTATGACAAGTAAGATAGACAGGTATACAGGATAATCATGGCATATGACAATCAATATGAATGCATAAGTCATAACTATACTAAGTGTGTTGAAATACCATGTTCTATATGTGATCAGGCTGAAGGATCTACTTGGTACGGCTCAATTATACGTGACGTGTATGATTTAGCTATTAATAGGGAACAAGGAATACATGTTTTGATCACATATATGCCAAGGTATTTCACATCCAAATAGTAATCCTGGATTCAATCACAACAAGAAAACATGTATATGATAAGCACAAGAACAGAAAAATACGGTAATCATACAAAAGAATCCATAACACTAATTTTGTGTGATAGTCATGACAATAATCATGGAATGTACATCTAAATCATGAAATAGAGTAACTATCAGGAAATAAAGAAAATCATTGTATGTACTAACCTTGGGTTGTTGTAGTCGATATGCACGACACGAACGTGTCAACAGGAGATATATTAGAAGCTAAAGTCCATAATAATCTCTAATAATAATTCTCAAGATCGCATCATCCCAAATCATATTCATAGAAGATCATGTCGTCCAATAATAGATCCCTCACCCAAATATTCCATGATTGGTCCATAAATGGAATAACTCATAATCATTGGTTAATTTAGAAGTGATCGTCCAAAAGTGACAAAGAAATATGAAGGTACGATTAGTCACGATCAAGATTTAATAATCGAAGAGAGTTGCATAATTAATACATATAACTATTTTAGAAATTGTTTATAATATTTGGAATATTTAAAAACCTAGAAAATTATTTCTAAATATTTAAAAACCTAGAAAATTATTTTAGGGCTTTAAACTCCTAGTTTTTCAAATATAATTTTGGGTCAAAACTATATTTTAAAATAGATAGAAAATACTATAATAATATATTTAGGGTCTCTAATCCCAATTTGAATAATTGTATTGCCAAAAGTCTGATAAAACTATTAAACTAATAATGTAGAGTTAGAAGCCCATGATTTATTATTTAAATATTAATCATAATATTAAACATAATGATAATAATACTAATTATTATACTATATACTTTTTTTTACATATATACATATTTATATACGCCTCCATCTTCGAGAATGGAAGGTTCGGGATCTTTCAACATATAACCAACATTGACAAGTTGAAGAGTCAAGGAAATCTTCCTCCTCCAAATGTTATAGTGTTCACCGTTCTCAAGTTTGTGAAAACTTATATCAAGAAGGCTTGTAAGGTTGGAATATCATTTTCGTGATCTTGTTTGAGATTGTTAGTCCTGAAGACAGATCTTGTCACGACCCGTACCCTAGAGTAAGGGTACGAGACGTGGATACGTCCAGCCTACCCTGCAGTGTCGGCGGTAGAACGCTGTCCTAGGTTAACATACATCTAACAATATATATATCTAAACAGTTTATACTCCCCGAATGGGGGTGACATAGCAGTAATAAACTCAATCACAACTAAGGGAGAGATAGCACGATATGAAATAGAACTCAAGGAAACAAATAGATGTTAAAGAAGTCTAAGATAATCCCAGCAAATATCCAAAAGTACATGGTCTCAGATACAGAATGAAAGAATATATACAACTCAGAACTCAGAATAAAGTCTAGCTAAAATATTTCTCAAGACTACATAAAAGAAGATAAGCCTAACTAATCTAGTCTAGGCAATCGGGGTGATATCCTCAGCTAGAGCTGGGTCCTCCTGAGGGTCCAGCTCGCAAGTGTCATCTAAGGCTGCCCTGTAGAAGGTGTCCAGGCAGGCCTCCTCCTCGTCCTCTGTAATATTTTCAACAGGTCCAGTCAGGACATGAGCGAGTACAGTACATCTCAACAGTTCATAGCAGGTTAGAAAATATAATCATGCAGTAAAGTAAGATACAGGTGCTGAAGAATACAGTATGTAAACAGAGAAAGAGAACTGTAATAGAAATATCTACTATAAGTAAGGAACTAACAGTGGCTAGTGAGTCAGAGTACAGGATAGCACATGTAAACAGGACAGTTTTGTACATGATCAACACTAAAGAGTTGTACATGATCTACACTACTATAGAATTGTTCACATGACTACTAGCACTCCTCCATTTTCCCCAATCAATACACAAGGATCTAAGCAGGTTATGTTATTGTACATGATATCATATGGGACCCATGAAAGGGTGCACATGATAGTATACATGAGGGCTCCGTGAAAATGAGAGTACAAGATTCACTGGAGTGTACACGTATAAAGAAAGCACAGGAGTACATGATGAAAGTGAAATGCACATGACACAATGTACCTGATGCTCCCGAGGGGGATAACATCGCATGAAGAGATTCATATAGTACCAATCCGTGATAATGTCGTGACAGCACAAGTAAAGTAATTTAATACAGGAAATAATTCTAAACAGGATATAAAATGATCAGAGAATGTACTCGCCTGGTATCTGAGTGTCCGATATAAAAGTACTGTCCGAGGAGTGGTGTCTGGCTCCTAATTAGAACAGCACAAGTCACAACAAGTCCAAAATGGTATAATGAAGTCCTACTATGCATTCTACATGATTCTAGGTCAATCTAGGCCAAAGTCAACTCTTGGTCAACTCTGGTCAACCCTAGAAGTCAAACTAGGTCAACCAAGTCTAAATTAGGTCAAACTAGTCTACACTAGACTACATTAGCCTAATACTAGGTCACTCAACCTACACTAGCTAGTACACACACTACTAGGCTATCTAGACCAACTACAAGTTATAAGTTAACTAACACCACATGTAAATACACTAGCTAGGTACCCATATACCTATACATAGGTATAGGCACAAACACATATCATGGATATATATATATATACATCACATACCTACCTTAGGTTATATGACATATATATTAGGAACTAACATATATCTATATACATTTAGATATAGGCTCAAACATATATACATATATTATATATATATTGCATACAACCTATACATTAACCTACAAATTGGAATAATAGGAAAATAGAGAGAGAGAGAGTAAATGTGTGTGTGTTATGTGTATGTGTGTGTGTTATGTGAGAGGGTGTGAGTATGGGAAGAAGAGTGGACTGTGAGGGTGCTATGTGTAATGTAAAACTGAAATAGTGTGAATTGATTGAGTATAAGGGAGTGAGGGTGTCATAGGAACATGCAAAACAGTGAACTAATGGGTGTGTGTGACTGGAACTAAAGAGGGGTACCCTAGACTGTGTGCTCATATAAAACCATATACATTCTCAGATTTCCAGGAAAGACAGGAACTTAACAGCTACTCAATCAACTTAGACTCATCATTCAGAAACCCAACAACATATATCTAACAAACACTAATATACATTAATTCTTAGATTATGAAGAACATTGCAATTAAATGTAAAGGGAAAATCAGGTTGTCAATAACTGGGAATGAAATCCCCAACAACTGTTCCTGGAGACTGAACTCAGTCCCAGGTTTCAGTCTCCAGTTCAGTCCCTACCCAGTTTGCATATCACATAGGAAACATTCCTAGATTCAAAATAGAACTCAAAATAACAGTCTAAACCAGTTACTATATGACAGTTCTCATATACCAGTCCAACTCAACACCAAAACAGCTCTAAATTCACGCACAAGTAGAATTAACATAGAAGAACAACATTAGGGTAATAAACCAACATTTAACATCAGTTTAATAGGTTAAAATAGCTGCTAAAGTTCAGTATTTGCAAACTGGAAATGTGACAGGAAAATACTTGTATCAGCTAATTTGGGTAAATGAGAAATCGATTTGGAAATTAAACTAAAACATGAACCTATTGGTTGGTAACTGAAACAACCCATGTGCACAAGCCCCACACTCCATTTCGTGTCACCCAAGGTCGGACACGGCGTGTCCAATACAAAGAAAACTCAAAAACAAACACAACAGTGCACAGTCCAGTGCACTATCTCGTGCACACGTGCACTCGTGTCGTGCACACGACACAGGACACTTCGTGTCTCGTGCACGTATCAGTAGGTTCACCTAGTGTCAAGCTAAGTGTCCAAGCACCTGCACTGAGTCCTAGAGTGTCGTGTCCTGCGATACAGAGCCGTATTAGTGCACTATTTCACGTGTGCACTGCACAGTGTGAATTCAGTGCGACACTGATATCACTCTCGACACGCCACGTGGATACGTAAGACTTGACACGTGGCGTGTCAGTCATAGCCTCATGGCGTATGTCGAGTCTCATGTCATAATAATGTGTGTTGTGTCCTCCAGAGCCCCCGAACAGCAGGAGATCCAATCCAGAGCGCGCGCGTGCGTGTCCACGCGTGTCCATACATCGAAACCAACACAACCCGACACAAACAACACCCCAGAGGAACATAAATGCCTAAGAAACACCACAAACAAACTTCCTATTCAAAAACTTCCTAGAAATTAGGTCAAAAAGTCCACTGTGGCATTTCGACAAACAGTTTGGGGACGGGTCTGATATGTGTCCAAACGGACACAAAACTTGTGAAACTCGACACGAAACTATTGCAAACACTTAGGGGACTCCTAGGGCTTCCTGAATATGAAAACAAATCGAAATTTCATGGAGAAATGGAGGAGTTACCTATTGTTGAATTTTAAAAAAAAACCCTTTGTTGAGCTCCTCTCTTGATATCCCAATCCAATCAAATCAACCTCAAACTGAAATAAAACTCCAATAACAGCAAGAACAGTAATATTAGGATCCAATGCAACTTGTTTGGGGGAAAAAGGATCTAAAAAAGATTTTCTATGGTTTTTTGAATATGGAGACTCACCTCTTTCTTCTCTTGAAATAAATTCCTAAAGAAGAGGCTAGCCCTAGATTTTAGGAGAGATTATATAGTGGGAGAATCCCAATGATGATAGGGGTGGCCGGCCAAGTGGGTCTAGGGATTAGGGTTTTGCTATTTTGGGCTTTGGGCCAAACTACAAGGCTTTGAGTTAATTTATCAAAGGCTGTAAATCATAAGTCATGACTTATGACTTTCTAATTTCTAATGCTAACTAGAGTCTAATGACCAAACCAAAGATTAGCTTAGGCTAGACTAGAGTCATATAACCTAACCAAGTTCATACTAACTAGGGTTAGCTCCTAGGTTGGTCTATAAGGGTCAAACTAGTCAAAGACAATCTAGTCTAAACAATTCCAAAATAATTTCTAAAAATTCCCATAAATTCAAATAAATTCTAATAAATTTAAATTACCCCAAAAATTTTAAAAATACCCTCAAACTAGAAATGTGGTAGTGACAAATCTATCCTCCTTAAAAGAATTTCGTCCTCGAAATTGAAAGGCGAAATACAACTGATGAGAAGGATAGAAAGTATACCTCACGGTCCAAAAAGATAACGGTAGGGCTCTAGCATCTCATCCTCCCGCTCCCAGGTAGACTCTCCTGGAGAATGATGCCTCGATGCGACGCGTACCAAAGGTATCACCTGGTTCCTCAGAACCTTCTTCCGTCGATCCAGAATCTCCACTGGCTGTTCTATATAGCTGAGTGAAGGCCCAACCTCTATCTCTGAATGATCGAGCTCATGGCTAGGGTCAGCCACGTACCGTCTCAACTATGATACATGAAATACATTGTGGACCTCCACTAGCACAGGCGATAAGTCTAGCCTGTATGCAACGTCACTGACTCTTCCGCTGATAACGAAAGGGTCGATGAAGCGCGGGCTAAGCTTTCCGCCTCCACCAAAACGTATCATACCACGAGTCGGAGATATCCTCAAGAAAACCTGGTCTCCAACCTAATCACAAGCAAGGTCTCAATTAATTATAATAAACATATATGATCAAAAATCACAAACAAACAAACCTAAATCTAATTCTACTCTAATCTGTACCTCAAACTCCAACGGCCTCTGGTGGCTATCGGCACAGTGCCGATGTCTGTCCTGCACCATGCGAAGTCTGTCCCTGATGAGCTTCACCTTCTCGACTGCATCAACAACCATCTTTGGCCCCAGTAAAGCTCGCTCACCAACATCATCCCAAGATAAGGGTGTACGACACCTACGCCCGTACAGAGCCTCGAAAGGTGACATCTCAATGCTGGCCTGGAAACTATTGTTGTAAGCAAACTCCACCAAATGAAGATGATCCTCCCAGGAACCTCCAAAGTTCAGGACGCACGTCCGCAACATATCCTCAAGTGTCTGAATAGTCCGTTCTGACTGTACGTCCGTCTGGGGGTGGTATGCAGTACTGAACTTGAGCTGAGTGCTCAAGCTGGTCTGTAGACTCCTCCAGAAATGGGAAGTAAAATAGCTATCCCGATCTGAGACGATGTTGACTGGAACCCCGTGAATCCTGACTATCCGTCGTATATACATCTCCGCCAGCCTCTCTGTAGACGTACCCACCTTGAATGGAAAGATATGGGCCGATTTGGTCAACCTGTCAACGATGACCCAAATCGCGTCTTTCCCTCCTGGAGTATGCGGCAATCCTGAAACAAAGTCCATAGTGATATGCTCCCATTTCCACTCGGGAATGGGCAGCGGCTGCAATAATCCACCGGGCCTCTGCCTCTCTGCCTTGACCTGCTGACAGACCAAGCATCTAGCCATGAAGCGAGCCACCTTCCGCTTCATCCCTGACCACCAAACATGCTCCCGCAGATCTCGGTACATCTTGTTGGCACCCGGGTGTATAGAGTACTGAGATCTGTGGGCCTCCTGCATAACCTGCTCCCTGAAATCTCTGCTGGGCACACATAATCTGGAACCGTGCCTCAAGGCACCATCCTCTGTAAGAAAAAACTCGTCCTCCAGCAATCCTGCTCGAACCTGCTCTCGGAGACACCACAGAGGAACGTCCTCAAACTGTGTCGACTTGATCCCTTCCACCAAGTCTGACTGAATCTGCATCCCCCATAACTGCATCTGCACTCCGGGCACGATCACCTCAATCCCAAGGCTCTCCAAGTCTGCAGGTAAATGCCGATCTATGGTCAAACACATGGCTGTCGGATACCTACTCAAGGCATCGGCAACCACGTTGGCCTTCCCTGGGTGATACTGAAGTAGGATGTCAAAATCCTTCATAAACTCTAGCCATCTGCGCTGTCTCATGTTCAACTCCTTCTGAGTGAACACATACTTTAAACTCTTATGATCTATGAAGATCTCCACCCTCTCACCATACAGATAATACTTCCACAACTTCAGAGCAAATATCACTGCTGCTAGCTCCAGGTCGTGGGTAGGGTAGTTCTTCTTATGGGGACGCAATTGCCTGGAAGCATAGGCAATCACCTTACCATGCTGCTGCAAGACGCAACCCAGCCCCTTCCCTGAAGCATCACTATAAATAGTGAAACCACCTGATCCTGAAGGCAATGTCAGAATCGGAGCTGTCATAAGCCGCTTCTTCAACTCATCAAAAGCTGCCTGAGACTCCTCTGACCAAACGAACTCAGCATCCTTCCGGGTCAACCGAGTCAACGGCTCTGCAACCCGAGAGAAATCTTGTACAAATCTCCGATAATATCCTGCCAGCCCCAAGAAACTCCTGATCTCTGCATCTGAAGTCGGCGCTGTCCATGCCTCAACTGCTATAATCTTCTTGGGGTCAACTGAGATACCATCTCCAGTCACCACATGCCCCAAGAAGTCCACCCGGTCTAAGAAGAACTCACACTTGGAGAGCTTTCCGTAAAGCTGCTCCTTCCTGAGAGTCTCCAGCACGATCCTCAAATGCTCCTCCTCCGTTTTAGAATATATCAAGATATCGTCAATGAATACCACCACAAACTGATCCAGATACTGATGGAACACCTTGTTCATAAGGTTCATAAACACTGCTGGTGCATTGGTTAGCCCAAACGGTATAACCAAAAACTCGAACTGCCCGTACCGCGTCCTGAAAGCGGTCTTGGGAATATCCTCCCCCTTTACCTTTACCTGGGGATATCCCGACCTCAGATCAATCTTGGAAAATACCCGAGCTCCGCTCAACTGGTCAAATAGATCGTCGATCCGCGGCAGTGGGTATTTGTTCTTGATCGTGAGGTTGTTGAGTGCCCTATAGTCAATACACATGCGTACTGACCCATCCTTCTTTGGCACGAACAATACTGGTACACCCTATGGCGACGAACTCGAGCGGATGAAGCCCTTGTCCTGTAGCCCATCCACCTGCTTCTTCAGCTCCACAAGCTCGCTGTTGTTCACCCGATAGACATGCTGAGAGATGGGTTCCGCTCCTGGAACCAAGTCTATCAAGAACTCTATGTCTCTATCTGGTGGCAACCCCGGCAACTCCTCTAGGAAAACATCCATATAATTTGCTATCAAAGGGTATGGAATCGCCTGCTCCTCGACCGAGACTCCACAGAAGACTCCGCTGCTCTGCTCTACCTGACGTCTGGAGTACTCGAACTCTGGCTCCCCCGGCGATCTGAAGAGAACTCTACCCCCTTTGCAATCAATGCTGGCGTGGTGCCTGTTCAACCAATCCATGTCTAGTACTATATCGTAGTTCGGCAATGGCATTACGAGCAGGCTCACCTCCAACTCACAACCTCCCAAAACTACTCTCCGACCCTTACAAACATCACTCACGAGGATAATGCCACCCCCGGTTGTGATCTTGTAAGTCCTAGGCAACGATTCATCTATGATACCGTGTCTAATCGCAAAAGATACTGATATGAAGCTATGCGAAGCACTAGAATCGAATAATGCAAAAGCTGGACTGGAGTCGAGAAGGATCGAACCTGCAATCAGCCCTCTGATGGCCTCCGCATCCTCTGCTGCCATGGCAAACCCTCGCCCCTGCTGGCCTCCCCTGGCCTGCTGCTGGTGCTGGACGAACCACTGTTGCTACGTCTGCAGGGCTGGTCCCCTCTGCTGGCCTGCTGGAGCCCTGGCTCCTCCTCCCTGGGCTGCTCGTCCTCCAGACCTAACACAATCCCTCAACTGGTGATCTACCGCTCCGCAAAGAAGGCACCTCCCGAGCCTCTTTCTACACTCGTTGAAGACATGCCTAGGCTTCTTGCAGAAGGTGCAACTGACTGTCTGGTGCCTGGGTGCCTGATGCTGAAACTGTTGCTGGTGAACTGGCCTCTGCTGAATCGGCTGCGGCTGGAACTGCCTCGGCTGTTGGAACTGAAAGTGAGGCCTCTTGGCCTGGCCTCCGCTACTGCTGCTGCCCCCAACTGGGTCTCTCCCCCTCTTGAGCCTAAGCTCCAGATCATCCTCTGTTAGCAAGGCTCCCGTTATGATCTCCTCGAACGTAGCATCCCGGTTGCCCTTGGTCAAGGACTTGACCTCCTTGACTAGACCCTTCCAGAACCTCTGGGCCTTCACCGTCTCGCTCAAGCCCTCCATAAACCTACCGAGGTGGCCGAACTCCCCGGCGTACTCCTCCACTGAAAGGCTCCCCTGGACTAGGCTCTCGAACTGCGACTATAAGGCTCTGAGTGCTGAATCTGGGAAGAACTTCTTTTTGAAGAAGCCCTTGAACTGCTCCCAAGTCTGCCCAGGTACCCCTATCCTGGGTCTAACTGATACCAGGTGCGAGCAAGATCTCGCATCCGGCTAGCTGCGGCCTCGATCTGAAGATCTGCTGGTATCCTGGCCAAGCAAAAGATCTCCTCTATATGCTCGATCCACTCATCGGCATATAGGATCCCCTCTGTCCCCAGAAAGTCTCTAGGGCTCATCTTCTGAAACTGCTCGATCCCCGGTGTCCTCGGCTGATGGACCACTAGTCGAGCTGCAACCGTCGTAAGGGCCAGCTCCATGCCCCTGTCCTGTCGAGCCTGCTGCCGGTCCATGAACTGCTGGAAGTATGCGAACATCTGTACTGCATCCACGTGTCCTGTAGGAGGCGGCTACTGGAAAGGATCCTCTGGAATGACCGGGTCCTGCCTCCGAGCCGGTGGAAGCATACCCCTGCTGCTACTGCCGAGGTCTCAATACGAGCAGAGGTGGCAGGAGCTGCAGTCCCTTGGCCTCGCTGTACTGGCTGAGAGGTAGCAGTCCCCTCTATAGCATCCCTATAAATGGTACGCTGCGATCGAGTCTCTACCATCCTGAAGATAGACAAACAAGAGTATCAATTTCTGAGAAGGAAGCGAAATAACAAAGACGGACAGTTAAAATTCAAAGGATCAGCTGACAATAAGGATTTAGATGGCAATAAAAGAATTTTTCCTAAAGTGATTGAGTACCTTAAAATTAATGTCCTATATCCTACTGCAGGCTGTAGTGATACTCTAATTCGAATACCACTACACTTCTAGTCTAGACCTGCATGGGCCACCACTAAAAACGTGTCACGACCCATACCCTAGAGTAAGGGCACAAGACGTGGATACGTCCAGCCTACGCCGTAGTGTCGGCAGTAGAACGCTGTCCTAGGTCAACATATAACAATATATATATCTAAATAGTTTATACTCCCCGAATGGGGGTGACATAGCAGTAATAAACTCAATCACAAATAAGGGAGAGATAGCACGATATGAAATAGAACTCAAGGAAACAAGTAGATGATAAAGTAGTCTAAGATAATCCCAGCAAATATCCAGAAGTACATGGTCTCAGATACCGAATGAAAGAATATATACAACTCAGAACTCAGAATAAAGTCTAGCTAAAACATGTCTCATGACTACATAAAAGAAGATAAGCCTAAGTAATCTTGTCTAGGCAATCGGGGTGATATCCTCAGCTAGAGCTGGGTCCTCCTGAGGGTCCAGCTCGCAAGTGTCATCTAAGGCTGCCCCGTAGAAGGTGTCCAGGCAGGCCTCCTCCTCGTCCTCTGTAATATTTTCAACAGGTCCAGTCAGGACAGGAGCGAGTTAAGTACATCTCAACAATTCATAGCAGGTTAGAAAATATAATCATGCAGTAAAGTAAGATACAAGTGCTGAAGAATACAGTAAGTAAACAGAGAGAGAGAACTGTAATAGAAATATCTACTATAATTAAGGAACTAACAGTGGCTAGTGAGTCAGAGTATAGGATAGCACATGTGAACAGGATAGATTTGTACATGATCTACACTAAAGAGTTGTACATGATCTACACTACTATAGAATTGTTCACATGACTACTAGCACTCTCCCATTTTCCTAAATCAATACACAAGGATCTAAGCAGGTTATGTTATTGTACATGATATCACATGGGGCCCATGAAAGGGTGCACATGATAGTATATTTGAGGGCTCCATGAACATGAGAGTACAAGATTCACTGGAGTGTACATATATAAAGAAAGCACAGGAGTACATGATGAAAGTGAAACGCATATGACACAATGTACCCGATGCTCCCGAGGGGGATAACATCGCATGAAGAGATCCATATAGTACCAATCCGCGATAATGTCGTGACAGCACAAGTAAAGTAATTTAATGCAGGAAATAATTCTAAGCAGGATATAAAATGATCAGAGAATGTACTCGCCTGGTATCTGAGTGTCCGATATGAAAGTACTGTCCGAGGAGTGGTGTATGGCTCCTAATCAGAATAGCACAAGTCACAACAAGTCCAAAATGGTATAATGAAGTCCTACTATGCATTCTACAAGATTCTAGGTCAATCTAGGCCAAAGTCAACTATTGGTCAACTCTGGTCAACCCTAGAAGTCAAACTAGGTCAACCAAGTCTAAATTAGGTCAAAATAGTCTACACTAGACTATATTAGCCTAATACTAGGTCACTCAACCTACACTAGCTAGTACACACACTACTAGGCTATCTAGACCAACTACAAGTTATAAGTTAACTAACACCACATGTAAATACACTAGCTAGGTACCCATATACCTATACATAGGTATAGGCACAAACACATATCATGGATATATATATATATATATACATCACATACCTACCTTAGGTTATATGACATATACATTAGGAACTAACATATATCTATATACATTTAGATATAGGCTCAAACATATATACATATATTATATATATTGTATACAACCTATACATTAACCGATAAATTGGAATAATAGGAAAATAGAGAGAGTATAAATGTGTGTGTGTTATGTGTATATGTGTGTGTTATGTGAGAGGGTGTGAGTATGGGAAGAAGAGTGGACTGTGAGGGTGCTATGTGTAATGTAAAACTGAAACAGTGTGAATTGATTGAGTATAAGGGAGTGAGGGTGTCATAGGAACATGCAAAACAGTGAACTAATGGGTGTGTGTGTGACTGGAACTAAAGAGGGATACCCTAGACTGTGTGCTCATGTAAAACCATATACATTCTCAGATTTCCAGGAAAGACAGGAACTTAACAGCTACTCAATCAACTTAGACTTCATCATTCAGAAACCCAACAACATATATCTAACAAACACTAATATACATTAATTCTCAGATTATGAAGAACATTGCAATTAAATATAAAGGGAAAATCAGGTGGTCAATAACTGGGAATGAAATCCCCAACAACTGTTCCTGGAGACTGAACTCAGTCCCAGGTTTCAGTCTCCAGTTCAGTCCCTACCCAGTTTGCATATCACATAGGAAACATTCCTAGATTCAAAATAGAACTCAAAATAACAGTATAAACCAGTTACTATAGGACAGTTCTCATATACCAGTCCAACTCAACACCAAAACAGCTCTAAATTCACGCACAAGTAGAATTAACATAGGAGAACAACATTAGGGTAATAAACCAACATTTAACATCAGTTTAATAGGTTAAAATAGCTGTTAAAGTTCCATATTTGCAAACTGGAAATGTGACAGGAAAATACTTGTATCAGCTAATTTGGGTAAATGAGAAATCGATTTGGAAATTAAACTAAAATATGAACCTATTGGTTGGTAACTGAAGCAACCCATGTGCACAAGCCCCACACTCCATTTTGTGTCACCCAGGGCCGGACACGGCGTGTCCAATACAAAGAAAACTCAGAAACAGACACAACAGTGCACTGTCCAGTGCACTATCTCGTGCACACGTGCACTCGTGTCGTGCACACGACACAGGACACTTCGTGTCTCGTGCACATGTCAGTAGGTTCACCTAGAGTCCAGCTAAGTGTCCAAGTACCTGCACTGAGTCCTAGAGGGTCGTGTCCTGCGATACAGAGCCGTATCAGTGCACTATTTCACGTGTGCACTGCACAGTGTGAATTCAGTGCGACACTGATATCACTCTCGACACGCCACGTGGATACGTGAGACTTGACACATGGCATGTCAGTCATAGCCTCATGGCGTGTGTCGAGTCTCGTGTCATAATAATGTGTGTCGTGTCCTCTAGAGCCCTCGAACAGTAGGGGATCCAATCCCGAGCGCGCGCGCGCGTGTCCACGCGTGTCCATGCATCGAAAATGACACAGCCCGACACAAACAACACCCCAGAGGAACATAAATGCCTAAGCAACACCACAAACAAACTTCCTATTCAAAAACTTCCTAGAAATTAGGTCAAAAAGTCCATTGTGGCATTTCGACAAACAGTTTGGGGACGGGTCTGATATGTGTCCAAACGGACACGAAACTTGTGAAACCGGACACGAAACTATTGCAAACACTTAGGGGACTCCTAGGGCTTCCTGAATATGAAAACAAATCGAAATTTCATGGAGAAATGGAGGAGTTACCTATTGTTGAACTTTCAAGAAAAACCCCTTTGTTGAGCTCCTCTCTTGATATCCTAATCAAATCAAATCAACCTCAAACTAAAATAAAACTCCAATAACAGCAAGAACAGTAATATTAGGATCCAATGCAACTTGTTTGGGGGAAAAAGGATCTAAAAAGGATTTTTTATGGTTTTTTGAACATGGAGGCTCACCTCTTTCTTCTCTTGAAATAAATTCCTAAAGAAGAGGCTAGCCCTAGATTTTAGGAAAGATTATATAGTGGGGGAATCCCAATGATGATAGGGGTGGCCGGCCAAGTGGGTCTTGGGATTAGGGTTTTTCTATTTTGGGCTTTGGGCCAAACTACAAGGCCTTGAGTTAAAAATGATTTATCAAAGACTCTAAATCATAAGTCATGACTTATGACTTTCTAATTCCTAATGCTAACTAGAGTCTAATGACCAAACCAAGGATTAGCTTAGGCTAGACTAGAGTCATATAACCTAACCAAGTCCATACTAACTAGGGTTAACTCCTAGGTTGGTCTACAAGGGTCAAACTAGTCAAAGTCAACCTAGTCTAAACAATTCCAAAATAATTTCTAAAAATTCCCATAAATTCAAATAAATTATAATAAATTTAAATTACCCCAAAAATGTCAAAAATACCCTCAAACTAGAAATATGGTAGTGACAGATCTAAAGAGTGGAGAGATCTAAGGAAGGCATAGAGTTTTCGCAAGACATAAAGTCTGCACTATAGCCAACACCAAGGGGGACGTTGAGTTTTTGCAAGACACAAAGTCTGCACTATATGCAACTCAAATGAAGCACTAAGAATCGGATACGAACTGACTTCAAGAAAAATGTAAAATACAACAATAAAGTGGAAAGTGTTCTTCTCTTTACGTTCTCAGACGCTATAATGAAATAGAATAAATTACAAGAAGAAAACACAAATAAAAACTTCCTGCTGGGGTGAACAAGTCACTGGTGCTCAAAGTAAGATTCACCTTATACGTTATCTACTCCCAGGAACCAGCAAGTTCAAGTATGAACCTTTAGAACGCTCTTCGTCACCTTTGGAAAAACTTTGGAACTCAAAAAAAGCAAGAAAAGCTCTATGCGCGCATAGACTTTATTGCTATTGCTGGAGGCGCATAGACCTTGTTGGAGTGGACTTAGTGGACCTCGCTGTCACGACCCGCACCTGGATATTCGGACACGAGCGCGAGGGCCACGCCCAGCCTACGTCGTAGTATCGGTGGTAGAACGCTGTCAAGTACCCAATAAATATCTATAACATTTAAATGATCCATAATCACAATGTACTCCAATCACATCACAAACAACTAAGGAGGATATGAAATAGAGAAGATAACAATAAATCTGAAATAACTAAAGCCTACAAATGAATATACCTGATCATAATGTATTGGAGACAAATTCGATAATGAAACATAAATCAAGATACAATCTGAGTAAAAGATAATGGCCTAGAGCTCTCCAGGGGTCAAATTACGATCTAAAGTGCATCAAGACCTGTCATCATGAAGTCCAAGGTGTGGAGCATAACATTACCTAAAAATAATTATCCAATCGGGATTGGAATGAGCACATCACTAACAACAGTTTCCAGTAAATGATAAAGACTATGTGACAGTAAATAGAGAGAATATACGAGAGTAAGTAAAGTGTACATGAAAGTAGCATGGCATGGTAAAACTGTGAAGTAGAACAAGGAAGAGTAAAGCAGGTTATCTCATGTACAAGAGACAAGAATCTATACTAACTATGTGAGTAAGTACTAGTTTCGACATGTGACCGGCTTGGGAACTTGCATAAGGTCTACTAGCCTAGTTAATCATACGTGAGGTGTACGATCAATACTCACAAGAAACTATACACGCACAAGGAGGTATTGACCACATATCTACACTACTACTCCCCGCCCCTGACTGATATAGTGGATCCATCCATGACACGTTATGACAAGGATTCTCTAAGAAGGTCGCGAGCCTTCACAGGAATCGTGTTTATACAATACACAAGAATAAGGACAAGACTCGCACAAGATATACCAAAAAATACAAGGAATAACATCTCATGACGGGATCCAGACAATACCAATCTGTGTGACCAACGTGTCAAGAAATCAAGGATATCTACACTAAATACACGAAATATAGAAAATACCATAAATAGAAAATTATTAGAGAATGTACTCGCCTGAATTAGTTGGAGTCGACGTGCGCGACACGAACGTGTCGACAGAGGATAGGTACGATGCTATGCTCCACAAGATGGTCCTAGATGACAACACGGGTGGTTCTATTTAGTCCAGAATAATAATCCAAGGTCATATCACCCCTAAGTCATAGTCATCGAAGATCAAAAAGTCCAAAAATAGTACAAGATTGTCTAATACAGATAATTCGCAGGTTGCCGATAGGTTCCCGGAGATTGAACAAAAGCACATAATAGAGAATGCATTAGTTATGATTATCACGATAATTAAGAAGAGATTATCGTGTATTTGCTTGATTTACAAATACAAATATATTTTGGAAACTAACACTTATTAATAAAAAAATATTATTAAAATAAGTATTTATGAACATATTATAAAACATCCTTTATTTATATAGATTAACATTTAATTTGGCAAATAAAGCTTATAGATAGAGTTTATGCTTTTAAATAGGTAAATATTATAATAATAATACTTTAGATGTCTAAGTCTCATTTTGAAACTAGATAGGTGCAAAGTATTTTTGAAACAAATTTTTAAAGAACCATTTATTATATACAATAAAAAATACATAATAAAACGGTATAAATACATACACTTATTATACAGACAATAATATGTATCTACCTCTAATGGGATTTCAGTCCGGCCCAGTCTAAATAAACATATAGTTAATACATATATATATATATATATATATATATATATATATATATATATATACCAAAACCATTAAACTGTTAATATTTCAAATGACCAAACCCAACCAAAATCTAAAATAGTACCATTTGACAAATTCTCCCATAAGTCCAATCAAAAAATAAACACTAATTCATTTAAATACCACTAATGGCTATGAAACCCAGCCCGCAATATATCAATAATCAGTTTAGAATAAGGTTTAACAATTAAATAGGCTTAGGCCCATCAGACTTAACCCTAAAAGCAATTAAAACCCATTAATCGTCATTAAACAATAGTAATGAAATCTGCATTAAAAAGAAGAAAGAGAGTGAGGCTGACCTCTCATTTCAAATCCCTAAAGATTGAAATTAAAGAGAGGGGAAAACTCACAAAGGGGGTCTCTCTACCAGGGGGAACTCCGGCGCTCGACGTGCGGAGAAGGGTGGCGCCAAGGTTGCTGGCGCGGTCGGCGGTCAGCGCCTGGATCGCGGATGTCTTGGCGGACGTCGAGGTCGCGGCTGGGTATTCGCCAGGACGGAACAGACGGGGTCGGCCACGAAGGTGACCAGAGTTAGCCGGGGAACGTGGGTGCTAGCGAATTCGCGGGGCGACGGCGAGGCTCAGGTGAGGTCGTCTTTCTATCCTTGGTGTTTGTGATGGTGGTGGGGTGTTCGGTTTGTCTGGTGCCGAGTCGAGTAGGCGGCCGGGTCGACATGGGGGCGGCAGATCTGATGAATCGTGGTGGCACTACTATGGTTTATATGTGGCAATGGCGGCTACGTTGGTGGCAGTAGGGTGTCGGGTGGCACAATGACGGTGGTGGTGGTCGGTCACTCGCCAGAGTGGAATAGGTTGGTAGGGAGGCGATGGTCTATCGCTGTGGTGGCGGGTTGGTATTGATGGTGGTGGAAGTGGTGGTTTACCGGGTGGCCGAGGGGTGGTATTTGGGGGAGACAGTCGGGCTGCGGCTTGGAGGTTGTTGGGTGTTCACGCGGTAGTGTGCTGCAGTGGTTGTCATTCCAGTATGGTCGGAGAGTGCCAGGCTGGTCAGAGTGGCTGGGTGGATGTGTGTCATCTGGTGAGCGGGGCTCCGTTGTAACGCCCTAGTCCCAAAATGCGTATAGGACCAGGATACGGTACATGCCAGCAACACTTCACCAATGGGCCAAATTTTAAAGTAAGCCCATTAGTGAAATACTTAACCTGTAAATCATGATAACAATCCAGCAATACAATATAATTCACAGGTCACAGCTAATCTTAACCACACAGAAAATAAGATACGATATATCAAGTCCAATAAAATAATACTAAAGAGAAAGATCTGTCCAACATAAAATAGAAATAATAACTGTGTGGGTAAGACATCCCAAAACCATAATAAAAAGGAAACAAAGTATCAACAACATGTCCACTGATGAAAAAAAATAATGTATCAAGTCTAAAATAGAGAGACATGTCTCAAGAGAAGTCCTTGGCCACTATCTCGTCCTCCTGCGAAGGTACATCACCAGTCTCGACGCCCAAGTCGTGAACCTCCTCTTTGTCTAAGCCTGGAGGGATCACCAGGTCTTCAGGGGACAAGCAAGACACATAATATACATGCCTACTGTACAATAAATAACATGCAAGAAAAAAAAGAAATGGTACAAGGAACAATATAAGTCTAAAGAATAAGTATAAGTGGCATACCGTCAAAGATAGTACTATCAAGCATGACTATAAGTAAGTCAGGGTAACTGCAGCCCGATGGGAGCTCACAGTCCTATAGTCAGTAGCCGATGGAGAAACTATAGCTATATTAAGGCTCATTCACACTTGATGGGAGCTCACGAATGAGGTGGTCATGTATAGTCATGTCTAATAACAAGTCAGGGTCAAATCAAACGATCATGACCGGGTCAAGTCAATCAAGTACCGAAAATCAGACTAAGGTCAAGTCCAAGTCAAACAGGTCAGGAGATCATGGCATGGAAAAAACAACACTATTACTAGACATGAACAGGATAAGAAAGTAGAACAAGTAATATGGAAAAGAGTAAAAAATCTACATGCACGTAAAACTAGAATAACCATGACATGGAACAGGAGAAATATGGAACTAAGTAAGATATAAAAAATAGCAATATGGAAAAGTATGTAAGTACCGTAAAGCTTGTCAAGGTGTACTTGCCTGGTTTCGTGATGTGAAGATGAAGTCTCGCTCCCATGTCCACGCCTCCGGAATCCAATGCTCCTAAATAATTTATTTAACTACTTATGAAACTTATAACAGAACTTAATTAACTAAATTAGTGTTTTAAACTACTATAACTATATTCAAATATATCGTAGGACTACTTAAATTGTATAACATACATACGTGTCCAACGAGACCTCGAAACACAGTTTTAGGGTTTTTGACCTTCCAATTAATCGATTATGACCCCACTTCAATAACACACTTTAAAATCATAGAAAATTCATAAAAATAATATTTAAAAATATTTTCTAAAGTATTAAATCTGAAATTTCAGAATTATGATTTATAAAGAATTATGTGACTAGTTGACTACTACGTCAGCTAGTCTACCCGAAACTCGTCCTGAACATAGTCAATTACTCAAAATAGCTAAAATATCCAAAATATATTTTATAAAGAATTTAAAGTAAATTATATCTCAAAATTAAGATATGAATACAAGAGTTAAGTTATGCTACTAATTTGGTATATTCCAAGTCGGCAGATTATCCGAAAAAGCTAGTTTTGATCCCTAATTTTCTCGGCCAGATTTTGAGTTGATAAATTAGTGGAAAATTACTGAAAAATCCTAATTTTTATATATGAACACACATAAAATTCAGTTTAGAAAATAACCACAAATAACATATAGTTTCTTCACAACGGGGTTAAATTTGATCCTACCGAAACATGAATATTACGACTATAAATCATGAAACTTTTATGGGTGAAAATACATAAAAAAGGTACTAAAATACTATTTTTTACAGATTTAATAATAGAATTTTTACAGAATTATAGCATATATTTGAGATGAAAAAATTAGGATTTCTTACCAAAAGTCCTTACTAGTTGGGTTGTGGAGGCTTCTCCTTGCCAAAGCTTCCACCTTTATTGCTATCTTTGCTTTCTAATCATCTCTTGATAAGTTTGGAGGGGTTGGCAATGGCTCAAGATGGTTGGATGGAGAAGATGGAGTTTTTAGGGTTTGTTTAGTGAAGTTTGGATGGAAGAAGGATGAAAGGAGTTTTTATGGAGGAGAAAGAGTTGTATGATGGAGGGGATGAAGATGATGGATTTGGATGGAGGAGGTGTTGCCAAAATTTGGAGGGGAGAGGGGGTTGGTCGGCTATGGAGAGGAAGAGGAAGAGAGAATTAAGTTAGGGTTTGGGTTTGGCTAAAAGTAGGTATATATATATAGACTTTTTGGGTTGCATGAAAAGGAGTAGGAATCCTATTCCTAATGAGATGTTCGGCCAAGGGGGGAGCTTCCTTGGGCAAAAACTCCATGGTGGGGGTCCACTTGGTATGGTTTGGTTGTTTGGTGAGTTGGCTAATTGATTGGATTGAGGATTAAAAAGGTCTTTCCTAATATAGACTAATTAAATATATCTTATATAAATACAATCCAAATCTGAATTAAATATAAAAAATATATTTATTTATTATTATATATTAATGCCCAACATGCCTACATAGGTTTGGGTTGGACTTTGGGTCAAATATAAACTAATGCCAACTAGGATTACACGTAGACACTTTCTATAATAAAAACTTTCCAAAATTGAAAATATATTAATATTAATAAAATATATATACAAAATATATATCAACATGAAGGTATTTGAGAGTACTACATGTCTATTTAGATTTGGATTTGGTTCGGGTCAAGTCAGGGCTAAATTGGTACAACCGGGTCTCCTAGAAAGTCAATAATCTAATAATCAAATAAATAAATCATCGGTGTGGGTTAAGTTGCAACTTGGCCTAGTTTTTCTAGTTAGAACACACCTATGGCTCGGCCTTACCTACCGGGGCTAAAACACTAGTAAAAGCACATGTGTACACTATCCGTGTCACAATTCTTAGTCGTCTTGTACTCCAAATCATAACCATGGCTAAGGTCATCTATAATAATAACTATTTGATAAAAAAAAATATTCAAAAATTCCATAAAATCCTATTTAAATCAAATAAATAATAAAAAATAGTTCCAAAAATTTAGGGATTTTATATTCTACCCCCCTTAAAAGAATTTTGTCCTCGAAATTAAAATAATTCACTAAGGTAAAGGAAAACATGTCTATGGTTCTAAGATGTCTCTAAAGTGTCCTTTGTCTCTATGGTTATTCCTAAGTAAACATGCACCAAACTAGTGTAAACTAATAATCTACTTCTATTATTAACACAAAATCAAGTTATTACCTTTCGTTGCCTCTTGTGTCGTTGTTCCGCCTTCAATCCTCATGGCGAAGGCATGTCTTGGTCGTTGTGCTCTTGCCTGCTGTCTAGCTTGCACAAACTACGTCGTCTGGTCGGGAAGCGGTCCACGTAGATACCTTCCCTCAAACACAAGGGTTTGTCTTCCCGAAATAGGTGAAGACATAAAATAATAGAGAGTTCAAGGATCGAATACAATTGTGGGGTTTCAAAGGTGATTGAATAGTTCGAAAAAATAGAGTTATTATGGCAGTTATGGATGAGATCCTAGGGGGCAAGTATTTGTTAACTATATCTCAATCCACTTAGAATAACCATAAGAAGAGAGAACCAAGTGCACTAGGTTGATCAGACCATTATACACTGATTCTAAATAGACAACATGTTAGTGGACGTCCCCAATAAAACATATGTCCTGAACAAGCTCGATAAAGAATAATCTTGCAAAAATAGGCTATAATAGCCGCACCAGTCAAGATAGTCAAATAATATAAGTATGCGAGAATATGATTTGAAAGAAAGCACAAGTAGTTCAAGTTCATCAAGGTCTAAGACTCGTCCGGTGTTTGTGTCTCTACAGTTTTTCTACTATTATTTTGTCTAAGGGTTTGGTCGTCCAATTGGGGTATGGACCTCTAAGACTCTAGAGTCTAGGTAAGCCTATCCTTCTACACTATCTTATATTCAGTATCACTCAACTATACTTCATTAATTGGGTCATAAGGACATTGGAAACTACTTGGTGAGGCTTTCTACCCAACTTTCAAGAGTTTAACTAATAGTGTAAATGAATTATTAGAACACATATACCTAGGATGAGTCATCTTCCTAAATTCTATCGCACGAGGAATAAGACTCGCGGTAAAAAAGAATCAAGTAAGATGCAATTCAAGACAATCAAACGAGAGTTCGAAAATGGAATCAAAGAAGGAGATCAAGTATGTGGATGAGTTCCTATGGGTCCATTCTATCCTATTCGTAGGTTCATGTCGTTACAGTAACGTAACCGAAGTCATTAACGTAGACCTGCATGGGCCACCACAAAAACATGTAACGCCCCAGTACCAAAATACGTATAGGACCAGGATACGGTACATGCCAACAACACTCCACCAATGGGCCAAATCTCAAAATAAGCCCATTAGCGAAATGCTTAAGCTGTAAATCATGATAACAACCTAGCAATACAATACAATTCACAGGTCACAGCTAATATCATCCACACAAAAAATAAGACACGATATATCAAGTCCAATAAAATAATACTAAAGAGAAAGATTTGTCTAACATGAAATAGAAATAATAATTGTACGGGTAAGACATCCCGAAACCACAATAAAAGAAAACAAAGTATCAACTACATTTCCACTGATGAAAAGAAAGAAAATAATATATCAAGTCTAAAATAGAGAGACATGTCTCCAGAGAAGTCCTCGGCCACTATCTCGTCCTCCTACGAAGGTACGTCACCAGTCTCGACGCCCGAGCCGTGAACCTCCTCTCTGTCTAAGCCTGGAGAGATCACCAGGTTCTCAGGGGACTACCAAGACACATAATATACATGCCTACTGTATAATAAATAACATGCGAGAAAATAGGAAATGGTACACGGAACAATATGAGACTAAAGAATAAGTTTAAATGGCATACCGTCAAAGATAGTACTATCAAGCATGATTATAATTAAGTCGGGGTAACCGTAGCCCGATGGGAGCTCACAGTCCTATAGTCAGTAGCCGATGGGAAATCTCTAACTATAGTAAGGCTCATTCACACTCGATGGAAGCTTACGAATGAGGTGGTCAGGTATAGTCACGTCTTATAATAGGTCAGGGTCAAATCAAATAATCATGATTGGGTCAACTCAATTAAGTACCAAAAATCAGACTAAGATCAAGTCCAAGTCAAACAGGTCAAGAGATCATGGCATGGACAAAACATCACTATCACTAGACATGAACAGGATAAGAAACTAAAACAAGTAATATAAAAAAGAGTAAAAATCTACGTGCACGTAAAACTAGAATAACCATGACATGAAACAGGAGAAATATGGAACTAAGTAAGGTATGAAAAATAGCAATATGGAAAAGCATGTAAGTACTGTAAAGCTTGGCAAGGTGTACTTGTCTGGTTCCGTGATGTGAAGATGAAGTCTCGCTCCCGTGTCCACGCCTCCGGAATCCAATGCTCCTAAATAATTTATTTAACTACTTATGAAACTTATAACAGAACTTAATTAACTAAATTAGTGTTTAAAACTACTCTAACTATATTCAAATATATCGTAGGACTGCTTAAATTGTATAACATACATGTCCAACAAGACCTCAAAACACAGTTTTAGGGTTTTCGACCTTCCAATTAATCGGTTATGACCCAACTTCAAAAACACACTTAAAAATCATAGAAAATTTCTAAAAATAATATTTAAAAATATTTTCTACAGTATAAACTTTAAAATTCTAGAATTATGATTTATAAATAATTATGTGACTAGTTGACTACTACATCAGCTAGTCTACCCGAAACTCGTCCTCAACATGGTCAATTACTCAAAATAGCTAAATATCCAAAATATATTTTATACAGAATTTAAAGTACTTTATATCTCAGAACTAAGACATGAATACAAGAGTTAAGTTATGCTACTAATTTGAAACATTCTAAGTCGTCAGATTCCCCGCAAAAGCTAGTTTTGACCCCTAATTTTCTCGACCAGATTTGATTTGCTAAATTCGTAGAAAAATGCTTAAAAATCCTAATTTCTATATATGAACACACTAAAATTTAGTTTCAAAAATAACCATCATTAACTTATAGTTCCTTAACAACGGAGTTAAATTTGATCCTACCGAAACATGAATATTACACTATAAATTATGAAACTTTTATGGGTAAAAATACATAAAAAGGTACCAAAATACTATTTTTAGAGATTTAATAATAGAATTTCTACAGAATTATAGCATAGGTTTGAGATGGAAAAATTAGGGCCTCTTACCAAAAGTTCTTGCTAGTTGGGTTGTGGAGGCTTCTCCCTGCCAAAGCTCCCACCTTTATTGCTATTCTTGCTTGCTAATCCTTTTTTGATGAGTTTGGAGGGGTTGGCAATGGCTCTAGATGGTTGGATAGAGAAGATGGAGTTTTTAGTGTTTGTTTGGTGGAGTTTGGATGGAAGAAGGATGAAAGAAGGAGTTTTTATGGAGGAGAAAGAGTTGTATGATGGAGGGGATGAAGATGATAGATTGGGATGGAAGCAAAAATTTGGAGAGGAAGAGGGGGTTGGTCGGCTATGGAGAGGAAGAGGAAGGGAGAATTAAGTTAGGGTTTGGGTTTGGCTAAAAGTAGGTATATATATGGACTTTTTGGGTTGCATGCATGAAAAGGAGTAGGAATCTTATTCCTAATGAGATGTTCGGCCAAAGGGGGAGGTTTCTTAGGCAAACACTCCATGGTGGGGTCCACTTAGTATGGTTTGGTTGTTTGGTGAGTTGGCTAATTGATTGGATTGAGGATTAAAAAGGTCTTTCCTAATAGAGACTAATTAAATCTATCTTATATAAATACAATACAAATCTGAATTAAATATAAAATACATATATTTATTAATATATATTAATGCCCAATATGTCTACATAGGTTTGGGTTGGACTTTGGGTCAAATATAAACTAATGCCAACTAGGATTACACGTAGATATTTTCTATAAATAGAATCTTTCCAAAATTAAAAACATATTCATATTAATAAAATATATATACAAATATATATATCAACATGAAGGTATTTGAGAGTACTACATGTCTATTTAGATTTGGATTTGGTTCGGGTCAAGTCGGAGCTAAACTAGTACAACCGGGTCTCCTATAAAGTCAATAATCTAATAATTAAATAAATAAATCATCGGTGGGGGTTAAGTCACAACTTGGCCTAGTTTTCCTAGTTAGAACACACCTATGGCTCTGTCTTCTCTACCGTGGCTAAAATACTAGTCAAAGCACACGTGTACACTATCCGTGTCACAATTCTTAGTCGTCTTGTACTCCAAATCTTAACCATGGCTAAGGTCATCTATAATAATAACTATTTAATCAAAAATATTCATAAATTCCACAAATCCTATTTAAATAAAATTAATAATAAAAAATAATTCCTAAAATTCAGCGGTGTTACATCCGTGATGGCCGGGGACTGGAGTCGGGGCCGGTGGCCGGATTTGAGAGAATAGGTTGGAAGAATGTGTTGGAATTGACGACAGGGTTGAGAGGGATTTTTTTCTAGGTTGCATCCCCTTGGGAAGTGGGCCTATATATAGGGAGTGGGAGAAACCCTAAAATTATGTGCTTGTAACAGAAATAGGAAATTAGTGGAGAAATACTAACATACTAACCTACACTAACAACTAACAATTTGTATTTGATAATTTAGTTAATTACTACTAAATATTTATTAGCTATTTATATAGATATTACTACTAGTTAATCTGTGAGCTAATTACAATTTAGCTAAGATTTCAACTACTATCAAACAATCTCGTGGCCCACGACCCAAGCCTAAGGCTTGGTAGGCCAAACCAGGACCGATACGGCCTTAGCCCGATCCGAGGCGAAACAAATAACCTACCATTCATCAAAAACCTTTAACTAAAAATAATTAGTAAATAAAATATTTTTATTTACAAATAATAGTTTTACAAATACTTTCTCTATGTAAATATAAGTATTTATAACTTATAGATTTCAAAAATGAACAGGAAGTTTCTACTATAATATAATCTCATAAATAGTTCTTACCAAAACCAATAGTCCAACAAATATCGATAACAAATTACGATCAAAAACACATTCTCGATATTCGATTTGCACGACTTCAAATATTAGGAATAATTCAAAAGAAATAGAAATTTAAAATAAATAATTGGAAAACAAAATCCAGATTTTGGTTAACGGAGGTTACAAATCTATCCTCCTTAAAGAAATTTTGTCCTCGAAATTAAGGGTTGGCAGGGGAGTCAAAACATGATAAAGAGTTTAGTCTATGCCTTAGGCACGATCATAGAATGATGACTTGGCACGATTAAGGTAATCAATTCAAAATTATTTAGGCACGACTAATGATTTGGCACCATAGAATGACACGATAGAATCATAGTGCAAACAACATTTTTAGACACACTTTTGAAATAAATTCGGGTTATTCAGGCACGAACTAAATCAAACTTAGTTATGATCGAGATACAATTTGTCACGACCCGCAACCGGTTTTTTTTAAACGGATACGAGACGTGTCCAAGCCAGCCTACGCCGCAGTGTCGGCGGTAGAACGCTGTCACGGCCATGAGATCAAAATCACAAAATAATACTCATTCACACAATTAATTTAACTTACAATGATCACAAGTTTTACATTTGTAGAAAAATATAAACTTGTACAAATAAATGAATGACTACAACTCAACTATCTAGCTAGTCTCTAGGCTTTTGTCTGCAAGTATTCCCGTCACTCCCCAAACTAAGTGAATCTACGGCTAACCTAAAAAATGTTGGTTTCCAGTCAGGAATGGAACGAGCACAATTCACTGAATGCAATTTCAAATAAAGAAAATGACTATAAAACAAAGGTTAGACATCAATCATGAGTTTTGAAAATAAACAGAAAATACAGAAAACCAATAGCAAATAAATAGACATAAAATACTTTCCCTAACTTTTAGAAGTACCTTTGATATGTGATCAGTCTGGGATACTACACCGCACGATCTACGATCAGGTCTACTTGCAGAAAAATAAATACGGTCTACAACGTCTACTTGCAGAAAAATAAACACGGTCTACAATGTCTACTTGCAGAAAATAAATACGGTCTACAATGTCTACTGCATGAAAATAAACAGGTCTACAATGTCTACTTGCAAAAAAATAAACACGGTCTACAATGTCTACTGCATGAAAATAAACACGGTCTACAAGGTCTACTGCATGAAAATAAACACGGTCTACGGTCGGATCACACATCCTTGGTACTTCTCATTCCCGACTCAACAATTTATAATAGAGTATAAAAATCACATAACCAATGACCAATCAATAAATATAGTAAAAATCAATATCGAAACTGCAGACAATAAACTGTACTCGCCTGTGGTCCTCTGCTGGTGAAACCGACAGTCTGAACTACTCAATGTGCCACAATAGTCAAAACCCGTACAACTGTCCCCGAAAGTAGAAATAAACATTACCAATATTCTTAGAATAGTGAAAATAGCTAGGATCTCCTGTCCTTAAGTCCAATTCTAGACACAGGAGCAAAACGGTAATTTCGGGTCAAAACGGTGCCGTTGGACCCGCTTTGCACCGAAAGCGTGCCAGAGTCAACGGTCTCTAAAGTCGTCAAACTACATGTCTACGTATCCGATTTTCTGATACAAATCCAACTGTATGTCCAAAGTTGGATTTCGGCGAGCCGTGCACAAAATCGTCCGTTGAGTGGGACAGTGGGGCCCGCAAAACGACGTACGATTCAACTGTCTCAGAATTGGACCAAACTTGGCATACAGGACCAGAAAAACGATACGGTCCTGCTGGCGCAATTTTTGTCTCGATCTGACGAGCATGCACAAACTAATTGAGAAATTTGCATAGAGGCCGATACGGTGAATTTCGACGGATATGTATCAAATTCATCGCGCACACGCGACCAATTTGAATTTCGCCAAATCCCATACGACCATGAAGCCGTTACGCATCTTTCGATGCCTTTGCTTCGTGACCAAGTCGCCCAGTTTGGCGAGACGCACGTGGTATCGGAGTGTTTTTTTAAAAACTTTCAGTTTTAAAACTAATTTTTCTTTAAGTTTGCAAATGATTTACTAGTAATCTAACAAAAAAAATTATAAACTATCAATGATGTTTCCTACTCATATAGGTTGTTAGTGAATCTGTTCAAACAGATTTTCAAGACTGTTATTGGTTTGGCCAATAATCGCCTTCCAAACCAGCCTCGAAACTGTTATAAACAGCGCATATCAATGCTGTTTTCGTCGATCTTTGGCTCGATTTTTCGAGCGATCCACAGCTTCTTAATCTAAACTAATTGAAGGGGTTTCTAGCCCTACAGGTTGTCTACGCGTAGGATCTTGTAAATCGAAAAATAGTTGAACGAGGTAGGAGAAATTTACCTCAAAAATACCCGATTTTGGCCGTTGCTGCTGCCTTGTTTCCGATGTCCGCACGCGTGCCTGCTGTTTCTGGCCGGCCGGCGATGCTCGCGGCGGCGCACGGTGGCTGGAGGTGCGCCAGGGAGAGGAGATCGACAAGGCGTGGGTTAGGGTTAGGAGTTGCACGATCTCTCTCCCTATATATACGATTCAATGGTTCGGCTGTGAAACCCCTTGGTCGGGTTTCATGGGCTATTGAATGGGTTGAAGCTGCTGGTTCGCGGTTTAATGTGGTTACTGTAGCTTAGCTACAGTAGCATCTTTTTTCCTTTTCTTTTTTTTCTTTTTTTAATAAATCTACTCGTATATATATATATATATATATATATATATATATATATATATATATATATATATATATATATATATATATATATATTTTATATATATATAAAAAAAAAATATATAAAATATATATATATATATATATATATATATACATATCTATATACTCATAATCTCTCTCTCTCTATATATATATACATATATATATATATATATATATATATATATATATATATATATATATATATATATATATATATATATATATATATATATATATATACACACACACAATTCCCCCTAAACCTAAATAAATATATTCTTATAGAAATACAAATCTCCATATTTTCTATTCCTAGTGTAGGCCTATTCTTATAAATATGATTATATATATTAATAACATTTATTTGATAACCAAATAAATATAACCAATATTAATATCATATACATAATAATCTCAATAAAATAATAATAACTATAACAAAAATTCAATAAAACATTAATGGTGTGTATACCATTATGTTCAGTCTAAAAATCCCAAAAAGTGTAAGGGCCTATTTTATACAATAGTCATTGAATACCAATTAATAATAATATTTAATTATGAATACTAGAAAATATTCATTACTCATTAAAACGAAAAACGATACCATCTTCCAAATTCCATAAACAGGATATCATTGGACGTGCCGTATGACTACTCGGCTTGGTCTCAGTTCGGGTCCAGTCCGGACTAAAATGGTATAACCGGTTTCCCTAAAAAACTCCATAATATAAATAATAAATAAATGAAACTTCAGTAAGGGTTAAGTCGCAACTTGGCCTGGTTTTCCTAGTTAGGACATCACTATGGCTCGGCCTTCCCTATCCGGGCTATTACACTAGCCAAAGCACGCCATGACACAATCCATGCCACGATTTCTAGTTACCGTGTACTCCAAAATTCCATCATGTCTAAAATTATCTACCTTAATAATTAATTAATAATTATTTATAAAAACTCTAAAAATCACTATTTAATTCAAATAAATAAATAAATAAATTATAAAAATTTTGGGAAAAGGATTTACAAATCTACCCACCTTAAAAATAATTTCGTCCTTGAAATTCTACTTCATGACTATTCCTTAAAATTCAAAGTCCTTAATCTCCTCAAATTTAATTTCTCAGAAATATGTATACCTCCTCCTAGCAATTTTGTAACTACATAACCGCGAGGGCTTCTACCCATCTTGGGTCACACTACTCCTCAAAACTAAAATCTTATAATCCTATAACTAGTTGCTAACAATCCTACAAACAGATATCTACTGCATAGGACATATATATTCCTCTCCTATCTATCAAGCACCCCCAAAATTTAACAAGCCACAAATTTACACAAGTAGCTAAAAAATATTACTAAATTCTAATAAGCGTGACCATTCGTCACTCTGAAACAGAAAGGACAGGAAGATAGGAAAGAAAAATTGAGAGCATTTATGAATTTCCAAGAGCGGTAGAGAGTACCCGATGATGCAGATGGAAAGAAAGTCTATGAACTATTGACTTATCTGCTAGATTGGGCTACTCTAGTCCAGTCACTTGCTAAGTCTAAGACCCTTCGTTTCTCAGAGGGGATTACAATCTGTGTAATACAGAAGTTCCATTCTCGAAGTTCTATCTAAATAAGGTTCCATAATAGAACAGAATTTTGAGAAATCAAGATTGTGATCTTCCCCGTGGTTATTTAAACACACGAGTAAGGGATAAAATATAATACAAGATCGTATCGCGACTTCTAGGTCGATGGAATAAGGGTTACAAATGACTTCACATTCTAAGGGATGGAGGCTACATAATCGGTATAGGGACCTATTTCAAATAGTTCGGTTTTATAGTCCGAAATATGGTGGTATACATGGATGGGTTTTGCTGGATCTTAATTGGTTCTCTATTTGAGTATCACTCGCTGGTTGGATGAACCTGGGATCTCAATCTATATGGACTGAACAAGATCCCAAGATAAAACTATGCCTACTAGATTAGGGTATCTTAGAATAGGTTTTTACCCAAGGGATTGGGCTAGTTGCTAGTCAGGTCGGTTAGCTAGGTCCCTAAAGCTCAAAATGTGCCTTCAGTGACTTCTGTGTTTAAGTAGCACGAAAAGACACAATTGAGTGGCACACTAGTGGCATGTGCGTAGTGGACTTCTAGTAGGTCACAACCATATATTGGGTTGCAAGAATTGGGTCGAAGTTGAGGCTCTAATGGGAGTCGAAAAGTATACCGGTATTACGGTAAGGGTCATAACTAGCCTTTTTTAACCTGAAAGTTGTACCCAAAAAATAAAGTACAAGAGGACAGATTTGAGTGGGACATGATATACCTAGGTAAAGGTAGACTTGTCTAGATCTTGCATATGAAGTTTGTTGGAAGATAACAGCTGGTCTCGTGCTCCGAATATTAATGACACGGCCGGGGACACAAAATGATCTAAATGAAAAGTGGGAGTCCAAAGGCACTAATCCTCATTCTAATAGAAAAATTATTCTAACCAATTGGTAATCATCACATATCTCAAAATTTTAGAAGGCTCACAGTCTACCCACCTTAGAAGCTAGGATATGGTTTTAGGAATAATGAGACTAGAAGAATTTCAAAGTTCGAATGTTATACCTCGACTCTTGTTAATGAAGAATGAGGCACGGTGTATCGGGATACGGTAGATATAAGTCAAGTCAAGGGTCGTTCCTCAATAAATGGAGAACGAGTGCATGTACAATGATACGTGGTCGATAAAATAGAATGTCCCACTCGTCCACAGTATACATGAGTTGTCGACGGGGTAACCAACTCTAAGGCACATCATATGAAAAGATTTCTAACAACTGAGTCGTGAATTTCTATTGGGGTCAAACCTGCCGGACTAGTGTCATAAGGGTTCTAGTTGAAGCTAGCTTCAAACAAATGATTAGCGGCTCACAACATTTGGTCTCTGGAGAATAGGTAGTCTCCTAGGTTGGCATTTGATCAAGGAAAACGATCCTAATCATTCTCGGACTCCAATGACCAGAAGATAAAGATAGTAGGTTTAGTGCCGAAGGAAGGACGAGTAACTCAAGACAAGGTTCCAGTCACAGAGCTGGCCGATGGTAGCTACACTTGCATGTACAACTATTATAGCCATGGGAATACTCTGTATCTATCTATTAATTACGAGCTTTCGTCTTTCTAATCGGTGAAAGACAAACAATAAAGAGTTCAAGGGAGATGTCACTGAATACAATTACGTAATTCAAAGGCGAATGTATAATTCAAGAGGAATTGTCAAAGCAGTCGTGGATGAGACCCTAGAGACATCTACATCTCAATCCACGTAGGATAATTAAATAAAGTGTGAACCAAATGCATCATGGTTGATCAGACCATAGTACACTGATTCTGATTAGATAATATGTTAGAGGGCGTCCCCAATAAACATATGTCTTGAATCAAGCTCGATAAAAGAGTGAGCTTGGAAAACTAGGCTGTGATAGCAACATTGGTCAAAATAGTCAAGTTACAAGTATACAAGATTTCTGAAAGAAGGCACAAGTAGTTCGAGTTTTGTGAGAATCAAAAATTTACCAGGTGTTCTTGCTTATACAGTCTTCCTACTATCTTCTTAACCAAGGCCTTGGTCGACTAATGGGTTATGGACATCAAGATTTTATATTCTAGGTAAACCTATTAGCGTCAATTAATATCCCCATCAATAGATCACATGGACCACGAAATGCTAGATCGGGAGACGTGCTACCCAACTTATAAAACTTCCACTAATATTGGCTTCAGATCTGATGGAACACACAGGGCACTCTCCTATCCTCTATAGTATCCCTAACTTGTAATCACGTTTGAAGTCATTTCACCTAGGACTACGCCTCGCCCGTAAAATCGGGTTGTGGTAAACCCTTGGTTTCATGATTCAGATGTGACATGCTATTCGATACTCTACTTTATATTGACACCAGTGTGACTATGGTCAAAGAGGACCACTAGCCATAGTTTTTAATAACATTCTATAACCTATATTTCTTAAACAAATTCCAACTCTAGGGGTCGTGTCTCGCCAGTGTGCTGCTGGCTGCAGTGAGTCCATAGTCTCCATAATTTAAATAAATGGCGACAGTGCGCTGCTGTCCTGCCATTATGAGTTAACTAACCTTCTTTTAACTATATATGTAAAAACTCATGAGCTTCTAGAGATTCAAGCAAGTCGACTATGTAATATGGCATAAATATTTGTCCTATCAGTCACAATCTTTAAAATAAAAGATTGAACAGGGAGGGAATAGTTGAAGACAAAGAAATACAACCATTCTAGTGCCTATTCTATGTGTATTCAAACCTTTGAGGGTAACTTTGAATCGAAACTAACTTGAGGTCCGTATATGGAGAACAAAATCAGAACTTTATAAAATAATGATTCTTAGGGCAACTAACAATTATATAGATAATTCGGCTAGGATATGGGGATGATATCTAAGAGGCAAAGAGAATGAATTGAACAATTCATCAAGGTTAGATTATTACTCTAAGAAACTCTGCCTCACCAAGTGAATAATCTATCCACATTGGATCATATCATCCTATCAAAAGGTAATAGTGTAACTATGGGGATCTGACAAGGTATCAAAATTAATAACCCTCATGCTAAATTGCATGGCCTAGACTACCCATCGGTAAATTTATATAAGAGACTCCTAGTCCTAGTCATTTACTTAAATTAAATTAATCTTAATTCGTGAATGAGCATTTCCTTGCCGCAGGCTCGTAATAGTACAACTAACTTAAGTACCATCACGAGTTCGCGTGATTTGCGAAGACTGACCTGTATGGGCCACCACAAAAACTTGTCACGACCCGCACACATTTTTTTTAAACGGATACGAGACGTGTCCAAGCCAGCCTATGCCGCAGTGTCAGCGGTAGAACGCTGTCACGGCCATGAGATCAAAATCATAAAATAATACTCATTTATACAATTAATTTAACTTACAATGATCACAAGTTTTATATTTGTAGAAAAATATAAACTTGTACAAATAAATGAATGACTACAACTCAACTATCTAGCTAGTCTCTAGGCTTTTGTCTGCAAGTATTCCCGTCACTCCCCAAACTAAGTGAATCCACGGCTAACCTGAAAAATATTAGTTTCCAGTCAGGAATGGAATGAGCATAATTCACTGAATGCAATTTCAAATAAAGAAAATGACTATAAAACAAAGGTTAGACATCAATCATGAGTTTTGAAAATAAACAGGAAATACAGAAAACCAAAAGCAAATAAATAGACACAAAATACTTTCTCCAACTGTTAGAAGTACCTTTGATATGTGATCAGTCTGGGACACTACACCGTACGGTCTACGAGGTCTACTTGCAGAAAAATAAACAAGGTCTACAATGTCTACTTGCAGAAAAATAAACACGGTCTACAATGTCTACTTGTAGAAAATAAACACGGTCTACAATATCTACTGCATGAAAATAAACACGGTCTACAATGTCTACCTGCAGAAAAATAAACACGATCTACATTGTCTACTGCATGAAAATAAACACGGTCTACAAGGTCTACTGTATGAAAATAAACACGATCTACGGTCGGATCACACATCCTTGGTACTTCTCATTCCCGACTCAACAATTTATAATAGAGTATAAAAATCACATAACCAATGGCCAATCAATGAAATATAGTAAAAATCAATATCGAAATGCAGACAATAAACTGTACTCGCATGTGGTCCTCTGCTGGTGAAACCGACAGTCTGAACTACTCAATGTGCCACAATAGTCAAAACCCGTAAAATAGTCCCCGAAAGCTGAAATAAATATTACCAATGTTCATAGAATAGTCAAAATAGCTAGGATCGCCTGTCCTTAAGTCCAATTCTGGACACAGGGGTAAAATGATAATTTTGGGTCAAAACGGTGTCCGCCGTTGGACCCGCTTTGCACCGAAAAGCGTGCCAGAGTCAACGGTCTCTAAAGTCGTCAAACTATATGTCTACGGATCCAGTTTTTTGATACGAACCCAACCGTATGTCCAAAGTTGGATTTCGGTGAGCCGTACACTAAATCGTCCGTTGAGTGGGACCGTGGGGCCCACAAAATGATGTACGATTCAACTATCTTAGAATTGGACCAAACTTGGCATACAGGACCAGAAAAATGATACGGTCCTGCTGGCACAAGTTTCGTCTCGATCTGACTAGCGTGCACAAACTAATTGAGAAATTTACATAGAGGCCGATACGGTGAATTTCGACGGATACGTATCAAATTCGTCGCGCACACGCGACCAATTTGAATTCCGTCAAAGTCCACACGACCATGAAGCCGTTACGCACCTTTCGATGCCTTCGGTTTGTGACCAAGTCACCCAGTTTGGCGGGACGCACGTGGTATCAGAGTGTTTCTTTAAAAACTTTCAGTTTTAAAACTAATTTTTCTTAAAGTTTGCAAAAGATTTACTAGTAATCTAACAAACAAAATTGTAAACTATTGTAAGCCCCCTGAATTTCAGGGGTTTATTTTTATTTTTCTAAATGAATTATTATCGATAAATATTTTATTTATTTAATTGTTTAGATCATTAATGTACCATTTCCATGTCTTTGACTTCTGGAGCGTCAGGGATACCAATCTCTGTAAACTCTCTTCATGGGTTTTGAAGTAGGCAAGATTATCTTCCTGTTGATATATCGTGTCCCACTTGAACTCGGTCCCTTGTGCTCTTTTTGTATCGCGCAAGTTCGGGTCAACTTAGACCAATTAATCGTTGAATAATTATTCCCACTTTTATTTTTGATCTTCGTTTGCACGTCACCGTTGCTTTTAATTTAGGAGCACCAGACCAGTCGTTTTCTCAGAACCAACTTCTCATGAATGATCTACTCGAGACACTCTCCACCCATGACCTTCGTGTCCCACTCAGACACTTCATTTTGTGCTCCATTTTCTTCGCACAACTTTTGGGTCAATTTAGGCCGATTTATTTTCTGCCGTGAAACCCGATTTAATTTCCGATTTAATTTCAGGACCCGACATCGATCCAGCATGTCAACCCGAAGTATGGACATGGCCCACATGAAGCCTACTACCCTCATGAAACTTGTGTCCCATTTATTGGAGTCCCCGTATATTATTTATTTACCCATGATTATAAATCCCTATTTTTAATTTAATTATTACACTCTGTCCGATTTCGACCCGACCCGGCTCGACCGAACCCGAACCCAAGCTCCACGTTGCCCTTTCATGACTGCCCAAATACCTTACATAATTTTCCTATTTTTTTCTATTTTGAAAATATCTCTTCCTCTCTCTATTGTTACAAATACCTCGTTTTTATTTCTTGTATATATATATATACACATATATATATATATATAAATAAATCTCTCATTCTCTCTCTACCTAAATAAATATCCTACACTCTCACTCTTCTCTCCCCAATGGCAGCCGAAAATCCCCTCCCCCTCTCTCTAAATATCCATATTTCTCTCTCTCTCTTCTCTAACACACAACACACACACTCATATAATATATACATCTCCATCTCTCTCTCCCCCCTTTATTACATTCACACCCACAACACCCCCTCTCCCATCATCAACAGCACCCCCCCTAGCCGACTACACTTTCTCCCCCTCTCTCTCTAAATATCTCACTCTCACTCCCTATTCTCACACACTCTTCTTATTATACTACACACACACACACTTAAACAACCCACTCTCCCCTCCTTCCTCCACAGCACACTCTCCCCTCCCATACTCCTAGTTGACCACCACTCCCACCCATGCCGAGCACCACCTTCCTCCACCACCACCACAGTCACACTCCCCTCCTTCCTCCATCAACACAACACCACCACCATCACTACAAACCATCACTACCACTCCCACCATCGTCACCACCGCGCACCACCCGAACCGCCACCACCGCTGCCTTGGCCGCACCTGACCACCCCCGCCGGCGACCATCGCCGCCGCCGTGTCGCGCCGCCGTAGCAGCAGCAGCTGCAAACAGCAGCCGCAACAGCATGCAGCAGCAATATGCATGCACGCGCACGCATACGCACGTTGCTGCGTGGCCGTGCGCCACTTCGTGGCCGGCCCGCGTCTCCACGAGCACCCCCTCGTCCTGGCGACCCTCCGGCGAACCCCCTGCACCACCACGCTCCTCCTCGACGCGCCGAATAGGCTATTCGTGCGTTTTGAACGAAATTCCGTCGGCACGCGCGAGTTTTGAACTCGGAAATGGCGCTCCGTCGCAGCGACTTTGCGCACGTTTTCTGGGAGATCCGACCGTTGGATCGGTGAACATTTTGCTCCGTCACAATCTCGGTATATCCATCTTCACTCCTGTCAAATTTCACCCGTTAATTATGTCGTTTGATACCTCAAAACTGGCCACCAAGTTGACGTTTTAAATTGAACTATTTTTGGACAGTTTTGTGGAGCCGACTTCGTCAGCTCGTAACTTCACCGTCGTAGCTCTGTTTTGTGCACCGTCAGTTCCGGTGCACAGCTGGTATAACCCTCTTCCTGCCTCCTTTAGGTTTCGTTTCATTATAAGCACGTTCGGTTGGTCGAATTCGACGCCAAAGTTGGCCGTCCGAATTCTTTAATTTGCACTTGTTAAATTCGATTTTTGAACCCGGGACTCCGGATTCAATTTCTGACACCACCAGTAGATTCGTGGCGTCGTTCTGGCATGTTTTCATATAAAATTTGCTTGATTTGGAGAACGTGGGCCCTGGCACGCATTTCGGTGCAAAACGGGTCCCACTTTCTGAGTCAACGGGACTTTTTGACGCCGGCTCATCGGAATCCACTTCCGGATATACCGTTGAGTTTGCATCGTCATTCTGGACTCGTTGACATATAATTTGCTGAGTTTTGAAGACATTTGCTCCGGCACGCATTTCCGTGCAAACCGGATACCAAGTGTCGCGTCAACGTATCATTTTGAGATCGGCACATCGGAATCCTATTTTGGATATACCATTGGGTTCGTATCATCATTCTGGATTCGTGGACTTATAATTTGCTAGATTTTGTAGACTTCTATCCTGACACGCTTTTCGGTGCAAAGTGTGTCCAACGGCGGACATCATTTTGATCCGAAATTACCGTTTTGCCCCTGTGTCTAAATTGGACTTATGGGTAGGCTATCCTAGCTGATTTGACCGTTCTGGACACGTTGGTGATATTTATTTTATCATCCGACAACATCTGTAATTTTTGATTATGTATTATCCTTAATTTATAATTAATTATTTTTCTAGATATTGTTACTTTCTGGTTTTGAATTTTTATATACATTTTAATTACTGTAAAAATATTGGAAATTTTTTATTTAAATATTATATTAATTTAGCTAATTTATTATAATTTTTCTAGCATTTATTAAGTACTTTTGGTATTTTATAAAAATGGGAAAACAGAACTCATTTTCAATATATTTATGCTTGCTGATTTTTAATAATTATTTATGAGGGTTTATAAATCCCAGAAAAATTAGTATAAATTTCTATAATTAACAAGGATCATTTTGGTACTTTATTTTATATATATTTAAGTTTTTTGTCTATCTCTAAAATTGTTGGAACATAGTGTACAGTAGATTTAATTATTGAATAATTACGACTTGCAACTTTTTATGTTGTTTTGTGTTTTAGTCGTATTGGACCTCACCCCGTACTAGTATAAAGACCCTAGGAATTTGGTTTGTGTATAGTGGCACTCCACATTAGACTTTTATGCTAGGTCCCCACTTAGTTAGTATCCAGTCAGGAGTCGTGTCACACCACTAGTATATTATTGAACATAGCTTAGAACTGAGTTTGTATATCATTATTGATAGGATACCGGACATCTATATCTTCGTACTAGTATTCTTGCTTTGCTCGAGGCAAGTACATCTACACACTCATTTACTGTCTTTTAATGCTAGAACATGTATTAACCCTGTTAAAATACTGCTTTCTGAATAACTGCAAGTTAAATCCTCACATGTTACATTAATTTGGTCCCTACTATGCTTAGGGCAGTTATCATATCTTCACATGCTTCTTACTGGTTCTCAGCACATGTTTCACTATGCTTTATACGGCTCTGAGTATTCACATGTTTTGTACTGCTCCCAGTTCCTGCCATGCTTATACCACTTCCGGTATCTTTCACATGTCTTATACCGTTCTCGTATCTCTCACATGCTTTACTATTCTCGTATCTCTTACATTTTTAGAATATGGGTTATGGGGAGACTGATAGTTGAGTGCGTGATCATGCCCGTACGCTGCGCCCTTGAGCCGTGTAGGGTCGACATTATGCATGTAGGCTTTGCCATAGGCCAATATCCTGCGGTACTTGTACGTGTGTACATTTAGGCATGTACTAAAGTACATATTGTTCTTACTGGTGGCACTCCACCCTCAGCACCTATTGACCGGATCACGCGCCTACTACAGTTTTAAACATTACATATACATCTGTCTCTATGACATATGTATCCTTGCCATGATAGATTATGATGACATGAGTGTGATACGACATGAGATAGATGCCATGTTCCCTATGATACTATGATACTGTGATCCCAGTTGTACCATGATGACATGTTTCCAGTATTTCCTGTTTTATAGACTTATCATACCATGATTCTTGTTGTACATCTCTTTCATTATATGTTCAGTACTTTAGTTGTAGAGGTTGTACTTGCTCCCGTCCTGACAGGATAACGTTGTAGGTATACTTTTGAGGAGGAAACGCTATGTGTTACATATTATGGTACTGCATTGAGGACCTGGCCTTAGCTCCAGTAGAGGCCCCAGCGGGGAACCTTGCTTAGTTATTTTCATGTGTTTTGGGACTGAGACTTTGGTATGTTCTTATATTTGGATACTGGACTTTGTCTCCAGTTAGATACTTTGGTTATGTATTATTAAGTCTGTACTTATGTTATCTTCGCTTATAGATGTTGTATTGTGATGAACTTTAAATATGATATTAGAACTGTTAGTAGCTTAGATCATTTATTGTCTATTCTTAGAACAGCTTACTGCGCTTTAACCAAGCGTAGGCTGGACATGGCTCGGCCCGGCCCAACAATTTGGGTAACGGGTCTTGACATATTTTTTTGGCGGCCCATGCAGGTCCTGACTAAATTGTTTGGTTACGTTATTGTACCAAGCATGCCTGCAATTAGGATCTAGGACAACTTGATAATACTAGGAATAACATTTAGAACACCTAGAGGATTTCTAGGAATGCAACATAGGAGAACTCATCACAGCATAGGACCGTTAGCTATAATTAGCCTCTTGTTTGTATTTCAGTGGGTCAATTTAGACCATGTTTGTACCCTTGGGATGACCCCTGAGGATCTCACTCTAATCTTATCTCGAAATCTGTTTTCACCTGTTTACATTTGCTATTCCTTAATTTGTTGTTGAAATCGATTTCTGATTTTCGTTGTTGACTTTGATCTTACATCGTGATAAATTTTGTGGATTGAATTATGATATATCCTGATAAGGTAAACGTCTGCTTTAGTTATGGAGTTTAGAATTTATCGCAGCCATATTAGCTGATATGACAAAAACATAGAGCCTGATTTCGGATATACTATCCTATTCATAGAATTTAGATTTTCTCGCAGCCATACCGGTTGGCGTGGCGAGGATTCTAGATAATATGATTATAGGGTGTATACCTTAGTTATGACTCTACCGTTTATTGCATCTAAGCTTACTGGTGGGGGTGAAAATTCTGGCAACATGATTTCAGAAAGACGTATATGGTTGTCAGATCATATCTCAGCTTGGTCCACTTCGTTATGACCGATTGAGCAAGAATAAATTCTTATTATCATTCTTCTCCGTCTTGATTAACTCTGTTCTATCTACATCTACAACTAGAATTACAGGTTCTCTAGGACTCTCCAATAGGATTGCTTTCATGTTATCTTTTGGACATAATTATTTTTGTGTTCCATCTTTCCTATGACTTGACTAAACTCTTTTTCGTTAACCTCTTGGGTAATTCTTCTCGTTATACATCTCGTTGTCTTCGTACCATTCTTGGAAATATTTCGATAAACTTTTCTGTCTTGCTTGACCCTTTAACTTGTTTGGACACTGTTATGGATTGCTTGACCCAGTCTTAGGCCTTGTTACCTTCTACTTGATAGATGACCGAAATAGCCAAACATTGTTGACTGATCCTGTAGTATAACTATAAATGTATTGTGTGTTTGTGATAAGTACTTTTCCTAGGGATTGGTTAGATTAAGCTTATAGGACAAGTATGGGTGACTGACTGTAGCAGACTTGGAAACCATTAAGAACGATTGCATTGATAGTATGACTTGATGATAGGGTATCTAAGATGGGGAAATGAGATATTATATTGTTATGACTATGGATTGAGGATTAGAATCTTGTGCTTAGCAGTTTGAGGATTTAGCATTTGTAGAATTTTGGTTGGTTATCTATAGCTAATTACATGTGATTAGAGGGTAGATCGATACGTGGATTGATATAGAATAAATTAGAATGAGTTATCATATTGCGTACGAGATCGGAAAGATATCAGTTAAAAGACAAGGAACAAGACAGAGACATATGTACATTGGTAATTAATAAATCGGGAGTTTTAAAATTGAGGATTTATATTCGGAGGACTTGTTGAGTAAAAAGAAGAAGGCTCTACGCCAAGGATAAGAATTGAACGTATAATTTCAAGGAGAAACTGTAGGAAAAGATTGACGACAAATGATGCAAGAGAACTGTGGATTGATAGAATAAGAATACTTAGGATGCGATAAGGGAATCAAGTATTTACAATTGAGGTTGAAAATATGGTTAATGGTCAAGCATTGTTGGCTTATAGACATACCCAGAGAATGATCTATTGTTTAGGGTATACATAAATGTTCATGTTAGTATGGAAGATTTTAAAGGATATATGACATAGTTTATGATAGAAGGACTTTGTTGAACCTGACCCAAAAAGATTGTAAGGAGAAACAGAAGAGATGATTACAAGGATATCAGATTGAGTATCGTAGCCAGAGCAGCTACACGTTATAGTTTGACCGGTTGGATGATTTTTAATTTCGAGGACGAAATTTTTGTAAGGTGGGTAGGATGTAAGCCCCCTGAATTTCAGGGGTTTATTTTATTTTTCTAAATGAATTATTATCGATAAATATTTTATATTTAATTGTTTAGATCATTAATGTACCCTTTCCATGTCTTTGACTTTTGGAGCGTCAGGGATACCAATCTCTGTAAACTCTCTTCATGGGTTTTGAAGTAGACAAGATTATCTTCCTGTTGATATATCGTGTCCCACTTGAACTCGGTCCCTTGTGCTCTTTTTGTATCGCGCAAGTTCGGGTCAACTTAGACCAATTAATCGTTGAATAATTATTCCCACTTTTATTTTTGATCTTCGTTTGCACGTCACCGTTGCTTTTAATTTAGGAGCACCAGACCAGTCGTTTTCTCAAAACCAACTTCTCATGAATGATCTACTCGAGATGCTCTCCACCCATGACCTTCATGTCTCACTCAGACACTTCATTTTGTGCTCCATTTTCTTCGCACAACTTCCGGGTCAATTTAGGCCGATTTATTTTCTGCCGTGAAACCCGATTTAATTTCCGATTTAATTTCAGGACCCGACATCGATCCAGAATGTCAACCCGAAGTATGGACGTGGCCCACATGAAGCCTACTACCCGCATAAAACTTGTGTCCCATTTATTGGAGTCCCCGTATATTATTTATTTACCCATGATTATAAATCCCTATTTTTAATTTAATTATTGCACTCTGTCCGATTTCGACCCGACCCGGCTCGACCGAACCCGAACCCAAGCTCCACGTTGCCCTTTCATGACTGCCCAAATACCTTACATAATTTTCCTATTTTTTTCTATTTGAAAATATCTCTTCCTCTCTCTATTGTTACAAATACCTCGTTTTTATTTCTTGTATATATATATACACATATATATATATAAATAAATCTCTCATTCTCTCTCTACCTAAATAAATATCCTACACTCTCACTCTTCTCTCCCCAATGGCAGCCGAAAATCCCCTCCCCCTCTCTCTAAATATCCATATTCTCTCTCTCTCTTCTCTAACACACAACACACACACTCATATAATATATACATCTCCATCTCTCTCTCCCCCCTTTATTACATTCACACCCACAACACCCCCTCTCCCATCATCAACAGCACCCCCCTTAGCCGACTACACTTTCTCCCCCTCTCTCTCTAAATATCTCACTCTCACTCTCTATTCTCACACACTCTTCTTATTATACTACACACACACACACTTAAACAACCCACTCTCCCCTCCTTCCTCCACAGCACACTCTCCCCTCCCATACTCCTAGCCGACCACCACTCCCACCCATGCCGAGCACCACCTTTATCCACCACCACCACAGTCACACTCCCCTCCTTCCTCCTTCCTCCATCAACACAACACCACCACCATCACTACAAACCATCACTACCACTCCCACCATCGTCACCACCGCGCACCACCCGAACCGCCACCACCGCTGCCTTGGCCGCACCTGACCACCCCTGCCGGCGACCATCGTCGCCGCCGCGTCGTGCCGCCGCAGCAGCAGCAGCTGCAAAACAGCAGTCGCAACAGCATGCAGCAGCAATATGCATGCACGCGCGCGCATACGCGCGTTGCTGCGTGGCCGTGCGCCACTTCGTGGCCGGTCCGCGCCCCCACGAGCACCCCCTCGTCCCGGCGACCCTCCGGCGAACCCCCCTGCACCACCACGCTCCTCCTCGACGCGCCGAATAGGCTATTCGTGCGTTTTGAACGGAATCCCGTCGGCGCGCGCGAGTTTTGAACTCGGAAATGGCGCTCCGTCGCAGCGACTTCGCGCATGTTTTCTGGGAGATCCGACCGTTGGATCGGCGAACGTTTTGCTTCCGTCGCAATCTCGATATATCCATCTTCACTCCTGTCAAATTTCACCCGTTAATTATGTCGTTTGATACCTCAAAACTGGCCACCAAGTTGACGTTTTAAATTGAACTATTTTTGGACAGTTTTGTGGAGCCGACTTCGTCAGCTCGTAACTTCGCCGTCGCAGCTCCGTTTTGCGCACCGTCAGTTCCGGTGCACAGCTAGTATAACCCTCTTCCTGCCTCCTTTAGGTTTCGTTTCATTATAAGCACGTTCGGTTGGTCGAATTCGACGCCAAAGTTGGCCGTCCGAATTCTTTAATTTGCACTTGTTAAATTCCATTTTTGAACCCGGGACTCCGGATTCAATTTCTGACACCACCAGTAGATTCGTGGCGTCGTTCTGGCATATATTCATATAAAATTTGCTTGATTTGGAGAACGTGGGCCCTGGCACGCATTTCGGTGCAAAGCGGATCCTACTTTCTGAGTCAACGGGACTTTTTGACGCCGGCTCATCGGAATCCACTTCCGGATATACCGTTGAGTTCGTATCGTCATTCTAGACTCGTTGACATATAATTTGCTGAGTTTTGAAGACATTTGCTCCGGCACGCATTTTCGTGCAAACCGGATACCAAGTGTCGCGTCAACGTATCATTTTGAGATCGGCACATCGGAATCCTATTTTGGATATACCGTTGGGTTCGTATCATCATTCTGGATTCGTGGACATATAATTTGTTAGATTTTGTAGACTTCTATCCTGACACGCTTTTCGGTGCAAAGTGTGTCCAACGGCGGACATCATTTTGACCCGAAATTACCGTTTTGCCCCTGTGTCTAAATTGGACTTATGGGTAGGCTATCCTAGCTGATTTGACCGTTCTGGACACGTTGGTGATATTTATTTTATCATCCGACAACATCTGTAATTTTTGATTATGTATTATCCTTAATTTATAATTAATTATTTTTCTAGATATTGTTACTTTCTGGTTTTGAATTTTTATATATATTTTAATTGCTGTAAAAATCTTGGAAAAATTGTATTTAAATATTATATTAATTTAGCTAATTTATTATAATTTCTCTAGCATTTATTAAGTACTTTTGGTATTTTATAAAAATGGGAAAACAGAACTCATTTTTAATATATTTATGCTTGCTGATTTTTAATAATTATTTATGAGGGTTTATAAATCCCAGAAAAATTAGTATAAATTTCTATAATTAACAAGGATCATTTTGGTACTTTATTTTATATATATTTAAGCTTTTTGTCTATCTCTAAAATTGTTGGAACATAGTGTACAGTAGATTTAATTATTGAATAATTACGACTTGCAACTTTTTATGTTGTTTGTGTTTTAGTCGTATTGGACCTCACCCCGTACTAGTATAAAGACCCTAGGAATTTGGTTTGTGTATAGTGGCACTCCACATTAGACTTTTATGCTAGGTCCCCACTTAGTTAGTATCCAGTCAGGAGTCGTGTCACACCACTAGTATATTATTGAACATAGCTTAGAACTGAGTTTGTATATCATTATTGACAGGATACCGGACATCTATATCTTCGTACTAGTATTCTTGCTTTGCTCGAGGCAAGTACATCTACACACTCATTTACTGTCTTTTAATGCTAGAACATGTATTAACCCTGTTAAAATACTGCTTTCTGAATAACTGCAAGTTAAATTCTCACATGTTACATTAATTTGGTCCCTACTATGCTTAGGGCAGTTATCATATCTTCACATGCTTCTTATTGGTTCTCAGCACATGTTTTACTATGCTTTATATGGCTCTGAGTATTCACATGTTTTGTACTGCTCCCAGTTCCTGTCATGCTTATACCGCTCCCGGTATCTTTCACATGTCTTATACCGTTCTCGTATCTCTCACATGCTTTACTATTCTCATATCTCTTACATGTTTAGAATATGGGTTATGGGGAAACTGATAGTTGAGTGCGTGATCATGCCCGTACGCTGCGCCCTTGAGCCGTGTAGGGTCGACATTATACATGTAGGCTTTGCCATAGGCCAATATCCTGCGGTACTTGTACGTGTGTACATTTAGGCATGTACTGAAGTACATATTGTTCTTACTGGTGGCACTCCACCCTCAGCACCTATTGACCGGATCACGCGCCTACTACAGTTTTAAACATTACATATACATCTGTCTCTATGACATATGTATCCTTGCCATGATAGATTATGATGACATGAGTGTGATACGACATGAGATAGATGCCATGTTCCCTATGATACTATGATACTGTGATCCCAGTTGTACCATGATGACATGTTTCCAGTATTTCCTGTTTTATAGACTTATCATACCATGATTCTTGTTGTACATCTTTTTCATTATATGTTCAGTACTTTAGTTGTAGAGGTTGTACTTGCTCCCGTCCTGACAGGATAACGTTGTAGGTATACTTTTTGAGGAGGAAACGCTATGTGTTACATATTATGGTACTGCATTAAGGACCTGGCCTTAGCTCCAGTAGAGGCCCCAGCGGGGAACCTTGCTTAGTTATTTTCATGTGTTTTGGGACTGAGACTTTGGTATGTTCTTATATTTGGATACTGGACTTTGTCTCCAGTTAGATACTTTGGTTATGTATTATTAAGTCTGTACTTATGTTATCTTCGCTTATAGATGCTGTGTTGTGATGAACTTTAAATATGATATTAGAACTGTTAGTAGCTTAGATCATTTATTGTCTATTCTTAGAACAGCTTACTGCGCTTTAACCAAGCGTAGGCTGGACATGGCTCGGCCCGGCCCAACAATTTGGGTAACAGGTCGTGACAACTATCAATGGTGTTTCCTACTCATATAGGTTGTTAGTGAATCTGTTCAAACGGATTTTCAGGTCTATTACTGGTTTGGCTAATAATCGCCTTCCAAACCAGCCTCGAAACTGTTATAAACAGCGCATATCAACGCTGTTTTCGTCGATTTTTGGCTCGATTTTTCGAGCGATCCACAACTTCTTAATCCAAACTAATTGAAGGGGTTTCTAGCCCTATAGGTTGTAAAACCCCTAAATTTCTACTATATTTTTTTATCGATTTTTGGTACTGATTTAAAATTTTTGTATTGTACGTCGCGTTGTCGTATTGTACGTCGTGTACGAAATTTTTATTTTTCATAATTGCTCGACGAGTGCGAATATGTGCGGGCGTACATATTTTTAGAAAAACTTTTTCTATTTCGAAGTGATATATATAATAATTATTTTTTCCATTTTACAAAATTTCTAAGGTTGTTATTTTAAACGTTTTCTTTCTAGCATTTATTAATAATAAATTATATTTCATTGTATACTAGAAAAACAAAATTTTGTATAAATAATTATGCATACATATCTCATAATTAATTATTAGCTTATTTTTAAATAAATAATAATATATTTTTGAAATTATTATTATAGTATTTTTGGAAAACATATTTTGAAATTATTGTGGCAATTTAAATCTTGATTTGAATTTTTGTATTTATTTAAATAGTTAAATAATTGAAATTTGATTTATTCTATTTGATTTTAAACTAAAAATTTAATTAGATTTAATTGGATTTGGATTTGGATTGGATTTGATTGATTTTTAAATTAATACATGAATTATTTAATTGGGTTTAAATATTTCTAGTCCTTATCCAACTGGAAATTCCCACATCCTATAAATAGGCAGGTACTCATCCATGTATTTCTATTCTCCAAATTTTTCTACCATAAATATACGTGCATCGTGTCAGTGTTACCCTCATCCCATAATCTTATTCCAATTTTACATATACATCATCCATCGTGTCGATAACCCCAATACGGTACGTCACAAAATCCTAACCCTAGTTTAGCTGTTCCGTCCTCCACCATGTTCCGTCTCTTCCCTGACTTCCCTCAACATGACCACTGTCCCCTGGCCTCAAACATCCTCGTAGCCACCAGCCTTCCCTCTCGGACCTCCACCGTTACGAATATCCTCCTCCCAAGGCTCTCCTCCTTCCTGTACCCTCCTTCGTCGACCCATCACCCTGCCGACTCCACGACAACCACCGATCAAACTCCCCAACCAACACCACTTCGACCAACCCCCGGCGAGCAACCCCGTCGTATGCCTCAGCCCTCACCCTCGACAACGACACCCCGACCTCTGTCCCGAACCACCCTCACGGCCGCCCGTCGCAGACTGCCCCGACTATCACCCAAAACCAGCCTTCACCCGAAACCCTCCGCCACCTGCGTAACCGCCGCCATCACCGTCCCTAAAATCACCATCACCAACAAAGAAATAAAACAAAACACACGCACACACCCCTTACCTCGCCGTCGAACCCTCCGGCGCTGAGCCACCTTGGTCGACCAAACCTGGCCGCATCTCCGCCCGCGTCCTCGGCCAGCCGTGCCCATCAACCCCGAGCCTCCGCAACCTTCATCCTCCAGCCGCGCCGGCGCTCAGCCAACCGTCCGCCGGGCCAACCGTGGTCGAGCTTCTGGCCGGGCACGCGCGCATCTCCGCCCGACCACCACTTCTCCATCACCGCCTGTGGTGAGCACCCCGCCTGGCCGTCGAACTCCTCATTTCACCCTAAATCGGAGCGCCACCGCCGCTGTGGCAACTGGCCAGAGTCGAGCAACTCAGCGCCTACTCCGATCGGCCGCCTCGACCGAGTGGCTGCGACGATCTTCCGTCCGACCGGCTCCTCCCCCCTATTTCCAGCGCCTTCGCGTCTTCTCCGCGCCACCGCCGTTCCGCCCTCTCTTCCGTCACGAGCCGTTGGAACCTACCGCCACGGCCTTCGACCCACTCCCTCTGACCCGCCGCCGCGCCAGCGCCGGGCGCGCGTCGCCGCCTGACCACCGGAAACCCCCTCCACCATCCTCCCTCTCCTCTCTCTTCCCCTCTCCTCCTTTCCCTTTTTCGATTTGATTTTCATCTCTCTCTCTTCCCCTTTCTTTCTAAACACAGCAGAGCTGTGTAAAGAGAGGGACTCTGCTGTTTGTTTCATCTTTGGTTATCATTATTATTATTATTTTTTCCGTGTTCTTTTTTTCTTGGATGATTAGTTTAGCTGGTTAATAGATTATTAAGTATTAGTAGTGTTATTATCATTATTATAATTATTACTATTATTACTATTATTATTATTATTATTATTATTATTATTATTATTACTGCTATTATTATTTTTATTATTATTCTTTATATGTAAAAAAATATGTTGCATGGTTATATTACTATCATCATCATGAATATTTTGCAGCTGACTAAGATTTATGATTAATATTAGTTATTATGAATTTTATGAATTTTAGTATATATACTCATACAAACTACTATTAGTATTTTTGATATTTTATATATATTATCATTGTATCATTTTATGAATTTAATTTATGACTCTTTAGTAAAAATGGTACTTTGACAAAATTGGGTTTTAGCCCTAAAAACTATTTCCTAGATTTTAATAGTTAGCTATAAATATTTTAACTAATAAAATATAGTCTTCAAGGATTATAATTAGTTTTCTAAAAATCATAAATATTTTATTATCCATTTTTTTGGATTTGATTTAATCCTTTCCATGACCAATCCCGTTATTCCTATTCCTTCGCCAATTTCGAGACTACCTTATGTCCACCCTAACTAATTTGACCCTTCTGGACCCAATGGAACCGTCCATGTTACCACTCGAGGTCACCTTGCATAGTTGTTGCACCAAAGTCGCAGTTCGTGCCACATTGATTATCGCAGCACACCAGGCGCTCTACCAGGCAGACACCTTGCCATTTGCTGTTTATTTATTTTAGCTCATACTTCATGCATTATTTATTTTCTTTATGCAAAATAAACTGTGATACATGGCATAACCTGTAAGCACTTACTGTTCATTATTATTTCCTGTTGTGTATTATTTTCTTACAAATTAAAACCTAGATTTAAGGGACCACCTTGTGTGTTGCATTTATTGGCCTTGACACATTGTACCACGAAGTTGTGTGTTGTATGTAGAACACGGAAATGCGTGATTGGCTGGCCACCAGTACGTACAAGCCGTGCGATAGGAATAACCGCTAATAGAGATTGCATGCTAGTTTGACTTAGCGGTTATAGTGGTTTGTGTTGTGGATACAACACAGTAGGCATTGGGCGGGGAGGACAATTCCTTAGCGTATGGGCTTCGATGCACTTTCCCTTGTGACCCGGACTCTCCGCTGGAGATACGGGGTTGATGACCCAAGATTACTGACGGCCACTGACGATTCTGCGGAACGTCATGCTCTTACTAATGGGGCCTCTGGTGCCCAAGAGGGGACTGCCGATCCTATTCAGCCAGGGCCCATGCGTAGGAAGGGTTGTTCTTAACTACATAACACTTAGAACGGTAGGCTACCTTTATCCGTTAGGTACGAGTACTTTTGGTTTGGGTACTTGTATCTGACCGTGGCTTGGAACAATAACTTGTCGCGGATTAGTTAATCACATCTTGTCCTTGTTTGGTTGTAGGTGTAACTTACTACTTCGATGAGAAGGTATTGAACCTTGTTGGGGTCCGGATACCATATTGGATTCATAGCATGGAAAGATACGTCACCGTGAATTAGTTTACCATCTCCTGTCCTTGTTTGGTTGGGATGATGGTACGCTCGTTCAGTAGGTGCGTATTGGACCATGTTATAAATTCAATTGACTTATTTATTGTGCAATATTTATTCAGTTTATATGGCATGATATTATGTGTCTTGTTATGTCCCTCTGAGGACCTGGTTATCTCTCCAGGTGTGTGCTATTTTTTTCGCAGGTGTTCTAGCTCTAGCCATGTTCATCGCCATTTCTTCGAGGATGATTGCACTTGGATCGTCTTCGCTTCACTCGCCACTCATTTTATTTTCCATGTATTTTTTCTTATTTTGTTGGTAGTGGATTTGTCTCCGCCCAACATATTGTATCAAGATAATTCATTATCATTATATGATATCTTTTATTCATTTATTTTGTGGATGAGATTAGTTATGGTTCTACTACATTTTACAGCTTATGTATTTATACGAGGCTTCCATATATTGGAGTATACTTCGTATGAATACAGCTGGCATGTCTACATTCCTAGTCCTTCGTATTTTAGGACTTGGGCGTTACATGTTTTTGTGGTAGCCCATGCAGGTCAAGATAAATTGTTTGGTTACTTTACCGTACCAAGCAAGCCTGCAAATAGGATTAGAAGTCTAGGATCTCATCCATATACTTGACCTTTTCCTCGATCCCATATTCGACCGACTCATCGATTGCATCTTGCTTGATTCCTTCCATCATTATCCTTATATTTCCTTCGTGCTTGCTAGGGTTGACCCTACTAGTAGATGTCCCAAATACCCTTAGCTTAATTTTTTAAGTTGGGTAGAATACTCCACGACCTGACACACCCTTGACCATTAAGGGAATACCAATAGTATTATCTAGACCATAGAGACTGGAGGAATTTAACCCATTTGGTCACCAAGCCTTGGTCAATAAAACCGTAGAATGACGGTATAGGAATAGTCACAACTTAGATCCTTATGACTCTTAGACCATTCATATTTGTTTTTATTCATCTATTATCGTGCCTATATTTTACTATCTTGATTAATGATGCTAATGTAGCCTAGTGTTTGCAAGCTTATTCTTTTATCGAGCTTGATCATGACATGTTTTATTGGGTGCGCACCCACTAATATATTGTCTAATCAGAACCAGTGCATAATGGTCTGATCAACCAAGTGCACTTTTGTTCGCTTTTGTCTATTACTCTACGTGGATGGGGACACAACTAAACTTGGCCCCTACAATCCCATCTACGACTGCCTTGACAATTCTCTTGAAATTATTCGATCGTCTTTGAATCACGTATTCGTATTCGATAACGCCTCCTTCGAACTCTATATTGCTTCGCCCTCACCTATTTTAGGAGGACGAAAGCGTTATACTAGAACTCCCTCTAACCTTCCCATCGGCTATGACCATTCTCACTCGATGTTGCTATATCTTTATCCCAAACTACTCGGCTCTATCAAGACCCTCCAATCACTTAATTTAAGAGAATCTATTTTCGTTCTATTAATCGTGACCCTCATTCATTACCCGTGACCATACCGTATTGTTTTTCTATGATCTAGATCGCGATTTCTTACGACATGATTTTGTGAAAACATTGTCATCGTTGGTTCCCCATCGATACCCCCTTGTGTCTTCTCACCCCTACTAATTCTTAATTTCGAGGACGAAATTCTTTTATGTTGGGTAGGAGGTAAAACCCCTAAATTTCTACTATATTTTTTATCAATTTTTGGTACAGATTTAAAATTTTTGTATTGTACGTCGCGTTGTCGTATTGTACATCATGCACGAAATTTTTATTTTTCGTAATTGCTTGACGAGTGCAAATATGTGCGAGCGTACATATTTTTAGAAAAACGTTTTCTATTTTGAAGTGATATATATAATAATTATTTTTGTCATTTTACAAAATTTCTAAGGTTGTTATTTTAAACCTTTTCTTTCTAGCATTTATCAATAATAAATTATATTTCATTGTATACTAGAAAAATAAAATTTTGTATAAATAATTATGCATACATATATCATAATTAATTATTAGCTTATTTTTAAATAAATAATAATGTATTTTCGAAATTATTATTATAGTATTTTTGGAAAACATATTTTGAAATTATTGTGGCAATTTAAATCTTGATTTGAATTTTTGTATTTATTTAAATAGTTAAATAATTGAAATTTGATTTATTCTATTTGATTTTAAACTAAAAATTTAATTAGATTTAATTGGATTTGGATTTGGATTGGATTTGATTGATTTTTAAATTAATACATAAATTATTTAATTGGGTTTAAATATTTCTAGTCCTTATCCAACTGGGAATTCCCACATCCTATAAATAGGCAGGTATCATCCATGTATTTCTATTCTCCAAAATTTTCTACCACAAATATACGTGCATCGTGTCTGTGTTACCCTCATCCCATAATCTTATTCCAATTTACATATACATCATCCATCGTGTCGACAACCCCGATACGGTACGTCACAAAATCCTAACCCTAGTTTAGCTGTTCCGTCCTCCACCAAGTTCTGTCTCTTCCCTGACTTCCCTCAACATGACCACTTCCCCCTGGCCTCAAACATCCTCGTAGCCACCAGCCTTCCCTCTCGGACCTCCACCGTTACGAACATCCCCTTCCCAAGGCTCTCCTCCTTCTTGTACCCTCCTTCGTCGACCCATCACCCTGCCGACTCCACGACAACCACCGATCAAACTCCCCAACCAACACCACTTCGACCAACCCCCAGCGAGAAACCCCGCCGTACGCCTCAGCCCTTACCCTCGACAAAGATACCCCGACCACTGTCCCGAACCACCCTCACGGCCGCCCGTCGCAGACTGCCCCGACTACCACCCAAAACCAGCCTTCACCCGAAACCCTCCGCCACCGGCGTAACCACCGCCATCACCGTCCCCAAAATCACCATCACCAACAAAGAAATAAAACAAAACACACGCACACACCCTTTACCTCGCCGTCGAACCCTCTGGCGTCGAGCCACCTTGGTCGACCAAACCTGGCCGCATCTCCGCCCGCGTCCTCGGCCAGCCGCGTCCATCAACCCCAAGCCTCCGCAACCTTCATCCTCCAGCCGCGCCGGTGCTCAGCCAACCGTCCGCCGGGCCAGCCGTGGCCGAGCTTCTGGCCGGGCACGCGTGCATCTCTGCCCGACCCCCACTTCTCCATCACCGCCTGTGGCGAGCACCCCGTCTGGCCGTCGAACTCCCCGCGCCTCACCCCAAACCGGAGCGCCACCGCCGCTGTGGTGACTGGCCAGTGTCGAGCAAATCAGCACCTACTCCGATCGGCCGCCTCGACCGAGTGGCTGCGACGGTCTTCCGCCCGACCGGCTCCTCCCTCCTATTTCCAGCACCACCGCGTCTTCTCCGCGCCACCGCCATTCCGCCCTCTCTTCCGTCACGAGCCATTGGAACCCACCGCCACGGCCTTCGACCCACTCCCTCTGACCCGCCGTCGCGCCAGCGTCTTGCGCGCGCCGCCGCCGGACCACCGGAAACCCCCTCCGCCATCCTTCCTCTCCTCTCTCTTCCCCTCTCCTCCTTTCCCTTTTTCGATTTGATTTTTCATCTCTCTCTCTTCCCCTTTCTTTCTAAACATAGCAGAGCTGTGTAAAGAGAGGGACTCTGCTGTTTGTTTCATCTTTGGTTATCAATATTATTATTATTTTTTCCGTGTTCTTTTTTTCTTGGATGATTAGTTTAGCTGGTTAATAGATTATTAAGTATTAGTAGTGTTATTATCATTATTATAATTATTACTATTATTCCTATTATTATTATTATTATTATTATTATTATTATTATTACTGCTATTATTATTTTTATTATTATTCTTTATATGTAAACAAATATGTTGCATGGTTATATTACTATCATCATCATGAATATTTTGCAGCTGACTAAGATTTATGATTAATATTAGTTATTATGAATTTTAAGAATTTTAGTATATATACTCATACAAACTACTATTAGTATTTTTGATATTTATATATATTATCATTGTATCATTTTATAAATTTAATTTATGACTCTTTAGTAAAAATGGTACTTTGACAAAATTGGGTTTTAGCCCTAAAAACCATTTCCTAGATTTTTAATAGTTAGCCATAAATATTTTAACTAATAAAATATAGTCTTCAAGGATTATAATTAGTTTTCTAAAAATCATAAATATTTTATTATCCATTTTTTGATTTGATTTTCTCCTTTCCATGACCAATCCCGTTATTCCTATTCCTTCGCCAATTTCGAGACTACCTTATGTCCACACTAACTAATTTGACCCTTCTGGATCCAATGGAACCATCCATGTCACCACCCGAGGTCACCTTGCATAGTTGTTGCACCAAAGTCGCAGTTCGTGCCACATTGATTATTGCAGCACACCAGGCGCTCTACCAGGCAAGACACCTTGCCATTTGCTGTTTATTTATTTTAGCTCATACTTCATGCATTATTTATTTTTTTTATGCAAAATAAACTGTGATACATGACATAACCTGTTAGAACTTATTGTTCATTATTATTTCCTTCTGTGTATTATTTTCTTACAAATTAAAACCTAGATTTAAGGGACCACCTTGTGTGTTGCATTCATTGGCCTTGACACGTTGTACCACGAAGTTGTGTGTCACATGTAGAACACGGAAGTACGTGATTGGCTGGCCACCAGTACGTACAAGCCGTGCGATAGGAATAACCTCTAATAGAGATTGCATGCTAGTTTGACTTAGCGATTATAGTAGTTTGTGTTGTGGATACAACACAGTAGGCATTGGACGGGGAGGACAATTCCTTAGCATATGGGCTTCGATGCACTTTCCCTTATGACCCGGACTCTCCGCTGGAGATACGGAGTTGATGACCCAAGATTACTGACAGCCACTGACGATTCTGCGGAACGTCATGCTCTTACTGATGGGGCCTCTGGTGCCCAAGAGGGGACTATGCCGATCCTATTCAGCCAGGGCCCATGCGTAGGAAGGGTTGTTCTTAACTACATATCACTTAGAACGGTAGGCTACCTTTATCCGTTAGGTACGAGTACTTTTGGTTTGGATACTTGTATCTGACCGTGGCTTGGAACAATAACTTGTCGCGGATTAGTTCATCACATCTTGTCCTTGTTTGGTTGTAGGTGTGACTTATTACTTCGATGAGAAGGTATTGAACCTTGTTGGGGTCCGGATACCATATCGGATTCATAGCATGGAAAGATACGTCACCATAAATTAGTTTACCATCTCCTGTCCTTGTTTGGTTGGGGGGATGGTACGCTCGTTCAGTAGGTGCGTATTGGACCATGTTATAAATTCAATTGACTTATTTATTGAGAAATATTTATTCATTTTATATGGCATGATATTATGTGTCTTGTTACGTCCCTCTGAGGACCTGGTTATCTCTCTAGGTGTGTGCTATTTTTTTCGCAGGTGTTCTAGCTCTAGCCGTGTTCATCGCCATTTCTTCGAGGATGATTGCACTTGGATCGTCTTCACTTCGCTCGCCACTCATTTCATTTTCCATGTATTTTTCCTTATTTTGTTGGTAGTAGATTTGTCTCCGCCCAACATATTGTATCAAGACAATTCTTTATCATTATATGATATCTTTTATTCATTTATTTTGTGGATGAGATTAGTTATGGTTCTACTGTATTTTACAGCTTATGTATTTATACGAGGCTTCCATATATTGGAGTATACTTCGTATAAATACAGCTGGCATGTCTACATTCCTAGTCCTTCGTATTTTGGGACTGGGGCATTACATAGGTTGTCTACGCGTAGGATCTTGTAAATCAAAAAATAGTTTGAACGAGGTGGGAGAAATTCACCTCAAAAATACCCGATTTCGGCCGCTGCTGCCTTGTTTCCGATGTCCCCGCGTGCGCCTGCTGTTTCTGGCCGGCCGGCGATGCTCGCGGCGGCGCGCGGTGGCTGGGGGTGCGCCAGGGAGAGGAGATCGACAAGGCGTGGGTTAGGGTTAGGAGTTGCGCGATCTCTCTCCTTATATATACGATTCAATGGTTCGGCTGTGAAACCCCTAGGTCGGGTTTCATGGGCTATTGAATGGGTTGAAGCTGCTGGTTCGCGGTTTGATGTGGTTACTGTAGCTTAGCTACAGTAGCATCCTTTTTTTCATTTTCTTTTTTTTTTCTTTTTTTTTAATAAATCTACTCGTATATATATATATATATATGTATATCTATATATATATATATACATATCTATATACTCATAATCTCTCTCTCTCTCTCTCTCTATATATATATATATATATATATATATATATATATATATATATATATATATATATGTATATATATAATATATGTATATATATATATATATATATATATATATATATAAAATATATATATGTATATATATATATATATATATATAAAATATATATATGTATATATATATATATATATATATATATATATATATATATATATATATTTTTTTTTGGGTATATATATATATATATATATATATATATATATATATATATATATATATATATATATATAAAAAAAAAAATATATGTATATATATATATACATATCTATATACTCATAATCTCTCTCTATATATATATATGTATATATATATATATATATATATAATATATATATATATATATATATATATATATATATAGATAGATAGAGAATATATATAGATATATATATAGATATATATATAAAAAATAAAATATAAAAAAAATAAAAAAAAATATATATATATATATACACACACAACACAGTTCCCCCTAAACCTAAATAAATATATCTTATAGAAATACAAATATTATTCCTAGTGTAGGCCTATTCTTATAAATATGATATATATATATATTATATTAATAACATTTATTTGATAACCAAATAAATATAACCAAATTAATATCATATACATAATAATCTCAATAAAATAATTAACTATAACAAAAATTCAATAAAACATTAATGGTGTGTACACCATTATGTTCAGTCTAAAAATCCCAAAAAGTGTAAGGGCCTATTTTATACAATAGTCATTGAATACCAATTAATAATAATATTTAATTACGAATACTAGAAAATATCCATTACTCATTAAAACGAAATACAATACCATCTTCCAAATTCCATCAACACGATGTCATTGGACGTGCCGCATGACTACTCGGCTTGGACTCAGTTCGGGTCCAGTCCGGGCTAAAATGGTATAACCGATTTCCCTAAAAAACTCCATAATATAAATAATAAATAAATGAAACTTCGGTAAGGGTTAAGTCGCAACTTGGCCTGGTTTTTCCTAGTTAGGACATCACTATGGCTCAGCCTTCCCTATCAGGACTATTACACTAGCCAAAGCACGCCATGACACTATCCATGCCACGATTTCTAGTCACCGTGTACTCCAAAATTCCATCATGGCTAAAATTATCTACCTTAATAATTAATTAATAATTATTTATAAAAACTCTAAAAATCACTATTTAATTCAAATAAATAAATAAATAAATTATAAAAATTTCGGGAAGAGGAGTTACACAATTTTAGGCACAATCAAGATTTGAAGTCAAGGTCTTATAGGCACGATCGAAAATTTAATGAGCATGATTAATTAAGTCATAAAATTTGATCTGAGTTCGGACGTGATTAAATTTGGAAGTGATCTAACTTCACTTGGCAGGATCTAGGATACGACTACGAAAATCAAAACTTAGGCACGTTTTAGGAATGGAATCCATGCATGGGTATCTACAGAATCGAAGTCCGACAGGAATAGAAAATGGTTCAGACATAATCAAACTCTATATTCTGCCATGACTAATAAATCATATAGTTGTGACCAAGGATCAAGCCATCTGGTCACGAGTGAAATCAAGGTTCGGACATGCCGAAGGATTTTGAAATAACTCAAATTGCTTAGGCTCGATTTAGGATAGAGCGACGAAGAATTAAATCTAGTCATGATTAGGATTGAAACCTGAGCACGAATGGCTAGAGAATCAAAATTTAGGTACGATAGGAAATTTATTCCGACATAGTCGTGATCAAGGACCAAAAATTTCAGGCACGATTCAGAGGCAAAAATTAATACATATAGTCATGATCGTTAAGATCACGACCATGGGGTTCAAAGTCGTCTAGTCGTGCCAGGTCATATAGGCACGACTAATCACGAGAATTTCAGATATAATCAGGAATCAAATCATGGTCAGAAACGAGTTTAGGCACGGGTGTTAAAATCCAAACATGATCATAATCAAAATTCGAAACGATCATAGTTAAGGTCAGTCTAACATTGGTCAACAGTATTTAGATATGATAAACAATGTAATCGAAGCCTAAGCATGAGCAATAAAGGATTTAAATCCAAGTCACGATCGAATTTAAGTCACTTGGATATAGTCAAGAATCGAGAAGGTCGTCGTAATATAGGAAGATGACCAAAACTGGTTGGTCACGATCAAGGGGGATCAAACTTCGGTGATATTGAATTTAATAAATAATTCAAGGATAAGGAAGTCAAATTTTCTTTGTACTAGGATAGGAAAAATCAATTTCTTAAGGAAGTCAAGCAATCACTTTACTCTGCTTGACTGCTACCAAAATCATATTCTTCAGTCATGAAGACTGAACCCTGCTATAATACCTTAGGCTTGACCTTTATTCCAAGGTCACTAACCCATGAAGTATATTCTTGTTAGAACTCCTCAAAATTCCTACTCTCCTTGATTTTGCAGTTCATTATCCACTTAGTCATTCTGAAATCCAAATTCTTTCATCTTGTCTTTAACCTAGATCCAAAATTCCTGAATCAAGGATTATAAATCCTTAATCATTATTCTGATTGATACTCTTGTATTGCTCAAGTCTAATGTCAATACTACTATATAAAATTTATCCTTCCTTATAAAAAATCAGCCTTCATAATTCCTTCAACTTACACCTTCAAATATTATCCTTATTAAATTTAGAATTCTCATGAAAATATCTAAGAGTTTCTTTAACTCAAAATTTTGTGTTCTCCCCTGTTCCTAGTCATTATCTTACCAATCTTTGTTCAATTTCGTATCATCACTGCATGCGGTTAAAATCTCTTCTCCATTATTTAAATTCCTAGATTTGATATTACAGCCTTAATTCAAGTACGAAATATCTCAATAATTAGTAACCTAAAAATATCCCGGTTCTCAAAATAATTCGACCTCGAATATCCTTGTTAGTTCTAAAAATATAACTACAAGATATTACAGTTCTCACCATTAATGTATATTCTATTGTTCTTCTTACTCCAAATCCTCCTACGTTCTTTCCAAAATAATCCATACCCCAAAATAACTCTCTAATGTAATCGTTTCCAAACTGATACTACCGGTGTCTTCTTGTTTCTAATCTCTATCATATTTTCTTCCACTAATTCTATCTAAATGTCCAATATTTTATATTCCCACCAAGATTATCACATGATAACAAATTTCGTCCCTTTTGAGCTAAAATATTATGATACTTCTTCGGCTTTTTCCAAGTAAAGAGATACGAGAATTCAAAAAGATTTCAAAGTGTAGCCGACAGAAGTAGATACGAGATAGTTGATCGATGTAATTAGAATAGTGTTAATTAAGACGAAGGAATAAATATAAGATAAGGAAATAATGGTAAGACAAAAAAAATAATGATAGGAATTGTTCTTTCTCATCTGGTCATAAAAAAGTGAACCAATTTAAGATATGATCTGATAACCATACACTTCTTCCTGAAATCATGTTGCCAGAATATTCGCCATACCAGTTAGCATAGCTGCAATAACGATAGAGTCCATAACTAAGGCATATACCCTATAATTATGTTATCTAGAATTCTTGTCACGCCAACCGGTTTGGCTGCAAGAAAATCTAAATCCCATAATTAAGATAGTATATCCAAAATCAGGCTCTATGTCCTTGTCATGCTAGCTAGTATGGCTGCGATAAATTCTATACTCCATAAATAAAGCAGAATTTGCCTTTCTCACTGTCCTCATCAAATATGTTATCAGATTATACCTTAATTTAATCCATGAAATTTATCTAGATACAAAATCACAGTTAACAATGAACAACATGAATCAAATTCAACAACGAATCAAGGAAGAGTAAATAAAATAAGTGGAAACAAATTTCGAGGCAGGGTTTAGAGTGAGATTCTCAGGAGTCGTCTCTAAGGTACTATCTAGGTCAAAATTCAAAACTCCTTGAATATAATCTAAAACAAATCTCAATCTTCATACATAAGATTGGCTAATCATTCTCTCCTCAACCTAAATGGTATATAAGTTCAACTCCTACTTTCTAGTTCTCTCTGGGGTCCATAAACTCATCCTAATGTAAGAATAGGGTTCGATAATGAACAGATATTCAAAATTAGGACGAGCAAAAGCAAGTGAGAATAGACTCGAAAGAGCTTCGAAATAAGATTCTTAGGGTTCATCCCTGGAATCTATCAAGAGTCCCTAATATGTGATTGAGTACCAAAATCCTAAACTATTCCATGAAATCCAAATCCTAGGACAGGCTTGCAGTAGTATGGCCAAGCCTAAGTACTACCATAACTTCACATTAGTTGCAAAGACTGACCTGCATGGGCTACCATAAAACGTGTCATAACTTGTACCCGGATATTCGAGCACGAGCACATGGGCCACGCCAGCCTATGTTGCAGTATCGGTGGTAGAACGATGTCAAGTACCCAATAAATATCTATAACATCTAAATGATCCATAATCACAATGTAATCAAATCACATCACAGACAACTAAGGAAGATATGAAATAGAGAAAATAATAATAACTCTGAAATAACTAAAGTCTACAAATGAATATACCTGATCAGAATGTATTGGAGATAAATCCGGTAATAAAACATAAATTAAGATATAATTTGAGTAAAAGATAATGGCCTAGAGCTCTCCAAGGGTCAACTCATGGTCTAAAGTGCATCAAGACCAGTAATTATGAAGTCTAGGGTGTAGAGCATAACATTACCTAAAAACAGTTATCCAATCAGGATTGGAATGAGCACATCACTAACAATAGTTCCCAGTAAATGATAAAGACTATGTAACAGTAAATAGAGAAAATATACGAGAGTTAGTAAAGTGTACATCAAAGTAGCATGGCATGGTAAAACTGTAAACTAGAGCAAGGAAGAGTAAAACAGGTTATGTCATGTACAAGAGTCAAGAATCTATACTAACTATGTGAGTAAGTACTAGCTTCGACATGTGGCCGACTTAGAAACTTGTATAACCTCTACTAGCCTGGTTAATTATACATGAGGTATATGATCAACACTCGTAAGGAAACTATACACGCATAAGGAGGGTATTAAGCACATATCTACACTACTACTCCCTGTCCCCGACTGATACAGTGGATCCATCCATGACACGTTATGACACGAATTCTCTGAGAAGGTCGTGAGCCTTCACAAGAATCGTATCTATACAATGCACAAGAACAAGGACAAGACTCGCATAAGATATACCAAGAAATACAAGGAATAATATCTTATGACAGGATCCAGACAATACCAATTCATGTGACCAACGTGTCAAGAAATCAAGGATATCTAACTAAATACACGAAACATAAAAGATACCATAAATGGAAAATTGTCAGAGAATGTACTCGCCTGAATTGGTTGGAGTCGACGTACACAACACGAACGTGTCGACACGAGATAGGTACGATGCTATACTCCAAAAGCTGGTCCCAGATGACGGCACAGGTGGTTCTATTGAGTCCAGAATAATAATCCCAGATCATATCACCCCCAAGTCATAGTCATCGAAGATGAAAAAGTCCAAAAATAGCCCAAGATTGTCCAATACAGATAATCTGCAGGTTGTCGATAGGTTCCCAGAGATTTAACAAAAGCACAGAATAGAGAACGCACGATTAGTTATGATTATCATGATAATCAAGAAGAGATTGCTTGATTTACAAATACAAATATATTTTGGAAACTAACACTTATTAATCAAGAAAATATTATTAAAATAAGTATTTCTAAAAATATTATGAAACATCCTTTATTTATCTAGGTTAACATTTAATTTAGTAAATAAAGCTTATAGATAGAATTTATGATTTTAAATAGGTAAATATTATAATAATAATACTTTTGATAGAGTTTATGCTTATAAATATTATGAAACATCCTTTTTAAAGAACCATTTATTATATACAATATAAAATACATAATAAAATGGTATAAATACATATAGTTATTATACAAATAATAATATGCATCTACCTCTAATGGGCTTTCAGTCCGGCCCAGTCTAAATAAACATATAGTTAATACATATATACCAAAACCATTAAATTGTTAATATTTCAAATGACCAAACCCAACCAAAATCTAAAATAATACAATTTGACAAATTCTCCCAAAAGTCCAACCCAAAAATAAATACTAACTCTTTTACATACCGCTAGTGACTCTGAAACCCAGCCCGTAGTATATTAATAATCAATTTAGAATAAGGTTTAACAATTAAATGGGCTTAGGCCCATTAAACTTAACCCTAAAAGCAATTAAACCCATTAATCATCATTAAACAATAGTAATGAAATCTGCATTAAAGAGAAAAAAGAGAGTGAGGCTGACCTCACATTTCAAATCCGTAAAGATTGAAATTGTGTAACGCCCCAGTCCCAAATACTTAGGACTAAGTACGTAGACATGCCAGCTGCATACATACGAAGTATACTCCAATATATGGAAACCTCGTATGTATATATAAGCTGTAAAATGCAGAAAACCAAGAGTAATCTAAACTCATCTACAAAATGAAAGAATGTAAGATATGTCATAAATCAACTTTGAGTTATCATTGTACAAGATGTTGGGCGGAGACAAATCTACTACCAACTGTTTATATGAACAAAAATAAATACAAATGAGAGAAAATGTGAAGCGAAGCGAATGACGATCCAAGACACGACATTTATAAAGAAATAGAGAAGATTACGGCCATGGCTCGAATACCTGCGAATGACAATAGCATACACCTGGAGAGATAACCAGGTCCTCAGAGGGACGTAATAAGATACATAATATCATACCAGATAAAATGAATATATATTGCTTAATAATAAGTCAATCGGATCATAACATGGTACAATATCCACCTTTGAATTGGTGTACCATCCCCCAACCAAATAAGGACAGGAGATGGCACACTAACCTACAATAAAGTATCTTTCCAAGTCACAAATCTAATACGGTATCCGGACCACAACAAGGTTCAGTTCTTTCTCATCGGAGTAGTGAGCCACACCTACAACCAAACAAGGACAAGATATGGCAAACTAGTGTCATGACCTGCACCTTGTTTAGGGGCACGAGCACGTGGGTACGTCCAGCCTGCGCCGTAGTATCGGTGATAGAACGCTGTAAAGGTTATCTAGAATATATAGAATCTAAGACACAATAATATAACCTATCATCTTCGTACGGAGGAATATAATCACCACTCAATCACATAAATCTAAGGAAGATAAGCACGATGATAAAGATAAGGATAAAGATGAAGTAAATAGTCTGAAATAGTGCCGAGCCACAATCACAAGTTCAGAATTTAAAGACATCACAAGATCCCAAATAAATACTAGAAGTCTCAAAGTATCAAGCTGGAATATAATCTTGACAAAATTTAGCTAAACTAAGTCACTACAGGCTGTGCATCCTCTACGAACACCGGGTCCATATGCCGGTCCTGGTCGTAGGCTCCATCTATGCCAAATCCGTAGTAGGTCGGGCAATCTGTATCTAAATCCTCTGAAAAACAATTGGGATTATCCTGTCAGGATATGAGCAAGTACAAACACTAACAACAGTTCCATGTGAATTGACAAATACTATAAGAGACAATCATAATGAAATAAATATCAAAAACTGGAAGTAAAACTGTATAAAAGAACTGAATAGCATATCATGGGTGAGATGTAAGGTAAAGCTGGAATAAGCAGTAAATGTAATCTGATATACGATATAAACATAAAAAGAAAGTGCTATAAGATATTAGAACGTTATGTGATCGGCTTGGGTCAAGATCAGGTTGTTCCATTTGACCAGCTATGCACAGGTAGTATAATAGTATAGGGATCAGGTCGACCAAAATAAAATGCTATGCACAAGTAGTATAAGGTCAGCCTACACCTTGTATGGTTGTGGGTGGAGCTATGCACAAGTAATAAACAAGTAGGGTTGATCACATAACCTCTAAAATCCCCATCCCCGAGTAGTATAATGGATCCAGGCATGACACGTCATGACATGGGATTCGAAGATCGGGGGCCAACCCACTCTCAAAGGTGTCTATACAAGTGCAGGAAATAATATCGAACAATTTACTCATATACCAGGTAAACCAGGAATGACATCTCATGACGAGATTCACGTATACTAGTCCATGTATCCTCGTGTCGAGAATCAGTATAACATTACAACTGAATCGGATATAGTAGATATCAAAACAAAAAACTATCAGAGAATGTACTTGCCTGTTGTCCTGAGATGAGAAAATCGAAACTACAACCCAATTAATGAGCCACGAACGGTCAACTTGTACAACAGTCTTATGCTGAAATAGACATTACCAACATTCTCAAAATAGTCAAATTAGCTAGAAATGCTACCCATAAGTCCAATTCTGGACACAAAGGTAAAACGATAATTTGGGTCAAAATGGTGTCCGTCGTTGGACCCACTTTGCACTGAAAAATGTGCCAGAACCTACGATCTCTAAAGTCATCAAACTATATGTCTACAGGTCCGGTTTGACGAGACAAACCAACCATATGTCCAAAGTTGGATTCCGGTGGGTCGTGCACAATTTCGCCCGTTGGATCGGGTCGCGGACCCGCCAAAATAGCGATCGGTCGACCTTCTCAGAATCGGACCAAACTTGGCATACAGGACCAGAAAAATGTACGGTCCTGTTGGTGCAAGTTTTATCTCGATATGAAGAGCATGCACAAAGTAATTGACAAATATGCAAAAGGCCGATACGGTAAATTTTTGACGGATACGCATCAAATTAGTCGTGCACACGCGACCAATTTGAATTCCGTCAAAGCCCCACATCCACGAAGTCGTTATACACCTTTCGATACTTTCGTTCGCGACCACGTCGCCCGGATTGACGGGACGGACGGCGTATCGGGACAATTTTTCGAGAAATTCAGTTTTGAAAATCAATTTTTTCTCCAACTTCACAAACCAATAACTTTCTGTACAGTGCATAAAACTTAATTCTACAAAAGGGTTTTAAAACTCTATCGGTTGTCTACAAGTCTCTTCAAACCAATTTTGAAAAATCGTAACATGCTGGTCGCAAATCGGCCACAAAGTTGGGGTTCGGGTAGTTTCTAATGTAATAAATCAGTTTTCTCGTTTTTGGAACTCGTTTTTCGTTGCACATGAGCGCATCGGTACGAACTATTTGAAGGGATTAAAGGTGTATATGTTAGGATCATACCTGACCAAGTGGTTCGTAAATCGACGGAGCGAGGAAGGAAAAATCTATTTCGAAGTTGGCTCTTCGCTGACAATTTCCGTGGCGGGGGCTGCTCATTAGGCGTTTTCCGACGATGGCGACCGTGGGTTGGACGACGGCGTCGTTGGGGCGTACGCTGGGTTGGAGGTGACGGCTAGGGTTTCAGTTTTATGAAAATTTTTCTCCTCTCTCTCTATAAAATATATCAGGGGGTTTCGGGTTTTG
>JANAVB010028818.1:3297876-3413485 GCA_029216955.1 Iris pallida | reverse complement strand
CTCTATTTATATAAACAAAACTAATATTTTATTTTATATTTTTATTAAATATTAAAGCTTTTATAAATAAAAACTCTATTGGACATGTATACTTCTATATCAATAAAATCCTATTTAAACTAATAATATAAAACTACTAACAATATATTTAAATAATATTTAAATCAATAAATATTATAAATGACTATATTAGCCCAATTCCGGAAAGTGGGTGACAATCTCTACCCTCCCCAAAAAATTTCGTCCGCAAAATTGAGCAAACTAGCACAATACAGTAGCAAGAACAAAGAAGAAAAAATACCTCAAGGCTCGAAGAGTAAGGGTAACGCTCCCACATCTCGTCCTCCCTCTTCCAGGTAGACTCTTCTGGAGAGTGATGCCTCCATGCGATACGAACCAAAGGAATAACTTGGTTCCGGAGCACCTTTTCCTGACTATCCAGAATCTCCAAGGCTGCTCTGGATAGCGGAGAGTAGGCCCCACCTCTAACTCGGAGTGATCCATACGTGACTAGGGTCTGCCACGTACCGCCTCACTTGCGACACATGGAACCGTTATGGACTCCCTCGAGCGTAGGCGGCAAGTCTACTCGATAGGCCACTGCACTGACCCTTCTAAGAATAGTGAAAGGTCCGATGAAGCGCGGACTAAGCTTCCCGCCTCGGCCAAACGAATTGTGCCCCGTGTCGGAGAAATCCTCAGGAACCCATATCTCCAACCTCGAACTCTAACGTCTCCGGTGGTTATCGGCCCAATGCCGCTGTCTATCCTGAGCCACCCGAAGTCTATTCCTGATCAACTTAACCTTCTCTGTTGCATCCACCACCATCTCCGGGCCAAGCAAAACTCTATCACCCGACATCATCCCATGACAAAGAGTGGGCATCTCCGTCCGTATAGAGCCTCAAATGGTGACATCTCTATACTGGCCTGATAGCTATTGTTGTAAGCAAACTCTACCAGGTGAAGATGGTCCTTCCAAGATACCCGAAGTCTAACACACAAGTACAAAGCATATCCTCGAGTGACTGGATGGTCATCTCCGACTGCCCGTCTGTTTGGGGGTGATACGCGGTACTGAACTTGAGCTGGTGCCCAAGCTACTATGTAAACTCCTCCAGAAGTGAAAAGTGAAACGACTATCCAGATCCGAGACAATGCTCACCGGAACTCCGTGCAATCTGACTATCTGCCGCACATACATCTCTGCCAGCTTCTCCCGTAGATAGTCCCACCTTGAAAGGCAAAAAGTGGGCCGATTTGGTCAATCTATCAACGTTGACCCAAATCGCGTCTTTTCTTCCTAAAGATCGTAGAAGTACAGATACAAAGTCTATAGTGATATGCTCCCACATCCACTCTGGAATGGGTAGTGGCTGAAGCAGACCACCTGGCCTATGTCTCTCGGCTTTTACTTGCTAGCACACCAAGCATCGAGATACAAACAGAGCTACCTAACGCTTCATGCCATACCACCATACGTGCTCTCTCAAGTCTCTGTACATCTTATTGGCTCTCCACTCGGAACGCACAATCTAGTACCGTACCTCAGCGACCTATCTTCGGCTATAGAGAAATCGTCTAGCAATCCTGTTTGCACCTGCTCCTTGATGTTCTTCAAGGCCACGTCCTCAAACTGTGTTGATCTGACCCTATCCATCAACGCAGACTCAATCTATAAACCCCACATCTGAATCTACATACTCAGAATGATCACCTCGATACCCAACCTTTCCAGATCAGCCAATAGATGATGATCTGCCACCAAATACATAGTAAATAGATACCTGCTCAAGGTATCTGTAACTACGTTGGCCTTTCCTGAATGGTACTGCAACTAGATATCAAAGTCTTTCATCAGTTCAAGCCACCTCCTCTACCTCATGTTCAATTCCTTCTGGGTGAACACGTACTTCAAGATCTTGTGATCCGTGAAGATCTCAACTTACTGGCACACTCTATCCAGGAAACTATACTACACTTATGGGATGCTACCTTCTATTGTCTTCCTCAAATGAATGCGGGTAAATAAGTAGCATGCGGTTCGCCGGAATCCAACTATATGTTTGACCCATTTTGCACCGAAAATAAGTATCATACCTGATCAAGTAAAATAAGTAGCATACTCCGTTGTACGGTTCGCCAGAATCCAACTATATCTTGGACCCGTTTTACCCGTTTTGTACCGAAAATAAGTAGCATACTCCGTTGGACCCATTTTGCACTGAAATACGTGCCAGTACCTACGGTCTCTAAAGTCGTCAAACTATATGTCTACGATTCTGGTTTTGAGAAGATGAACCCAACAGTATGTCCAATGTTGGATTCCGGCGGACCGTGCACGATTTTGCCCGTTGGAGGGGATCGCGGGCCCGCCAAAAGGTATTCCGGTCGACCTTCTCAGATTCGGACCAAACTTGGCGTACAGGACCAAAAAAATGGTTTGGTCCTGTTGGTGTAAGTTTCGTCTCGATACGACGAACATGCATAAAGTTATAGACTAGTTGCAAGGTGTCAATACGTGGGTATCTTGACGGGTATATACTGATTTCGTCGCGCACGTTCAACGAAATCAAGTTCCGTCAGTTCCTACATGTCGACAACATCCATATGCATCTTTCGATGTGTATAGTGTGTGAGTACATCGCCCGGTTTGTCGGGGCGTGTCACATCTATTTTTCTAGTTAAGGGTATTTTGGTAATTATAAATTTCTTTGATTATTTTAATATATTATATTATTGGTATTGTGGTTTTTGGCCTTTGATAGTATAGCCTTAGTGCAACCTAGCCTAGTGTCTCAACATGACTTAGTGACTTAGTTAGCATGATTAATTAGTGTTAGTAATCCTATTCTAGTTAGTTTCAAGTTAGAAGCTAATTAGCAAGCTATTGGTTAGAGGCTAGTTAGACTTATTGAATTATGTCATGACCCGCACCCTCTGTGAGGGTACGAGAACGTAACAACGCCCAGCATACGCCGTAGTGTCAGCGGTAGAGCGCTGTCCTAGGTCAATCATCTAACAATATAAAGGTACTTGTACAGTATATACACTCCGAATGGAGGTGACATAGCAATATACAGTCTCAATCACATCTAAGACAGAATGATAAGATAGAAAGATAGATAGATAAATACTGAATGAGAAAATCCACATAAATACAACCAGAGAGTCTAAGTGTCTAAGATAACATCTCAGCAAACATCCAAAAATACAAGCCTCACTACTGAATATGAAAGAATATATACAATCCACATATCAAATGACAGAAATAGTAAAACCTAGACTAAGGAGCCTTAGTCTCTATAGCTAGTGGATCTAACTGGAAATCTGGGTCACAAGAGTCATCTACAGCTGTCCCATAGTAGGTGTCTACGCAGGCCTCATCCTCATCCTCTGTAATATTTTCAACAGGTCCACTCAGGACAGGAGCGAGCACAAAATATCTCACGCAGTTCATATCAAGTTAGGAAATATAAAGCATACAATAGAGTAAGGTACAGGAAATGCTGAAAGAAGAATGTATATGAAAATAACTGAGATTTGATAACGGAAAATATCTATATATAATAAGTAAGAAATGTAGGCAACATGTGATTTAGAGCACAATATGGTTATGTAAATGGTCTAGGACAATGCAATGGTAACTCTATTGTACGTGAGTGTACAATAGACATATACAATAGGTATACAATGTTGTACAATAAAATTTGATTACATAACCAATTCTACTTCCCCTCCCCAATCAATACACAAGGATCTACTCCAGTTACGTTATCTTATACAATAGTGTACAATGTTATACAATAGATGTACAATGTTATACAATAGTGTACAATGGTCTATCCCTGGGATGCATGTGATAATGAGAGTACAATATGCACAAGGAGTATACAAGGATAAGGGTATTCAATAAATACAATATTTAAGTGAAACCCACATCACAATATGTATTTAGTGAATACAAGGGGATAACATCTCAAAAAAAGATCCATATAGTACCAATCCGTGATAACAATCGTGTCAGCATCAAGTACAGTAATCAAAAGCAATACTGTAAATCTAGACAAGTATGAAACGGTCAGAGAATGTACTTGCCTGATATCCTGAGTGTCTGAAGAGAATACACTGTCCGAGGAGTGGTGTCTGTCTCCTATAGAACAGTACAAGTCACTATAAGTCTAAAAATGATAATAAGATGCATTACAATGCATTCTAAATGAATCTAGGTCAATCTAGGTCAAACTGAGTCATACTAGGTCGTACAAAGTCAGTGGAAGTCAATCCAAATCAAACTAGGTCAATCGGGGTCAAAGGTTGACTTACAGTTGACTTTTGGTCAAAAAGTCAACTCTGGTCAACACAGAGTCAACCCTAGGTCAAACAAGTCACATGTTGAGCAACTGTTGACTTTCAGTCAACTGGTCAACTCTGGTTTGGTTTTGGTCAAATCTAGTCGCTTAAAGGCTATGTTTGACTCTCGGTTGTCTTTTGTTGACTTTTGGTCAAAATGGTCAATCGACGTCAAAACTAGTCTAGGAGTACTACATTTGATCATAACCAACCAAGGGAACCAAGTTCTAACCATATCTTAGAATCTAAACGCAAATACCTTAGTTCTAGGTATTACCTACAATACCCTTACCAAGGTAAATACATATACCTTGCACATACCACTCTAACCTAGGAATACTAGCCTAGGTTTCCTAGGATAGCTAGATACTATCCTATACTAACATTACCTACCAAGAAATCCTAGTATCTAGGTCATCTAAATCATCTTATGACATATGTTAATCATTTACCCATTACCTTACCTTTACCCTTGCACCATTCTCACATGTACCCAAACACTCACATACACACCAACTCACTCACCCTCTCACTCACACATGGTCACATATAGGCTCTACCTATAGGTTCACACATAGGCTAACACACATGCTCACACCTATAGGCTATTAGCTATATATATAGGCTCACCTATATACCCATATCTAGACACACACACACACCCCCATATACAAACACATATAGGTTCTCCTATATAAACTCACACACACACACACACCCCTATACAATAGCTCTCACACACACCTATACAATAGCTCACACACACACACATAGGCATATATAAAGGCATATAGGTTCATATATATATATATATATATATATATATATATATATATATATATATATACATATATGATACATATATATACATATATGTAGGCTGATTTTGTAGGGTGTTTAAGGACTGAAATGGGCATGCTAATGACAGGTTTGGGATAGCTACATATGGGCTGTTTGGTGGGCATGTTGGGGACTGATATTTGGGGCATGAATGGGATGGAAATGGAGACTGAATTGGACTATTTTTGGGGCTGAATACATGCTGGTATGGGGCTCAAATGGGGGGCTGTTTATAGGACTTGTTGGACTGATACAAGGGAGCAATGTGGACTGTTTTAGGAGCTATGGGGACTGGAAAAATGCAGGCTGAAATGGGCTACATGGCTGTCCATTTTGGACAGCTAATATGACTGAAGTTGGGGTTGAATTCAGGGCAATACAAGGGCTAATATTTGGACTGTTAAAGGGACAATTTGGGACAACAGTCAAGGGGTATGTTGGGGCTATTAATGGAATGCAATGTGGGTTGTACCATGGTGGTTAGGAGGGTGTTTTGTGGACTAGATTGACAGATTTTAGGGGGCTGCTAATGGACAGAATGGACTATTTTGTGACTAGTGTAGGACTGAAATATAGGGACTGGTTTGAGACAGCTGGGGGCTGGGTTTGGACTGGTTTAAGGGACAGAAATGGGGGTTAACCACGGGGTTAAAGATTGGTTTGAGGTTGCCCATCTTCCCCCTCAATGACTGCTGCTAAGCCCCTCCAACAGTCCCCTGTTTGGGACTGTCCAGCCCCAATCCAATCAGTCCCCTGGGGAGGACTGATACCATGTTGCTGCAGTATCTCCCCCTCTCCAATCACTCAATCTCTAACTCTCTCTAACTCTCTAACTCTCACAATTTCTTTCTATATAAACACATACATATACACATATCACTCCACCACCACACATATACATAACACCAACTCTACATTCCCTCATCCCTTACCCCTTGACCGAATTTCACCCAAACATGGAAACAATGAAACATACATGACACACCACTTATACACATATAAATTAGACACCATATATATATATATATATATATATATATATATATATATATATATATATATATAGAGAGAGAGAGAGAGAGACATTAATACATATATATAACCAAATATATATATATATATATATATATATATATATATATATATATATATATATATATATATATAAATATATAAATATATATAATATATAAATATATATATATATATATATATATATATATATATATATATATATATATATATATATATATATATATATATATATTTTTTTTTTATATATATATATATATATATATATATATATATATATATATATAGAGAGAGAGAGACATGTATATATATATATATATATATATATAAAATATATATATATATATATATATATATATATATATATATATATATATATATATATATAAATATATATTATATATATATATATATATATATATATATATATATATATATATATATATATATATATATATATATATATATATATATATATATATATACGTACATATATAAATTATTATGATACAATATGATACATGGAAAACACATCTCTAAACTATAGAAATCTGAGATTAAATATCTAGATAAATCATTCTACAATATATATAATATACAAGTGTCCAAAATTGGGGGTTTTCCATATGGACACGAAGCACAACACAAAGGACACTCCTATGACCTCCAAATGGACACGAAATGGACACAAATGGAGACACAATCATGGGGGTTATTCCTATGGGTCAAAAATCAACCTATATGCATGAGAAAATGCAAAGGAGAAGGGATTTATACCTTCCGGTAGATCGAATCGAAGAAAAACCTTTCCGATGCGACACTGACACGTAGGAATCCCGAATGGACACGAACGAGCTCCAAATCCTCTCAAACTTGGGTAGCTTCTTCCTTGGCTTGTATGGAGAAGGAAAGAAGAAGGTTTGGTGAAGAAATTGAAGGATTTGGTGGAGTAATGATGAGGGATTGCTCTCAAATCAATTTAGGGAAGAACAAGAGAGAGAATGGAAGAGGGGATAATGATGAAGTGGCTAATCCTATCCACATAAAGTAGCCGGCCATATAGGGCTGTTTTGGACCTATTTACAATGTCTAAAATACCTCCCTCTAGCCTATTCTATTAGTATTAGGGAAAGGATTTAAGTCGGGGCTAGTTTGGTCATTCCTAAAACACTAATCCAAATAATCCTAACCAAAATAAATTAGCCTAGTCACTAACTAAAATAACTAACATGTGGGCCATGGCTAACTAGTGTGTGTGCCTGCTAGAGTCAACACTACCCCGGGTTCCCGATACAAGTCGGATTGAGTTGAAATTCGAACCCGACTCAAATAACCCCAAAATAATATTATAAATAATAAAATAAATTTCAAAAATATTCAGAAAATGCAAAATGACAAAAATACCCCTATTTTGAAAACTGGGGATGACAAATCTATCCACCTTAAAAAAATTTCGTCCTCGAAATTAAAACCAAACAATAGTAAAATATCGAAATCACAAGTCATGGCTTAAAATTTAAAATGATTAAAATCTCAAAAATCAAAGCATGAATTTAAATGACTAAAATTATAAAATTTAAAATTACTCTCAAATAGATGCTATAAGTCTTTCCACCTTAAAAAAATCATCCTCAAAATTTAAAGAAAAAGTAAACACAGAAAAATTATACAAATCGATAATCGTATGCGTCTGTCCAATCATCATGATACTCAAATCTCCGTCATGCCAGTGAGCAAGGCTACGATAATCACAGAGTCCTCAACTACGGTACATACCTCTAGAATTATGGTATTTAAATTTTTTGCATTGCCGCATGCTTGGCAACGAAAACCTTAAATTCCCGCACCAGAGAAATACGACCATAATCCGACTATATGTCCTCACTATGCCTGCTAGCCATGACCCTAGAGGATTCTAAAATCTCATAATCGAGACGACCTAGCCCATATGACTTATCTCAGAAGAAAATTAAATCATAATGAAACACCAGATAGAAACTTATCAACAATGAGCAAACAGATAGGAATAGATGGAATTGAATTTCAAGATAGGTATAATGAGGCAAGGTGGAAATGGAATCGAGAAGATTAGAACCTGCAAGCACCTCTCCTACTGCCTGAGCATCCTCGACTGTCATGGCAAAAGCTCGCCATGGCTGGCCTCCCCTAGCCTGCTGCTGATGCTGTACGAACCTCTGCTGCTGAGTCTGCAATGGTGGTCCCCTCTGCTGTCCTGCCTGAGCCCTAACTCCTGGTGCTACCTGAGCCAATGGTGTCGAGTTCTTGGAACACTCTCTACACTGATGCTCTGCTGAACCGCAAAGTAAACACATGCCCAGCTTCTTCCTACAATCGTCCCACCCATGGCCTTGCTTCATGCAGAAGTTGTATACAGTGTTCTGCTGCTGCCTGGGTGCCTACTGATACAGTACATGTCTTCGTCCCTGATGCTGAACAGGCCTCTGCTACTGCTGGAAGTGGACCATCGGCTGCTGATACTGTTGCTGAATCTGTATGTGATGCCTCTTGGCCTGGCCTTCGCTGCTGCTGCCTCCAACAGGGTCTCGCCCCCTCTTGAGCCTCAGTTCAAGATCGTCCTCAGCCAGTAAAGCTCCCTTCAAAATCTTCTCGAAAGTAGCATCCCTGTTGCCCTTGGTCAAGGACTTGACTTCCTTGACCAGACCCTTTCGAAACCTCTGGGCCTTTGCCGTCTCGCTCAAATCCTCTACGAATCTGCCGAGGCGGCCGAACTCCCCAGCGTACTCCTCTACTGACAGGCTCCCCTGAACTAAGCTCTCAAACTGTGACTCCAAGGCTCGGAGCGCTGCATTTGGAAAGAACTTCTTCTTGAAGAATCCCTTGAACTCCTCCCAGGTCTGTCCAGCTACCCCCACCCTGGGGTCTGACTGATACCAGGTGCGAGCAAGATCTCGCATCCGGCTAGCTGTTGCCTCTATCTGGAGATCCATCGGTATCCGGGCCAGGCGGAAGATCTCCTCTATATGCTCGAACCACTCGTCAGCATGTAGAATCCCCTCCGTCCCCAGGAAGTCTCTGTGGCTCATCTTCTGGAACTGCTCTATCCCAGGTGTCTTCAGCTGCTGAACTGCTGGTCGAGCTGCGACTGTCGTAAGGGCCAACTCCATGCTCCTGGCCTGCCGGTCCTGCTGTACCTCCATAAACTGCTGAAAGTAGGCGAACATCTGTATCGCGTCCACGTATCCTGTAGGCGACGGCTGCTGGAAAGACACCTATGGGATGACTGGGTCCTGCCTCCGAACCGGTGGAGGCATACCCCCTGTTGCTGGTGGAGGGGCTCCTCCGAACGCAGCTGAAACGTCTACCCCAGGTGGCATGACTGGGGCTGCGGTACCATGGGCTGGCTACTGAGTATGAGAGGTGGCAGACCTCTCATCGGAACCCCTGGCCCTGGCGATGTGATCTCGTCTCAACCATCCTGGAGACAGATCAAAGAAAAAAATTGCTGAGAATGAGTCGAAATAGCAAGGGAGGGCAGTTATATTCAAGGAAAAATAATATCAGCAAGAACTGAGATGGTACGAATTAGATAAGAGTTTTTTCTAATATGATTGAGTACCTTCAAAATATCCTAATCCTACTGCAGGCTATAGTGATACTCTAGTTCGAATACCACTACATAAACTCGACCTGCATGGGCCACCACTAAAAATGTGTCACGATCCGTACCCTCTGTGAGGGTACGAAAACGTAATAATGCCCAGCCTACGCCGTAGTGTCGGCGGTAGAACGCTGTCCTAGGTCAATCATCTAACAATATAAAGGTACCTATACAGTATATACACTCCGAATGGAGGTAACATTGTAATATACAGTCTCAATCACATCTAAGGCAGAATGATAAGATAGAAAGATAGATAAATACTGAATGAGGAAATCCACATAAATACAACCAGAGAGTCTAAGTGTCTAAGATAACATCTCAGCAAACATCCAGAAATACAAGCCTCACTACTGAATATGAAAGAATATATACAATCCAGATCTCCAATGACAGAAATAGTAAAACCTAGACTAAGGAGCCTCAGTCTCTATAGCTAGTAGATCCGACAGGAAATCTGGGTCACAAGAGTCATCTACAGTTGTCCCATAGTAGGTGTCTATGCAGTCCTCATCCTCATCTTTTGTAATATTTTCAACAGGTCCAGTCAGGACAGGAGCGAGCACAAAACATCTCACGCAGTTCATATCAAGTTAGGAAATATAAAGCATGCAATAAAGTAAGGTACAGGAAATGCTGAAAGAAGAATGTATATGAAAACAACAAGGATTTGATAACGGGAAATATCTATATATAATAAGTAAGAACTGTAGGCAACATGTGATTTAGAGCACAATATGGTTATGTAAACGGTCTAGGACAATGCAATGGTAACTCTATTGTACGTGAGTGTACAATAGACATATACAAAAGTTATACAATGTTGTACAATAGGATTTGATTACATAACCAATTCTACTCCCCCTCCCCAATCAATACACAAGGATCCACTCCAGTTACGTTATCTTATACAATAGTGTACAATGATATACAATAGATGTACAATGTTATACAATAGTGTACAATGGTCTATCCCTGGGACTTATGTGATAATAAGAGTACAATATGCACAAGGAGTATACAAGGATAAGGGTATTCAATAAATACAATATGTAAGTGAAACCCACATCACAATATGTATTTAGTGAATACAAGGGGATAACATCTCAAAAAAAGATCCATATAGTACCAATCCGTGATAACAATCGTGCAATCTAGACAAGTATGAAACGGTCAGAGAATGTACTCGCCTGATATCCTGAGTGTCTGAAGAGAATATACTGTCCGAGGAGTGGTGTCTGTCTCCTATAGAACAGTACAAGTCACTATGAGTCTAAAAATCATAATAAGATGCATTACAATGCATTCTAAATAACTCTAGGTCAATCTAGGTCAAACTGAGTCATACTAGGTCATACCAAGTCAGTGGAAGTCAATCCAAATTAAACTAGGTCAATCGGGGTCAAAGGTTGACTTATAGTTGACTTTTGGTCAAAAAGTCAACTCTGGTCAACTCTGGTCAACACGGAGTCAACCCTGGGTCAACCCTAGGTCAAACAAGTCACATATTGACCAACTATTTACTTTTAGTCAACTGGTCAACTCTGGTTTGGTTTCGGTCAAATCTAGTCGCTTAAAGGCTAAGTTTGACTCTCAGTTGACTTTTGTTGACTTTTGGTCAAAATGGTCAACCGACGTCAAAACTAGTCTAGGAGCACTACATTTGATCATTACCAAACAAGGGAACCAAGTTCTAACCATATCTTAGACTCTAAACTCAAATACCTTAGTTCTAGGCATTACCTACATTACCCTTACCAAGGTAAATACCTATACCTTGCACATACCACTCTAACCTAGGAATACTAGCCTAGGTTTCCTAGGATAGCTAGATACTATCCTATACTAACATTACCTACCAAGAAATCCTAGTATCTATGTTATCTAAATCATCTTATGACATATGTTAATCATTTACCCATTACCTTACCTTTACCCTTGCACCATTCTCACATGTACCCAAACACTCACATACACACCAACTCACTCACCCTCTCACTCACACATGGTCACATATAGGCTCTACCTATTGGTTCACATATAGGCTAACACACATGCTCACACCTATAGGCTATTAGCTATATATATAGGCTCACCTATATACCCATATCTAGACACACACATACCCTCTATATACAAACACATATAGGTTCTCCTATATAAACTCACACACACACACACACCTATATAATAGCTCACACACACACACCTATACAATAGCTCTCACATACACACATAGGCATATATAAAGGCATATAGGTTCATATATATATATATATACATATATGATACATATATATACATATATGTAGGCTGATTTTGTAGGGTGTTTAAGGACTGAAATGGGCATGCTAATGACAGGTTTGGGACAGCTACATGTGGGCTGTTTGGTCGGCATGTTAGGGACTGATATTTGGGGCATGAATGGGATGGAAATGGAGACTGAATTGGACTGTTTTCAGGGCTGAATACATGCTGGTATGGGGCTGAAATGGGGGGTTGTTTATAGGATTTGTTGGACTGATACAAGGGAGCAATGTGGATTGTTTTAGGAGCTATGGGGACTGGAAAAATACAGGCTGAAATGGGCTACATGGCTGTCCATTTTGGACAGCTAATAGGGCTGAAGTTGGGGCTGAATTCAGGGCAATACAAGGGCTAATATTTGGACTGTTAAAGGGACAATTTGGGACAACAATCAAGGGGTATGTTGGGGCTATTAATGGACTGCAATGTGGGCTGTACCATGGTGGTTAGGAGGGTGTTTTGTAGACTGGATTGACAGATTTTAGGGGGCTGCTAATGGACAGAATGGACTGTTTTGTGACTGGTGTAGGACTGAAATATAGGGACTGGTTTGAGACAGCTGGGGGCTGGGTTTGGACTGGTTTAAGGGACAGAAATGGGGGTTAACCATGGGGTTAAAGACTGGTTTGAGCCTGCCCATCTCCCCCCTCACTCACTGCTGCTAAGCCCCTCGAACAGTCCCCTGTTTGGGACTGTCCAGCCCCAATCCAATCAGTCCCCTGGGGGGGGACTGATACCATGTTGCTGCAGTATCTCCCCCTCCCCAATTACTCACTCTCTCACTCTCTCTAACTCTCTAACTCTCTCAATTTCTTTCTATATAAACACATACATATACACATATCGCTCCACCACCATACATATAAATAACACCAACTCTGCATTCCCTCATCCCTTACCCCTTGGCCGAATTTCACCCAAACATGGACACAATGAAACACACATGACACACCACTTATACACATATAAATTAGACACCATATATATATATATATATATATATATATATATATATATATATATATATATATATATATATATGAGGAGGGATCCGCATCCCCTCATTTTTTGCATCCCCAAGCATCCCCATGTTAACAACCGTTGGATGTGCTTTAAGTCATCTAATCTTAACCGTTGGTAAATCAATGGTTAAGATTAGATGACTTAAAGCACCATCCAACGGTATGAGTAGGGGGGATGCTTGGGGATGCAAAAAGTGCGGGGATGCATATCCTTCCTCTCTATATATATATATATATATAGAGAGAGAGAGAGAGGAGAGAGAGAAACATTAATACATATATATATAACCAAATATATATATATACATATATAAATTATTATGATACAATATGATACATGGAAAACACATCTCTAAACTATAGAAATCTGAGATTAAATATCTAGATAAATCATTCTATAATATATATAATATACAAGTGTCCAAAATTGGGGGTTTCCCATATGGACACGAAGCACAACACAAAGGACACTCCTATGACCTCCAAATGGACACGAAATAGGACACAAATGGAGACACAATCATGGGGGTTATTCCTATGGGTCAAAAATCAACCTATATGCATGAGAAAATGCAAAGAGAAGGGATTTATACCTCCCGGTAGATCGAATCGAAGAAAAACCTTTCCGATGCGACACCGACACGTAGGAATCCCGAATGGACACGAACGAGCTCCGAATCCTCTCAAACTTGGGTAGCTTCTTCCTTGGCTTGTATGGAGAAGGAAAGAAGAAGGTTTGGTAAAGAAATAGAAGGATTTGGTGGAGTAATGATGAGGGATTGCTCTCAAATCAATTTGGGAAAGAACAAGAGAGAGAATGTAAGAGGGAATAATAATGAAGTGGCTAATCCTATCCACATAAAGTGGCCGGCCATAGAGGGTTGTTTTGGACCTATCTACAATGTCTAAAATAATCCCCTCTAGCCTATTCTATTAGTATTAGGGAAAGGGTTTAAGTCGGGGCTAGTTTGATCATTCCTAAAATACTAATCCAAATAATCCTAACCAAAATAAATTAGCCTAGTCACTAACTAAAATAACTAACATGTGGGCCATGGCTAACTAGTGTGTAGGCCCACCAGAGTCAACACTACCCCGGATCCCCGATACAAGTCGGATTGAGTTAAAATTCGAACCCGACTCAAATAACCCCAAAATAATATTATAAATAATAAAATAAATTTCAAAAATATTCATAAAATACAAAATGACAAAAATATCCATGTTTCTAAAAATTGGGGGTGACAAATTAATAATTTAATTTAACCATAGAGAGAAGCCCAAGCCCAACTATTGTGAAACCCTAGCCCACTCATGTTGTGGCCGGCCAAGTTAGGTCAAGGGAATCCCTATTTAATACCTCTTAATGAGAATTTCTTCTCTTTTCCATTCCTTCTCCTTCTGGCAAAACCCTAGTTATGTATCTTTTCTATTTTTTTTTTATTTCTTCTCCTTTTAAACCCTAGTCTCTTGTATTGGGTTCTGATCGATGTATATGGATTGTTGATGGTGAGAAAATTTAGATTTGGAGAGCATCAGAGTTTTGGAGTCGCAAGAAGGATTGTCACTTTTGGAGCTTTTTCTAGGGAATTTACCCTCAATAGGTAATCTCTCCAAAACCCTTCAAATTCATGAATTCTTCCCGTAGATGCATCCATATAGGTGTCCCCTAGATGTAGGAGGAGTTTTATAGGATTTGATATTGATTTGGTGTCCGTATCAGATACGTATCGGTGTTTTTGTGAACGTGTTTGATAAAATGCCCCTAAAGGAGTTTTTATTCAAAATTTTGAAATCTAATTTAATGAATTTGTAGCCTTATACATGGCCTTTGATTTTGTGTTGTACTGAGCATGATTTGTGTCCTTTTTTGTGTCCAAATCTGGACACAAATACGTGCACGAGGCCACAGTTCACTGCCCTGCTACCCGACTCTATTTCTGGATACGACATGCCACGTGGACTCGTGCCACTTGGCACAGAGGTGGGGGCCATTATTGATAGGCCATCCCTCGAGTTTGGGACCATCTCGTGTGATGTCGAACACGAGATCTAGCCCGCACTGATTCTGTACTGTGTGCGTATGCATGAAATAGGCCTCTCTGATACGTACCCACACACGCGATACGACCCGAATTTGACACAATACTGGGACACAAACACATAGACCTACCCCTGGCGAACATGTAGATATGAGCACGAGGTGTCTTGTGTCGTGAGTCGTGTACACGAGTCCGTGTCTCAACCACACGAGGTTGTCTGTACACGGGTTCACTGTGTGTGTTCTGTGCTATTTGACACTTCGTGTCCACTATTATTGGACACGAATCACACCCCCATGACATATATGTTATGCCTAATCATCTGTACACATTTAATGGTTGGTTTATTTGAGTTTTTGAAAATCAATTGGACGTTGAATGTTTATATTCCCTATTTTACTGAAACTGAGTTTTTACATTTTAAATGGATTTAACTACTAATTCATGGCTAATTTGATGATGATTAACATGTATACATGTCTGGGATATATGTTACATAGCTGGGTTCATATTGACATGCATGTTTGGGTTGTAAATTAGATTTTTGACTATATTGATACACTGCAGTAATAATGGCTGATACATGGGTATTTAACTGAACATAGGTTCATTCAACCTTGTTCATTTCCTGAGATTGATATCCACATGTACAATACTATGTTAATTTCTATAGGTTTAGGATTGTATACATTGTTCATTTCTATAAGGAAGTTGTTGTATTGGTTAATAAATGAGTTAAGGTTGTATTTTACATTGTAATATTTAATATACTAGTCCATTTCTGAATATAGGTTGACATAATATACTGAATTGACACCTGCAGAAACTAATGTAATACCTGACACATTTTGTTTACTGGGTTTAGGCCATTTCACATGTTAACAGAGCATAAGATTAGTTCTTTTGTTCAATATTTGAGATTGAGGTTGCTATATATATTGTTCAATTGTAAGATGGAGACCTTACTTAAACATGGCCTGTTTTATAGGCTTGTTCTATGTCACGACCCGCACCCACTTTTCGGATACAAAGCGTGTCCAAGCCCAGCCTACGTCGCAGTGTCGACGGTAGAACGTTGTCTAATATACACAAGTCAAGGCAATCTATTTATCTCATCCACGGAATAATAACGATCAACCAAAATCAATAAAATGCCAAAGAAACTGAATAATATAACTGAATGTATCCAAGATTCAATGTCACGTCCGGTGGACACAAATCCACTACCAATAGACGGAAAGAGAAATGAATACATAAAATATACTATCTGAATACAACCTGCTAATCGAGACAACTTCTACTGCAAGGTACTACGGTCTGATGCTGACTCAACCCTCTCGTCTGCTCCTGACTCAAAGTCGGCTAACCTGAAGAGATCATCAGGTCCTCAGAGGACTAGCAAGATACATAAAAATGAGCCTTTCTAACAGTTTATTATGCATGGAGAAAAATACAGAATAAACAAGTAAAACTGAGAAATAAATAAAGCACGAATCTGTACATTGACTACACATAAATGAACTGCTGAACGAGGATGAGAGAACTCATGTCAAGATGTCAACGGATAACCAAATCGAATACTCAAACCCTCATCCCTAGTGTGGACTCGCAGGTTTGAACAACTACTAGCCCTCGCCCCTAGTGTGGACTCGCAGGCTAGCATCACCCTCGTCCCTAGTGTGGACTCGCAGGTGTGAACCATATACTACTAACCCTCATCCCTAGTGTGGACTCACAAGTTAGCATCACCCTCGCCCCTAGTATAGACTCGCAGGTGTGAACCATATACTACTAACCCTCGTCCCTAGTATGGACTCGCAGGTTAGCATAAGACACGGATAACTACTAACCCTCGCCCCTAATGTGGACTCGCAGGTTAGTTTCAAGATTTCAAGACAAAGAGGTATGGCAGTTCAGTTTATGACTTCTCGACTTACGACATGACTCGATCAAGGCTCAATTGAATACATCCAATAAGACACAGCAAACTGAGAACATAGTCTATATAGCAATGATACAATTATACAAGCAGGATATGAAAGATACATGTCAATAATATGAGAAAAACTTGAATAATGAAAGACAGTACATATAAATAAAGCTGTGTAGAAAGGTAAGATATACTTGCCTTAGGTCCTGAGCTGCTGGCAAGGATCAGAATCTGGGTTGAGGCCCAAGTAACATGTATTACAGATTTACTCTAAATTAATAAACAAACTTGGTAACATCATCCTCATCTATGGTTTTGTTTCTTTTAAGTTAATCATATATAAGCTATCTATTTACTATTAGACTCATATTCTAGGTCAAATAGTCCAACTTGCTATTTCATGGTTGTTTGAGTCAAAAGCCAAACCATTGGATCCATATCCTAAGTATCTAGGCTATATTAGATTTATGGGATACAAGGATCTATAGTATATCATGAAATACTAGTGTTGTATAGGAAGTACTCTATACAATGTATGTAGATACATGTAACCCCACATTCACATGGTATAATCCATGCTTATTAGTACAAGAGGTCAGGTTTTAACCATTGTCCTATAACCAGTGTCTATATGTAGGGCTTTGATACAGGGGTGTTGCACTTCCCTTTATCCCACATACCATGACCTATTCTCCTTTAACCATTGACACTATCCAATCTCAATTCCTGAAACCTATGCCTGTCTCCAAACTCCCAATTTCCTAATACACACCTGGTATATGAATCCTATTCTTCACCTGCTCTTCTTAGGCTTAAACATTTGCTACCTGCTGGGTATCCTTCTACTGTATCTTAATTGTAATACTACCTGAAACAGCTTTCTGAAACATATATATAGGATTGTAATTGTACAATGAAGGGTGAGAAAAATCTTATCAACACCATCAAGGAGTCTCCTGATGTCCTGTACTAGTTGTGCCAAAAATACAACATGAAACCAGATCCTGAACCATTCATTTTTCTCGTATTTCAATCACAGTTGGCATCCCCTGTCATTGTCAGTTGCCCCAAAGGAGAGGTCCCATCTAAACAAAGAAATTAATGTAAGAAATTAACTCTTGCATACAAAAGAACTATGGATGTAATATTGCTGCAACCTTAACAAAATTATACTTAAGCTCCTCTACTCAGTGCTCAAGGACCTGTAGACTTCTGACCTGTTGGCATTACACACGAGAATAGACTCTAGTTAATCCTATTGAACATGGACTGAACCTGTTCAGGGGAGACCCCCTATACTGACGTCTTGACCTGTGCCCTGTGCAATCAGTCCTGTGAAATCAGTCTACTAACATGCATATAGATGTGTTCAGTATGTATTAAGTCCTAACCAATGTCCTATGTCCTGTTATTCTTGTACTAGGCTATATTCAAGGGTCCTCCCCCCGGTACAGGTATTGGGCTCTTGCTACTGATTTATTAGGGTATCTCTGGATACTATAGGTACTCCAATTACTAGGATGTACTAAGAAAGTTGTGGTACCTACTCCTCCTAACTGCACCCAGCTGTTACTTACTTGCATCACCTAAGACTGGTACCTGAGTCTCTCCAGGTATACATGAATTCAAGTTATGCTGGTACACACGATCTACCCTCAAATCACTCCTAATGCAATATACTGATCATAAAATATAGCCTAATTTAATAGGTAACTGCTATAGGATAGGCACTGTTATATCAGTACAAATTGATACATGATGTGTACACTGATATACCATATATAACTCGACACACTAGGACACCCTGCTACCTAGCCTTGTCTACAGTCCCAAACTAACTTGCCATTACGCTCGTCTTTAATTGTGTATCTGTGTCAAGTGTCCCATATACCCTCCATTCCTAATACTATGATTTGCCACCCAAATTTTTATGGTCCTATGTACCCAGGTATACATTCCTCAATTTGGGACTTTATCAGATGAACCTCTCACCCACTGGACCCAAAGCTACACTGTATGTCTAGCCATGAGTTCCTAGCTTCTTAGCCCTCTTGCTAGCATCCTGAACCACATCTCTCCTCATGGCAGAATATCAAAGGAAGAGTACAATAATCATACAGGGAAAACACATCATGGATGTCATCCTATCTCAGGAGTGCCATGGTACTCCTGACCATGTCTCTTCAATCTACAACTATACCTCAAATTCTTAGTAACTGTATCTAGGACTGACACCATTGCTATGTCCCAGGGTCACCCAGGGTGCTCAGTGGTATACCTACACTACCAAGCCATGTACACAAGTACACCAGTTAAATCCTAGTGTAATCTCCAGGCTACTGTCTTCCTATACTTCTATTATGATACTCTAAGTATCAGTTGACCCCAGGTCTAAGTCCCGCCCTGCTTACCAGATGCTTAAAACATGTATCAGTGTTTAGTTAAAAATCCTTCTTTAGGTAACCCTGGCTCCTATGCAAGTATGGTCCACTATGATCCACCCTGGTTTGTGCCTGGTCCAAGTCTGGAATCCAGTCTCCTATCACCATTGAACCTACATGGGACTCAGGTGATAGTACCCTCTGGTTGCAAAGATAATTCTGATGGTTACTTCCTATACAGACGTTGTCAAGGACTTCTCCTGTGTGCAGGGGAGTCTAATATCTAAGGGGTCTCACAGGCATCTAATCCCTCTAGTTCCTGTACTCTAAGATGTACCCTAATCTATTACAGGGCTGTACAAAGGGGCCAAGGAATTCCTTTGGTTACATACAGTAGTACGACTCTTGTGCATACTCCTGACATAATTACCTTCCTAGGATTGATACTCCTGTGATACTTAGTTTGCTTTGACACCCAAAACTCTATTAGCCATTACATCAAACAGTAGTAGGCATAATGACATGGGTTGAAATTCGAGGTAGGATTACCTGACAGGGCTCGACAGTGCTTGTTGTGGTGGTCGATACAAGTGTTGGTGTCGAGCACAGGAAGGCGTCCTCCCAAGTTCCTGTGATGTTGCTATACTTCTTCAATGGGAAGGAAATTCGCTGTCATCTCCTCCCTATAAATAGGTAGGATTTGGATTTGTTCCAAAGGAAACAGATAGGGAGAACCTACTTCGAATCAATCTTGGTTTGATTCTCCTGGATTATAAGTTTATCTCTAATTTGGAGATTTGAATATGTAAGGGAGTCGGGCTCAGAATAGGATTTGAATTCTTGGGGTTTTTGCACAAAGCCCTCTGATAACTAGAATATACCTTGTTTGATCCTTATTGGTATATTTTAAGTAAAACAAGGTAAAATCTAAAACATAATAAATGAGAAAATTAAGAATGGTAAAAAATTTGGTCAAGGGGTTGGCATACTATTGTATCATTGAGTTCTAAGGAGACAGGCAACACAGTTTGGTGGATGAATTAGGTCTTGATGGTGTCTCACAAAACCCCCTGCCATGTACCCTATGTCCACTACACCTAGACACCATGTGTGACACCTTACTTTAACATTCCTATATGCTATTGACACTACACACATTCAAAACCATTGTTATGTTGACATATATGACTGCCATTGCCAAGCTCACACACACACACACACACACACACACACACATATATATATATATATATATATATATATCACCCTTTTATATGCATGTATATATTATATGTACAGTGCTTGCATTATAGGCATTAGCATATGTGAGCCTATGTACATTATATGTATATATCCACTTGTGTGTGTGATTGCTTGGTTTGACATTGTACTTGTGTTTGTGTGCTAGTATAGGCTTGGTTAGGCCTAGTGAGACTTGTTGGACTAGGATTTGGCTTAGTTAACCTAGCTTGACTTTATAAGTTGACCAGAGTTGCCCAAGAGTTGACTTTAGTCTAGAATGACCTAGAAATCATGTAGAATGCATTGTAATGTTCAATATTACCTTTCTGGACATGTTGTGACATGTGTTGATCTAAATATGACTCAGATACTCCAGCTCAGACTCATATTTTCATCAGACAACCAGGATATCAGGTGAGTACATTCTCTGACCGTTTCATACTTGTTAGTAATTATATTCTTGTCATAGTTTAATTTACTTGATGCTGACACAAAATTACCCCGAATTAGTACTATATGGATCTTTACATGAGATGTTATCCCCTCGGGTGCATCGAATACATCGTGTCATATGATTTTCACGAACATCATATATTCTGTGGAATCTTATTATTCATGTATACTCATGTGCTCTCATGTACTCTCATGTTCTCATGAGCTTCATGTATAAACTACCATGTACAATAACATAACCTGTTTAGATCCTTATGTATTGATTGGGGCATGGGTGAGTAAAAATAGTCATGTGAACAATTCTAAAGTAGTGTAATCATGTACAAACTCTTTAGTGTAATCATGGGCAAATCAAGCCGTTCACATGTCTATCTTGTACTAAATCACATAGTCACTTACAGTTCTCTATTATCATATATAGATAGCTTATTTATCACTTTCTCTCTTTCTTTTCATGCTTATTTCTTACAGCGTTTGTCACGACCCACAACCACTTTTCGGATACAAGACGTGTCCAAACCCAACCTACACCGCAGTGTCTGCGGTAGAACGCTGTCTAATATACATAAGTCGCTGAATCTAGAATTACTGGGGAATCTATATCTCATCCACAGAATGATCAAGACACAACCAAGATCAATGAATATTCATGAAATTGAATAATAAAGAATATAAACTGAATGTTTCCAAGAATCCAGGTCACGTCCGGTGGACACAAATCTACTACCAATAGACGAAAATACAATAAAGACATAAAATAACTAACTGAGTCTAAACTGTAAATCAAATAACGACCTCAACTGTAAGGGCACCGTGGTCTGACGCTGGCTCATAACTGCTCGTTTTCTCCTAGGCTCAAACTCGGCTAAACGTGAAGAGATCATCAGGTCCTCAGAGGACTAGCAAGATATATAAAAATGAGCCTTTCTAACAGTTTATCATGCATGGAGAAAATCCAGAATAAAAGTAAAACTAAAGTGGTAAAGGTATACGAATCTGTGAACTGACTACGCATAAACGAACTGCTGGATGAAGACGAGAGGACTCATGTCAAGGTGTCAACAGATAAAAAATCGAATACTCAAACCCTCGCCCCTAGTGTGGACTCGCAGGTTTGATCAACTACTAACCCTAGCCCCTAGTGTGGACTCGCAGGTTAGCTTTGAGAATCACCCTCGCCCCTAGTATGGACTCGCAGGTGTGGACCAAATATACTAACCCTCACCCCTTGTGTGGACTCGCAGGTTAGCTTCAAGATTCAAGACAAAAAGGTATAGCAGTTCAGTTTATGACTTCTCGTCCTATGACACGACCCAATCAAGACACAATGTGAGCACGTCCAATAAAATACAAGGCTAACAGTGAACAAGGGCTATATATCGGTGTGGTAAAATACTGTAACACCCACTTTTCTAAAATGAGGGTAATTTTAAACTTTTGTAAAAGTTTATTATTTAATAATAGGATTTATGATTTATGGGGATTTTGAATTAATTTAATACAATTTAAAATTGGTGAATTATAATTTTGATGTGTTAGCTAGTAAACCCTAGAACTGTTAAGCCTAAAGACTAACCATGACCATGGGGACCTAACCATGTGATTATATGACTATTTACAACTTTTTATGCTAAGGGTATTTTGGTCATTTTGTGACTTTTGAATTATTTAAAATTTTTATTAATTAATAAATTTTAGATTATTTTAATAATATTTAAATTGATTGTATTGTGATTTTGGTCATTTTTTATATTTTAATATTTTAGGAATTTTTATATTTTAATATTGATTTTACGGAATTTGTTTAGTTGGGTTTGAGTTTCGTTTCGTTCCGACTTGTGTTAGTGACCCGGGTAGCTTAGGGTCCGTTTGGATATACTTTCTGAAATTCTTTTCTAAAACTAGTTTTCTGGAAGTAAGTTATAATGTTGCTTTCTGAGTATAGAAATTTTTGAGATTGCGTTTGGTTACTTTCATCAGAAAATATGTTTAAAACACAAAAGTTAAAAAATGCGTTTGGTATTATTTTTTAGAAATTTCAGCTGTCTACTGCTCGTGTCCAACTGTGTCGAACTCCAACTGTGTCAAACTGTTCCTCCAAACGTGTCCTAAAATTCGATGATGATTTTGTGTCCCTGAGTCCCTTCTCCGTGTCCTAAAAAATACTTCCATCTCTGTGTCCAACCTCGCCTCCCACCACCACTCTTCTCGTTGCGGGACGCCGCCGGCTCAGCAAGTCGGGGGTTTGTCATGGAGGGCTTGTCGTCGACCTCGAGTTAGTCCTCGTCGTCGACGAGCTGGAGGCTGTCCTAAAATTTGACGCGGTGGAGGCGGTCACGAGATGGAGGCGGTCCTCTCCGTCGACCTTGACGTGCTGGTCCTCGACGAGCTGGAGGCGGTCCTCGTCGTCGTCCTCGATGAGCTGGCCAGCGAAGGGAGCTCGAGGCGATCGAGCTTCAATGTCGATCATGGTCGTGCGCGAGCTCTTCTCCGCCATGGTCATATGTAGGCTCCTCTGAGGGGCTGGAGGTTGAGGGGCCGGGTCGAGGTAGAGAGAGAGAGAGAGAGTTGGGACTTCTTTCCAAATTTTCCATTTCTCTCTGGAGCTGCAAGCAAGCAACTTTTCCATTTCTCTCTCTGGAGCTGCAAGCAAGCAAGGAGAGAGAAAGAGGGAGCTTGGGGGGTTGGTGGGGGATGGGGCCCACATAATTTGGAAAAAGTGGTTTTAGAAAACAATTTTTACCTCCACTGTGAAAGTAACGTTATAGTGTAGCTTTAAAATTTTTTTTTTGAAAGTACATTTGCAAGTGAAGGTAACCAAACATCATTTCTTATGCTTTTGAAGTTTAAAATCAGAATGCTGCGTTTAAAATCACAACCAAACGCACCCTTAGACTCTAGAAGGAACTCCAAGATTAGTTAGTCAAGGCCCACAAACCCCACTAATTAAGTTAGTAAGTTTAAACTAATCTCACTTGTCTGATTGGTTAAGTTAGAGGTTTAAATTTAACCCTTTTGATCCCAAACTTGAACCTAACTTAAAATTAACCAAGAGGACTAGTTGAGGCCTTATTGGGCTTTCCTCCAAGGCCCAAATAGGGTTTAATGGTAGCCACTATCGGTAGGTTAGCCTCACTTCCTTTTATTTCATTCCATCTTGCCTCTTTTCCTTCACAAAGTGTTTTTTCCCAAATTAGAGAGCTTCTCTCTTTGATTTGATCTCCAAATCCTTATATCCCTCCACCAAAACTTCCCTCTTTGATTTTAGATATGTGTCTTGTGTCCTACTTGATAGATCCTAAATTAGGACACTCCATGTGTATGTATGTATGCTAATAGTTTAAATAGATATTTAAATTAGTTTTAGAATGGTTAGAGAGTGGATTGATCTTAGTTAGGATGGTTAGAATGAGTTTCATTTGGATACCTATGTTGGTATCCAAGTATCTTGGCATACATGTGTTTCTTGTGTCCAAAATAACTCAAATTCGTTATAATATTCATCCACGTTTTTATTAACCAGAGCAACTTAGAAATGTCATAACTTTTAGCTTAGAACTCCGATTAATCTTCTATTTTTTAAAAGAACCGTATCGAAGTTAGCTTTTCATATATATATATATTAATAGGTAAAATACTTTCTAGAACCTTCTGTAGAACTGTTTGATTGTCAGTTGTCCGAAAGATAAATGCGTTTTGGTGTTTTTACGATTCCGGGAGCTTCCAAACTCGAAAATGCGATTCGTTTAAAGTTTCAAAAAGTTAACACAAAGTGCTATGACATACTTTAATCATTTAGTGAAGTCCCAATTGGTATAGTATTGATTTTAAATAGAAGAGTGACTATACGACATAGGCATTTTGTGTAACCTATGAGCCTATGTAGTATGAATATTAAATGAATGTAGATTATGTAATGCATGATATGTCAGATGAATGAAATGATACATATATGATATGTATCCTCTTTACATTAATGTATATATATGGTTGAATGCAAGCATGTGGGAATGCAATCAATATAATGTATGTAAGCAATGCATAAATACATGAATGAAAGAATGATATACAATGTATGCATGAAAGTATATAATGAATGCTAGATACGAATGCAAGGTATACATGTAATGATAGATATGAATGCATAATGTAATGCAATATATAATGATAGCATGTATGGTAATGTAGAATATATGATACAAGATGTTTATGTCCACTGTTTTCCCTTTTTCTTATATTTTTCTGTCCCTTCCCTTTACATTTCAGTTTTTCCCCTTTTTTCTCTTCTATTTTTACATGTTGTATGCAATGTATAAAATGTATAGATACATGTAAGTATGTAATATGCATGAATAACATGTATGCAATAAAAATAAGTATATGTATGCAACTTAATGATATGTGAATGGATATAATGCTTGAACTGAAGTATGCATGTATATGGGATATAAAGTATGCATGTATATGGGATATGAATGATATATATATATATATATATATATATATATATATATATATATATATATATATATATATGTATATGTGTGTGTGTGTGTGTGTGTGTGTGTGTTAAGGTAAAAAAATATGTGTATTCACATATATTTTGAGTTAAAATATATGAGTTTGTATGCATATATTATATGTATGCATGTATGCAGGAATGAATGTAATATAATGTAGAGTATGCATATATGAATATAATATATGCAAGTATATAATGTATTCAAATATGTATGTATGCATCTATAGGTGCATGAATGAATGCAAGTATGCATATATGATATGTATGTAGGCATGTATGCAATGTATGTATGTATACATGATATGTATGTATGCATGTATGCAATATAAGTATGTATGTATGCATTTCTATAAACTGAGTTAACCTATAACCTTTTACACACATGTATTCAAACACCCTTTGACTCCATGTATACTATGTCACATACACCTACCTATCACTAAATCTTAGAACATTAACACATATCCTTTCACACACATGCCAAACACACACACACACACACACACACACACAATCACTTTCTCTTTTACCTCTTATTCTCTCTCTCTCTCTCTCTCTCTCTCTATATATATATATATATATATATATATATATATGAATATGTGAATGTGAATAATATATATACATTATATGACTAAGTTTGTGTGCCTTGTTAGCTTATTGTTTAGTTTTGTGCTTGGTTTAGCAAGTGACTTAGACTATGAGTTAGTAGCTATCTTGGATACTTGATTTGCACAGACTTAGTTTGTTTAGACCTAGAATTGACTGACCTAGACTAGTTGACCATTGTTGACCCAACCCTAGCTAGTTTAACCACAGTTGACTAGAGTTGACCTATTTTAACTTTATAGTTGACCAGAGTTGACCAAAAGTTGACTTTGACCTAGATTGACTTAGACTCATGTAGATTGCATTATAATTTCAATTACCATATAAATTAAACTCTTTATAACATGTGTTGCTCTAACAAGAACTCTGTGACTCCAGTGGGCCATCTTTTCATATCAGTTGTTCAGGGTATCAGGCGAGTATATTCTCTGACCGTTTCATACTTGATAGGATTTATATTTATGCTCTAGATTACTTTACTTGATGCTGTGACGTTGTTAACACGGATTGGTACTATATTGATCCCTTCATGAGATATTATCCCCCTCGGGAGCATCGGGTTACGACATGTTATGTGCGTTTTCACTTTCATCATATACTCCGGTGCTTTCACCATTCATGTGCACTCTTGTGATTCATGTACTCTCATGTTCACAGAGCACCTCATGTATACTTCATGTGCACCCATTTATGGCACCCCATGTGAAATCATGTACAATAACATAACTTGTCTGGATCTTTGTGTATTGATTGGGATAGGGGGAGTATAAATGGTCATATAAACAATTCCAAAGTAGTGTAGTCATGTACAAACTTTCATGTTTATTATCAAGCCGTTCACATGTCTATCTTGTACTCTACATCACTAGCCACTGATAGTTCCCTACTTATAGTAGATATTTGCTTACAGTCATCTCTTTTACTTCATGTATATTCTTCAGCGTTTCATGTATCTTACTCTATAGCATGCTTACATTTCCTGTTATGATATGAACTGCGTGAGATGTATTGTGCTCATTCCTGTCCTGACTGGACCAGTTGAAAATATTACAGGTAACCTAGAGATTCACTAGCTAGCCTAGAGGACCAGTAGAGCTTGGAGTAGATTACTAGTTTATGGTTTAGTTTCTCTTTTAGAACTTGTTTTGTAATAAGTGGTGCCTTGAGATTGTTGAGATGTTGTTATTTTGGGAGTTTATTTAAGTTGTTGTTGTCTTAAGTTTTATATAGTTGTTAGACTCCTGTGTTATCTTATCGTGCTTAGATTTTGATTGAGTATTATCTTATCTTATACTTGTCCTCCATTCTAGGATGAGGTTGTGATAGGTACATTATATAATTGTACAAGTTGTAGATTAGATAGTGACCTAGAACAACGTTCTACCGCCGACACTGCGGCGTAGGCTGGATGTACCCACTTTTCGTGCCCCTAAACTGGAGTGCGGAATTGTGACACGTTTTTAGTGGTGGCCCATGCAGGTCGAGAGTCGCATTAGTACGATGTCGTGGTAGTGCAACAATTAGTTGTACTGCTGCGCGCCTGCGATAGGAACTAAGGAATAGGCTTTAGCAGAGAGGTTAATCAATCATAGTTAGGACTACTTAAGAAGATTCCTGCGATGACCCTTGAGAATCTTATTATAAACTATCTCGAAATTCGATTACGACAGTTTCTGTCTACTTCCTTGTTCGTCGTTGAATTTGATTCTTGGTATTCATTATTAACTTGATTTTCTATCAACATAATATTACGAGCTAGTTTGCCTCAGTCATGGAATCTAGAGTCTTCTACAGCCATATTAGCTAGTTTGGCGATAAGATAGGGTATGATTTTGGATGCATTTCTCGGGTGTGGAAATTTAAAGTTTTTGCAGCCAAGCTAGCGGCAATGCGAAAATTTTAAATACCATGATTCTAGAGGTATGTACCTTAGTTATAGACTCTATGGATTATCGATGTTGTACTTACTGGCGTAACAAGGATTCTGGTAACATGGTTTTGGATAGACAGGTATGATTATCAGTTGCAGAATAAATACCATATAGATGGTGCCCTAGTATGATGGAGTAGAATATTAGTGTGGATGTCACTTGAGTATCATGGATTAGATAGAGGGAGTTAGGCCACCTGTAGTGTAGCACCATGCCCCGCACCATCAAAAGGATATACCCCAGAGGGGCAGGGCTTTTGCACTGACAGTTGTGGAGACTGACACTATGAGTGACGCATTAGCAGACCTGTCCTTCTTGTCCTTCTTTTCCATCTTGTTATGTGATTCCATTAGTACCTGTCAGGATATTTTGTGCTATAATAGATAGTATAGTGACCTGTTCGAGACTATGATATCACGACCAGTAGGAATCATGTTTTGCATGCTTTAGATTGAATTTTCTCGACCTTGATTGTTGGGGGTTTGACCTAGAAGGAGTACGATGATTTGGACAAACCATATGATTATCAGACTGTATCTTGGGAAGGTTTTGAACATATCATCTTTGCTTTTGTTTCAATCTTTTTCAAAAAATATAATGTTTTCCATCACAAATTAACTTAGGAGTAGGGATAACTTCAGATAACTAGTCAAATTCTTTGTAGAACTTCATTAGTTATAACTCTTTTATAGTATAATGGTTTGATAGCTTGTATTAGGACTTATTCTTAGGTATCGTAGTCTAGTTGACATTAGAATAGTAACCCTTTATAGTTAAATCTTTGTTGATTTTGACTATCAGTTTCATATAGGATGTTAGTCTGCTCAGGAGGTAGTAAACCCTTCGGCTCACCAGAAGGATAGTAGGATATATTGATGGTTAGAACAGTGATATTTCGTAGGTGTACTTTAGAAACAACAAGGATATTCGAGGTCGATTTGCTTTTGTGGAGTTGAATAATTTTAGGTTATTGATTCTCGAGATATTTCACTTAAGATTGTGACGCTAAATTTAGGAATTTAGAAATGGAGAAGAGAATGTAACTATGAAGCGATGGTGATACCAAAATTGAATAAGATGTTTGTAAGAAGACTGAGTGAGCCCAAGGATTTTGGGTTATGGAAAAGTTTAAAGATTTTGTGGAGGTTTTAAAATTTAAGAAGAATAATATTTGAAGGTATATGTGAAGGAAATACGAAGGTCGATTTTATAATAAAGAATAAGTTCCTGCATGACATAGTAGTATTAGCTTTGAATAAATTCGAGGACAGTGATTTGAACAAGTTCGAGGATTTCATAGACTTTGATCTAGAGATTTTGGATCCAAGTTAGGACAAGGTGTAGAATTTAAATTTTTGGGATGATTAAGTGGATAAGGGAGAGTATGATCAGAAAGAAGGAATAAGAGTTTTAACAAGAGCATGATTCATGAGAAATGCTTTGGGAATTTAGGCCCTGCTTCTATGAGGGAGTTTTAGTCACCAGACCTAATTTGAGGTGAGTTTTCGACCTAGGCTTTAGCATGTCTTTTGTGATATTTTGTTACACCCCTTGCTTGTATGTTTTGATACCTTATAATTTTCTTGTGCTGTAATATGGCTAGTACAGCTAGATGAGACCTCAGATTGATATTGTTTGCCATGACAATGTATGTATTTCTTTCAAATTGCATGATTTAGATGATCTTCTAGGACCATGATTGTTGGGGATGAGACTTTAGAAGAAGTAAGACCATCTTAATTTTGAGGGACAAAATTTTCTAAGGAGGGTAAACTTACACCCACTTTTCTAAAATGAGGGTAATTTTGAACTTTTGTAAAAGTTTATTATTTAAAAATATGTCACGACCCGCACCCTAGAGTAAAGGCACGAGACGTGGGTACGTCCAGCCTACGCCGCAGTGTCGGTGGTAGAACGCTGTCCTAGGTCACAACAACTAACAATTGAAGGTAATAACAGTTATACTCCCCGAATGGGGGTGACATAACAGAAATATAACTCAACCACAGCTAAGGTAGAACAGGTAAGATAGATTGATAATGAAAGATAAAAATATCCAGAACAGAGAATCACAGAGATACAATACAGAATTCTAAGTGTCTAAAATAATACATCTCAGAATATCTCAAAGTCTAATACAATAATCCAGAAGAGTAAAGACAGTCATAGTCTAAGGGAGTGTCATCTACAGCTAGTGGATCCTGCTGCTGGTCCAAGTCCAGGCACTCGTCTAGTGTAGCACCGTAGTAGGTAGGGCAGAACGCCTCAGCCTCGTCCTCTGTAATATTTCAACAGGTCCAGTCAGGACAGGAGCGAGCACAGTACATCTCAACAAATCATAGCATATCAGGATATATAATCATGCTAGAGAGTAAGATACAAGAAACTAAAGAAATATGATAAACATGAAAGACTGTAAATAAATAGCTACAGTATGTAGAGAACTGATAGTGTCTAGTGATTCAGAGCACAAGATGGTTATGTAAACGGCACGATGTTATACACGAGTAATCTACAGAGGTTGTACACGAGTAATCTACTAGATTGAATACATAACCACTTCTACTCCCCCGCCCCAATCAATACACAAGGATCTGGCTAAGTTATGTTATTGTACACGAAGGTCATGTGAATACATGATTATACACGATTTCACACGTTTCGTACACGAAAGTCACAAATACAAGGAGTATACGATGTTCACGATAAAGTACATGAACACGAAATACCCGATGTATTCGCTAAGGGGATAACATCGCCCAACAAGATCCATATAGTACTAATCCGTGTTTCCAACGTGTCAGCATCATGTAAAGTAATCTAAAACAGGAAATATACTCCTAATGCAGGATATGAAATGATCAGAGAATGTACTCGCCTGTAACCGGTGAATCTGAGAGAATATAGATTGTCCGAGGAGTAGGTGTCTTTCTCCTATAGAATAGTACAAGTCACTATGAGTCTACAATGATAATACGATACAAATTAATGCATTCTATATGAAACTAGGTCAATCTAGACCAAAGTCAACTCTTGGTCAACTCTGGTCAACCCTAGAAGTCAAACTAGGTCAACCAAGTCTAATCTAGGTCAAACTAGTCTAATCTAGGTCTAACAAGACTATTCTAGGTTATACCATGTCAAGCCTACCAATACACACATTGGTATATAGGTAATAATCTAATTAGAGTATACCCATATTGGCTATCCCTACATTACACCCACACAACCATATATATGATACATTATGTCATGGTATCCCATACTCTATGACATCATAACATAACATAAATCCCACATATCATGACACCATATATAAAATATATATATTAAAATACATATACACATATATAGGAAGCTTGTATATATATATAACAATGTCTATACATAGATATACACACATAGGGAGTGAGGAGAAAACAGGAGTACATGTGTGAGTGTGTGTGTATTAGACAGTATAGGCAGGAGGGTGTGTGAGACATGGCATGAGATAACCTGTGCACATTGTGACATTGTGTGCAGTGGGTGATATGTGAGGGTCAAAACAGGCAGTCCAATAACCCCAGATTTCAGTCCATAATATTAATTTCAGATTTCACATTGAAACCCTAAACCAATACACAATTAACAGTCCAAATAATCTCAGATTTATGCAATTGATTCTCAGGTTATTGTGTTCTCAGGATTGATAGTTAAGGAAAGGAAAATGAAAATAGTTAAGTAGTATACCCAATCTCAGTTTACAGATCAAAACAAGATGGTTAAAACTATACTCAGTTAATTGCAGAAATGAAACATTCATAACTCAGGTTTCTCATAATTCAACCACCCACATATCAATCCCTTTCCTACTGTCAACACCAAGTATTAAATGGAGAGGAATCTAGAAATATCAGTTTTTAGAAAGAAAACATTGAATCAAATATCATGTAAACTCAGTTAAAACATTTGAATCTCAGGTTTTATGTTCATTTCAGTTAACATCTAGTTTAATAATAAACTCAGATACATGCAATAAAGAAGGGACCAATGTGACAGTGGCATCTCAGGTTTTAACAATCAATTAAACAATCTCAGGTTTATGTAGAATACAACTCAGGTTATATGGAAATCATATCAGTTAATAAGAAGAAAGCATTGAATCAAAATAATATAAACTCATGTTCACATATGCTCAGGTTAAATGAAAACTGGGAACTAACTCTCAGTTTTTTCAAATCAGTTAAAAAGAAGAACTCTTCCCAGGTTTTGAAAACTGGGAACACAAAATCCCCTCTCAGGTTTTGTGTAATGAGAGCTAAACTCTGGTTTCAGAACATCCAATTCCAGGTTAAACTAAATCTCAGTTAAACAAATCCCAGGTTTAACTAATTTCCCTCAACCAAACATCTCAGGTTTAGAACCAAATCTCAGTTTACCAGTCCAAATCAACAATGGTGAACTGGAAATAATCAGTGAATGCATAAAGGAATATGGAGTCACATTTCAGTTTAAAAACATAGGAAAACCAATTCTCAGGTTTTCCATTTCGAACCCAACTCAATAGCTCAAAACTCATCCACAAATCATCAAGCCAAAATTTGAATGAAACATTAAGCTAAAGTATGACAAACAATATGTGGGAACATATTTAACTGTGAAACATTACTTCAACATAGGATTTCAAATGTTAGGGAACACTAAAATGAAGTATCAGTGTATGTGTATCAGTTTAGCCCAAAACGATCCAAATTTTCACATCAAAAACCTAACTATCATGTAAACCTAATCTACTATAGTTTACACATCATAATTAGGATCTAATGAACAATTAAAATCACTATTAAAAGCAATTAAATCAATTTAGAAACAGAAACCAATCCTGTGCACTGAACCACATAGTAAAATGCACGTGCACATGCAAAAATGGGTCCGACACGACACGAGGACTCGTGAAACCTTACGAACCTCGTGTCAGGCAATGCCCCAATATGTGTGTCAATTTCCACGCATCGGGGTGGCGTATCCTGCGCGCAGTAGCCCCCGAGTAGCAGGGGAGCTACAGTACCGCGTGCGCGCACCCGCACCCGCGTGTTCCCATGTCCCCCACGACTCAACACGACATGTAAATCACCACACGACACTGGAAACCCCTAAGCAACACCTAGGACTAATTTCCTATTCATATAGATTCTAAAAACTCGAACTGAAGTGTCCTTTGAGACATTTCGTCGAACACTAACCTAGACACATTGATACGTGTCCGATACGGACACGAAATGGGTCCAAAATCTAGGGTTAGCCTATCCTACTGTTAGGTTAGGGTTAGGACAACCTAGAAATGATTTTTAACCAGAATTTAAAAGCAATGGAAGGAATTATACCTATAGGTGAACAATGGGTCAAAATCTCCAAATGGGAAGAGCTCCACAAACTACCAAACTTCCTCAAATTGTGTTCTTCCTGCAAATACTCATTAATAACAGTAAGAAAACTAACATTAGGTCCTAATGCAATTTGTTTGAAGGAATTTGGAGAAGAAATGGGTTTTCTAAGAATTTACAAAGAAGGAGACTCACCTCTTCCAAATGGCAATATTTCCTAAAGAGGCAACCCTAGTTTTAGGAGCATATAAATAGAGGGCTGACCATAGGGGCTGTTCAGAATTCCTAGGGTTAGGGCTTGGTTCAATGGATGTGGGCTATGGGCCATTAAGCCTATTAGTCTTAAAATGACTTGTGACTTCACAAGCCATTTATTAATCAAACTAGGTCCTATTTTCCCCAAACTAATCCCAATGAGTTAATCCTCATCGACTTAAGTCAACCTAGGTTTTCAAATCCTAATCACAAAGTCATGACCTAGGTTAGCCACTAGGTTAGTCTACAAGGTCAACATAAGTCAAAGTCTCTAAAAGACCAAAAACAATTATTCTAAAAATCACTCAAAAATCACATTAATTATAAATAATAATAATAATTCAAATTAAATTCTAAAATTTAGAAAATGACCAAAATACCCTCAAGCTAGAAAAGTGGTAGTGACAAATCTACCCCCCTTAAAATAATTTCGTCCTCGAAATTAAAAGGCGAAACTAACTGCTAAGAAGGATAGAAAAGTATACCTCAAGGTCCAAAAAGATAGGGGTACCGCTCGCGCATCTCATCCTTCTGCTCCCAGGTAGACTCTCCTGGAGAATGATGCCTCCATGCAACGCGTACCAAGGGTATCACCTGGTTCCTCAATACCTTCTCCCGGCGATCCAAAACCTCCACAGGCTACTCTGGATAACTGAGAGTAGGTCTAACCTCTATCTCTGAGTGATCGAGCACATGGCTAGGGTCAGCCACGTACCGTCTCAGCTGTGATACGTTAAATACGTTATGGACGCCCACTAGTGCAGGTGGCAAGTCTAGCCTGTATGCCACGTCACGGACTCTCCCGCTGATAACGAAAGGGCCGATGAAGCGCGGGCTAAGCTTCCAACCTCTACCAAAATGTATCGTACCACGAGTCGGAGATATCCGCAGAAAAACCATGTCTCCAACCTAATCACAAGCAAGGTCTCAAGTTACTAAAAATCAAAAATGATTAATCAAACAAAACAAAATACAACCTACTTCTAATCCTATATCTAAATCTGTACCTCAAACTCCAGCAGCCTCCGGTAGCTATCTGCCCAGTGCCGATGTCTGTCCCTGCGCCACTGCGAAGTCTGTCCCTGATGAGCTTCACCTTCTCGGCTGCTGTCAATAACCATCTCTGGTCCCAGTAAAGCTCGCTCTCCAACATCATCCCAAGATAAGGGTATACGACACCTACGCCCGTACAGAGCCTCAAACGGTGACATCTCAATGCTGGCCTGATAACTGTTATTGTAAGCAAACTCTACCAAATGCAGGTGATCCTCCCAGAAACCTCCAAAATCCAGGACGTACGTCCGCAGCATATCCTCAAGGGTCTGAATAGTCCTCTCTGACTGTCCGTCCGTCTGGGGGTGGTATGCGGTACTAAACTTGAGCCTGAGTGCCCAAGCTAGTCTGCAGACTCCTCCAGAAATGGGTAGTAAAGCGACTATCCCGATCTGAGACTATACTGACGGAAACTCCGTGAATCCTAACTATCTGTCTCATATACAACTCTGCTGAGCCTCTCTGTAGACGTACCCACCTTGAATGGCAAGAAGTGGGCCGATATGGTCAACCTGTCAACGATGTACCCAAATAGCGTCTTTCCTCCCTGGCGTACGCGACAATTCCGATACAAAGTCCATGGTAATATGTTCCCACTTCCACTCTGGAATGGGCAACGGCTGCAATAATCCTCCAGGCCTCTGCCTCTCTGCCTTGATCTGCTGACAGACCAAGCATCTAGCTACGAAGCGAGCTACCTCCTACTTCATCCTGTACCACCAGACATGCTCTCGCAGATCCCTGTATATCTTGTTGGCACCAGGATGTATAGAGTACTGCGATCTGTGAGCCTCCTACATAATCATCTCTCTGAGCTCCCCGCTGGGCACACATAACCGGGAACCGTGCCTCAGGGCACCATCCTCTGCAAGTGAGAACTCAACATCCTCCACTCCTGTACTGATCTGCTCTCGGATACACCGCAGAGCCACATCATCAAACTGTGTCGCCTTGATCCTGTCCATCAAGTCCGACTGTATCTGAAGGCCCCATAACTGCATCTGCACTCCTGGCACAATCACCACAATCCTAAGGCTCTCTAAATCTGCAAGCAGGTGGCGATCCATAGTCAAACACATGGCTATCGGATACCTACTCAAGGCATCGGCAACCACATTGGCCTTCCCCGGGTGATACTGGAGTGCGATATCAAAGTCCTTCATCAACTCAAGCCACCTGTGCTGCCTCATGTTGAGCTCCTTCTGTGTAAACACATACTTCAAGCTCTTGTAATCTGTAAAAATTTCAACCCTCTCGCCATACAGATAGTGCTTCCATAACTTCAAAGCAAAAATCACCGCCGCCAGCTCCAGGTCATAGGTAGGGTAGTTCTTCTCATGGGGACGTAATTGCCTGGAAGTATAGGTAATCACCTTCCCATGCTGCTGCAAGACACAACCCAGCCCCTTCCCTGAAAGCATCACTATAAATAGTGAAACCACCTGATCCTGAAGGCAATGTCAGAATCGGAGCTGTCGTAAGCCGCTTCTTCAACTCATCAAAAGCTGTCTGACACTCCTCTGACCAAATATACTCAGTATCCTTCCGAGGTCAACCGTGTCAACGGCTCTGCAAACCGGGAGAAATCCTGCACAAATCTCCTATAGTATCCTGCCAGCCCCAGGAAACTCCTGATCTCTGCCACTGAAGTCGGCGCTGTCCAAGCCTCAACTGCTACAATCTTCTTGGGGTCAACTGAGATACCATCTACAGTCACCACATGCCCCAAGAAGTCCACCCGGTCCAAGAAAAACTCACACTTGGAGAGTTTCCCATAAAGCTGCTCCCGCCTGAGAGTCTCTAGCACTATCCGTAGATGCTCCTCGTGCTCCTCCTCTGTCTTGGAATATATCAAGATATCATCAATGAACACCACCACGAACTTGTCCAAGTACTGGTGGAACACCTTGTTCATTAGATTCATAAACACTGCTGGTGCATTGGTTAGCCCAAATGGCATAACCAGAAACTCAAACTGCCCGTACCGTATCCTGAAAGCGGTCTTGGGAATATCCTCCCTCTTCACCTTCACCTGGTGATAACCTGACCTCAAATCAATCTTGGAGAACACCCGAGCTCCGTTCAACTGATCAATCAAATCATCGATCCGCGGCAGTGGGTATCTGTTCTTGATTGTCAGGTTGTTAAGTGCCCTGTAGTCGATACACATCCGTACCGACCCATCCTTCTTGGGTACGAAAAGTACCGGTGCACCCTAAGGTGAAGAACTCGAGCGAATGAAGCCCTTGTCCTGCAGCTCATCCACCTGCTTCTTCAGCTCTACTAACTCGCTGTTGTTCACTCGATAGACATGCTGGGAGATCGGTTCCAGCGCCGGGAACCAAGTCTATCGAGAACTCTACATCTCTGTCCGGTGGAAGCCCTGGCAACTCCTCTAGAAACACGTCCATAAACTCTGCGATCAAGGGATGCGGAGCCACCTGCTCCTCAACTGAAGCTCCAGAAAAGACTCCGCCGTCCTGCTCTGTCTGTCGTCGGGTGTACTCAAACTCTGGCTCTCCTGGCGCCCCGAACAAAACTCTACCCCCTACGGCAATCAATGCGGGTGTGGTGTCTACTCAGCCAGTCCATACCTAATACAATGACGTAGTTAGGTAATGGCATGACTAGTAGACTCACCCCCAACTCTCGGCCTTCCAAAATGACACTCCGCCCTCTGTAAACATCACTCACGAGGATGATCCCACCCCCGGTCGTGATCTTCCTAGGGCAATGGTTTCGAAATGAAACTGTGTCTAATAGCATACGATACTGACACAAAGCTGTGGGAAGCCCCGGAATCAAAGAGTGCAAATGCTGGAAGGGAGTCGAGAAGAACCGAACCTGCTATCAGCTCTCCGATGACCTCAGCATCCTCAGCTGCCATTGCGAAAGCTCGCCCCTGCTGTCCACCTCGTGCCTGCTGCTGGTGCTGCTGGAACCTCTGCTGTTGGGTCTGCAGGGCTGGTCCCCTCTGCTGGCCTGCTGGAGCCTTGGCTGCCCCAGCTCCTCCTGGTACCGGACGCATCGACGCAACTGGACACACTCGTATCTGATGGTCTGCTGATCCACACATCAAGCATCTGCCGAGTCTCTTCCTGCACTCGTTCCACTTGTGCCCAGGCTTCTTACAGAAAGTACAACTAATAGCCTGCTGCCTGGGTGCCTGCTGCCCTCTCTGCTGCTGGTGCTGTACCTGCTGAAAAGGTATACGGCCCTGATGCTGATACTGCTGCTGAGCTGGCCTCTGCTGCTGCTGCTGATGGAAGTGAGGCCTTTTGGCCTGCCCCTGACTGCTACTGCCACCCTGGAAGTCACGACCCCTCTTCAGCTTCAGCCCTAGGTCGTCCTCCGCCGCCATAGCCCCAGAGAATATTCAGCAACAGTGGCATTCCGGTCGCTCTTAGTCAGCGACCGAATCTCTCTAATCAGACCTCGACGAAACTTTCTCGCCTTCGTCTTTTCAGTCAAGTCATCAATGAACCGGGCCAATCTGCAGAACTCCCCAGCATACTTAGCTACCGTCTGGTTCCCCTGAACCAGAGCCTCGAACTGTGCCTCGATACCTCCCAAGGCAACATCAGGAAAGAACTGCTCCTTGAACAGCTCCTTGAACTGGGCCCAAGTCTGGCCCTCAACTCCCACTCTGGGATCTGCCTGATACCATGCACGGGCCAAATACTGCATCTGGCTGCCCGCTGCCTCGATCTGGAGTCGATCTGGTATCTCTGCTAGTCGAAAGATCTCCTCAATGTGCTCAACCCAGTCATCTGCAACGTGAATGCCCTCCGTGCCGAAGAACTCTCGAGGATGCATCTTCTGGAAGTCCTGAATGTCCTTCTCCCTCCGACGGGGCTGTTGGACCCCCTGAGCTGTGATCATCTCGACTGTAGTGCGTACCAGCTGGTGCGCCTCATCAATCCTCTGTCGGAAATCGGTAGTCTACCTCGTCTGCTGCTGCTGGTGCGACTCCAGAATCCTTCTCACGAAGGAGAAGAGATGGGCAGCATCTACCATCCCCGTAGGCGGAGGCTGCTGCGTGGGAAGGATCTCTGGAATCACAACTGGCCTCCTGACTACTGGAGGTGCTCCTCCAAAAGTGGCAGAAACTCCCACTCCTGAGGGCTGTACTGGCCCTATGGCACCGGGAGCTGGAGGCTGGACATGAGAGGTGGCAGACCCCTCTCCAGCCTCTCCCGTCACGGGGAGATGCGATCGCGTCTCAATCATCCTGGAGACACAGATCAAACAAGAAGCAATTACTGAGAATGAGTCAAAAAATCAAAGGAGGACAATTTAAATTTCTAAGGAAGACAATAAGCAGCAAAATAGATATACGGAATCTGATAAGGAATTTTCCTAGTGTGATTGAGTACCTTAAAAAAAAATATGCTAATTTCTACTGCAGGCTGCAGCGATATTCTAGTTCGAATACCACTACATTTCCAACCTAGACCTGCATGGGCCACCACTAAAAACGTGTCACGACCCGCACCCTAGAGTAAGGGTACGAGACGTGGGTACGTCCAGCCTACGCCGCAGTGTCGGCGGTAGAACGCTGTCCTAGGTCACAACAACTAACAATTGAAGGTAATAACAGTTATACTCCCCGAATGAGGGTGACATAATAGAAATATAACTCAACCACAGCTAAGGTAGAACAGGTAAGATAGATTGATAATGAAAGATAAAAATATCTAGAACAGAGAATCACAGAGATACAATCCAGAATTCTAAGTGTCTAAAATAATACATCTCAGAATATCTCAAAGTCTAGTACAGTAATCCAGAATAGTAAAGACAGTCCTAGTCTAAGGGAGTGTCATCTACAGCTAGTGGATCCTGCTGCTGGTCCAAGTCCAGGCACTCGTCTAGTGTAGCACCGTAGTAGGTAGGGTAGAACGCCTCAGCCTCGTCCTCTGTAATATTTCAACAGGTCCAGTCAGGACAGGAGTGAGCACAGTACATCTTAACAAATCATAGCAGGTCAGGATATATAATCATGCTAGAGAGTAAGATACAAGAAACTGAAAAAATATGATAAACATGAAAAGACTGTAAATAAATAGCTACAGTATATAGAGAACTGATAGTGTCTAGTGATTCAGAGCACAAGATGGTTATGTAAACGGCACGATGTTATACACGAGTAATCTACAGAGGTTGTACACGAGTAATCTACTAGATTGAATACATAACCACTTCTACTCCCCCGCTCCAATCAATACACAAGGATCTGGCTAAGTTATGTTATTGTACACGAAGGTCATGTGAATACATGATTATACACGATTTCACACGTTCCATACACGAAAGTCATAAATACAAGGAGTACACGATGTTCACGATAAAGTACACGAACACGAAATACCCAATGTATCGCATACATGAATCCAGAAATATCCACTACGTGTTATAAGAATCACATAAAACTAAGTAGAACTGAAGTACAGTAATTGACAAGTAAATGAAAGAACTATCAGAGAATGTACTCGCCTGATGTCTGAATGTCCAAAATAAATATACTGTCCGATGAGAGGTGTCTGGCTCCTAATCAGAACAGCACAAGTCACAACAAGTCCAAAATGACAATATGGAGTTCTACTATGCATTCTACATGATTCTAGGTCAATCTAGACCAAAGTCAACTCTTGGTCAACTTGGTCAACCCTGAAAGTCAAACCTAGGTCAACTATGGTCAAACTAGGTCTAACAAGTCTAAATTAGGTCAAACAAGTTATTCTAGGTCTAAACAAAATAAGTATATGCAAATCAAGTATCCGAGATAGCTACTAACTCATAGCCTAAGTCACTTGCTAAACCAAGCACAAAACTAAACCATAAGCTAACAAGGCACACAAACTTAGTCATATAATGTATATATATTATTCACATTCACATATTCATATACATAGATATATATAGAAAAGCTATATATATAGGCACATACATATATATATATATATATATATATATATATATATATATATATATATAGAGAGAGAGAGAGAGAGAGAGAGAGAAGAGAAAGAGAGGTAAAAGAGTAAGTGAGTATGTGTGTGTTTGGCATGTGTTTGAAAGGATATGTGTTAATGTTCTAAAATTTAGTGATAGGTAGGTGTATGTGACATGGGATACATGATGTCAAAGGGTGTATGAATGCATGTGTGTAAAAGGTTATAGGTTAACTCAGTTTATAGAAATACATACATACTTACCTTGTATACATGCATACATACATATCATGTATATTACATTTACATGATACATACATGTATACTTGTATTATATTATACTTACATTCATGCATATTAGATACTTGTATTTATATTAACATATTGTAAACATTCATTTCATTCATGCATCTATGCATTACCTACATGTTTTATACATATGCATACATTGTATATTCATATCATTTCATACATTAACATAGAGAAATACAAGCATACACACATCATATATTTCATACCTTACATATCATGTTATATATTATCATTCATTACTTTCATATATTACATTCTATATTACCTATATACATGTATTTCCTCCATTCATTCATGCTTGCATCATATACTCTACATTACCATACATGTTATCATTATATATTGCATTACAATATTTTTACATTATGCATTCATATCTATCATTACATATATATCTTGCATTCGTATCTAGCATTTATTATATACTTTCATGCATACATTGTATATCATTCTTTCATTCATGCATTGCTTATATGCATTATATTAATAGCATTCCTACATGCTTGCATTCAACCATATATATAAATTAATGTAAAGAGAATATATATCATATATATATTATTTTATTCATCTAACATATCATGCATTACATACTCTATATTCATTTAATATCCATACTACATAGGCTCATAGGTTACACAAAATGCATATATCGTATAGTCACTCTTCTACTTAAAATCAATACTGTATCAATTGGGCATTATTAAATTCTAGAATTAAAGTATGTTGTAGCTCTTCGTGTTAGCTTTCCGAAACTTTAAACGGATCGCATTTTCGTATCCGGAAGCTCCCGAAATCGCGAAAATACCGAAACACGTTCATCTTTCATACAGCTGACACTCAAATAATTCTACAGAAAATTACAGAAAGAATTTGGCTTATTAAAATATATATTTGGAAAGCTAACTTCGATACGGTTCTTTTAAAAAAAACTGGGAGATAAATCAGAGTTCTAAGCTAAACGTTATGACATTTCTAAGTTGCTTTTGCTACTAAAAATGTGGATAAAAATTATAACGAATTTAGGTAGTTTGAGACAAAAGAAACACAAGTATACAACATAATATATCAAGAACTCACTCTCTACACTAGTATATATATATGAGACACTATAGAACACATCTCCAATACAAAAATATGAGATTAAACATGTAATAATTCATTCATACATAATAACAACACATAGTGTGTCCAAATTTGGGGTTTTCCCACATGGACACAACCACAACACAAATGACACTCCTATGACCTCCAAATGGATACAAAATGGACACAAATAGAGATACAACCATGGGGGTCATTCCTATGGGTTCAAAATAGACCTATATACATGAGGAAATAAAAAGGAGAAGGGATTTATACCTCCCGGTAGATCGAATCGAAGAAAAGCCTTCCCGGAGAGACACTGACACGTAGAGATTCCAAAAGGACACGAACGAGCTCTGAATCCTCCCAAACTTAGGTAGCTTCCTCCTTGGCTAGAATGGAGAAGGAAAGAAGAAGATTTGGTGGCGAAATGGAAGGATTTGGTAGAGAAATTGCTAGGGATTGCTCTCTAGAAATTTGGGGAAGAACAAGAGAGAGTGTGGATGAGAATAATGAAATAACTTGAGCCTATCCTCTCCCAAAGTGGCTGGACCATATGGGCCTATTTGTCCTATTATGGTAAGGTCCAAAATGCCCCCACTAACCTATTCTATTAGTATTAGGAAAGGGCTAATTGGTTGGGGCTAAATTAGTCATTCTAAAGTCTCTAATCACACTAACCTTATCCATAATAATTAGTCTAACCTCTAACTAAAATATTTCTATTATGTGGGCCATAGCTAACTAATGTGTGGATCCACTAAAGTCAACACTACCCCCGGGTCCCCGTTTCAAGTCGGATTGAGCTGAAATTCGAACCCGACTCAAATAATCCCAAAATAATATCAGTAAATAATAAAATAAATTTCAAAAATATTTCAAAAATACAAAATAACAAAAATACCCCTATTCCTGAAAACTGGGGGTGACAAATTCCTCGAAATTAAAACCGAACAATAGTAAAATGTCAAAATCACAAGTCATAATTTTAAATAGTTTAAAAATAATTAAAAATCACCAAAAATCATAATATGAAATAATAATCAATAAATAATAATTATAATTAAAAAATTCAAAATTATCCTCATCTGGAAAACTGGGTGTTACACAAACTCCAGCGGCCTCCGGTAGCCTATCGGCCGAGTGCCGATGTCTGTCCTGCGCCACGCGAACTTTGTCCCTGATGATCTTCACCTTCTCGGCTGAGTCAACAACCATCTCTGGTCCCAGTAAAGCTCGCTCTCCAACATCATCCCAAGATAAGGGTGTACGACACCTACGCCCGTACAGAGCCTCAAACGGTGACATCGCAATGCTAGCCTGATAACTGTTGTTGTAAGCAAACTCTACCAAATGCAGGTAATCCTTCCAGAAACCTCCAAAATCCAGGACGCACGTCCGCAGCATATCCTCAAGGGTCTGAATAGTCCTCTCTGACTGTCCGTCCATCTGGGGGTGGTATGCAGTACTAAACTTGAGCTGAGTGCCCAAGCTAGTCTGCAGACTCCTCCAGAAATAGGAAAGTAAAGCGACTATTCCGATCTGAGACTATACTGACGGGAACTCCGTGAATCCTGACTATCTGTCTCATATACAACTCCGCGAGCCTCTCTGTAGACGTACCCACCTTGAATGGCAAGAAGTGGGCCGATTTGGTCAACCTGTCAACGATGACCCAAATCGCGTCTTTCCCCCTGGCGTACGCGATAATCCCGATACAAAGTCCATGGTAATATGTTTCTACTTTCCACTCTGGAATGGGCAACGGCTGCAATAATCCTCCAGGCCTCTGCCTCTCTGTCTTGACCTGCTGACAGACCAAGCATCTAGCTACGAAGCGAGCTACCTCTCACTTTATCTCGTACCACCAGACATGCTCTCGCAGATCCCTGTACATCTTGTTGGCACCAGGATGTATAGAGTACTGCGATCTGTGAGCCTCCTGCATAATCATCTCTCTGAGCTCCCCGCTGGGCACACATAACCGGAAATCGTGCCTCAGGGCACCCTCCTCTGCAAGTGAGAACTAACATCCTCCACTCCTGCACTGATCTGCTCTCGGATTACACCGCAGAGCCACATCATCAAACTGTGTCACCTTGATCCTGTCCATCAGTACCGACTGTATCTGAAGGCCCCATAACTGCATCTGCACCCCTGGCACAATCACCACAATCCTAAGGCTTTCCAAATCTGCAAGCAGGTGCTGATCCATAGTCAAACACATGGCTGTCGGATACATACTCAAGGACATCGGCAACCACGTTGGCCTTCCCCGGGTGATACTGGAGTGCGATATCAAAGTCCTTCATCAACTCAAGCCACCTGCGCTGCCTCATGTTGAGCTCCTTCTGTGTAAACACATACTTCAAGCTCTTGTGATCTATGAAAATCTCACCCTCTCGCCATACAGATAGTGCTTCCATAACTTCAGAGCAAAAATTACCGCCGCCAGCTCCAGGTCATGGGTAGGGTAGTTCTTCTCATGGGAACGTAATTGCCTGGAAGCATAGGTAATCACCTTCCCATGCTGCTGCAAGACACAACCCAGCCCCTTCCCTGAAGCATCACTATAAATAGTGAAACCACCTGATCCTGAAGGCAATGTCAGAATCAGAGCTGTCGTAAGCCGCTTCTTCAACTTATCAAAAGTCGTCTGACACTCCTCTGACCAAACATACTAATATCCTTCCGGGTCAACCGTGTCAACGGCTCTGCAACCCGGGAGAAATCCTACACAAATCTCCTATAGTATCCTGCCAGCCCCAGGAAACTCCTGATCTCTGCCACTGAAGTCGGCGCTGTCCAAGCCTCAACTGCTACAATCTTCTTGGGGTCAACTGAGATACCATCTCCAGTCACCACATGCCCCAAGAAGTCCACCTGGTCCAAGAAAAACTCACACTTAGAGAGTTTCCCATAAAGCTGCTCCCGCCTGAGAGTCTCTAGCACTATCCGCAGATGCTCCTCGTGCTCCTCCTCTGTCTTAGAATATATCAAGATATCATCAATGAATACCACCACGAACTTGTCCAAGTACTGGTGGAACACCTTGTTCATTAGATTCATAAACACTGTTGGTGCATTGGTTATCCCAAATGGCATAACCAGAAACTCAAACTGCCCGTACCGCGTCCTGAAAGCGGTCTTGGGAATATCCTTCCTCTTCACCTTCACCTTCACCTGGTGATAACCCGACCTCAAATCAATCTTGGAGAACACCCGAGCTCCGCTCAACTGATCAAACAAATCATCGTGATTATTTTAATAATATTTAAATTGATGCATTATGATTTTGGTCATTTTTTATATTTTAATATTTTAGGAAATTTTATATTTTTATATTGATTTTACGAAATTTGTTTAGTCGGGTTTGAGTTCCGTTTCGTTCCGACTTGTGTTAGTGACCCGGTTAGTAAGTTTAGACTAATCTCACTTGTTAGATTGGTTAAGTTAGAGGTTTAAATTTAACCCTTTTGATCCCAAACTTGAACCTAACTTAAAATTAACCAAGAGGACTAGTTGAGACCTTATTGGGCTTTCTTCCATGGCCCAAATAGGGTTTAATGGCAGCCACTATAGGTAGGATAGCCTCCATTCCTTTCATTTCATTCCACCTTGCCTCTTTTCATTCACAAAGTGTTCTTCCCCAAATTAGAGAGGTTCCCTCTTTGATTTGATCTCCAAATCCTTACATCCCTCCACCAAAATTTTCATCCAACCTTCTCATACTACCAAAGGAGGGTGCTAGCAAAGATTTAGAGCAAAGTGCAAGTAGAAGTGTCCTTTTTGGAAGATCTTCGTGTCGGAGCCGTGTCCTTGGGAGTGTCATTGGAATTCCACTCCCAATAGGTAAAACCAACCCTCTAAATTAATTTTCTATGCATATTAGTTAGTTTTGAATCCATAGGATCCATCCCCATGCATGTACCCCATTTAGATTCAAATTTGAGGACCATTTGGAGCTCTTTTGAGGATTTTAGATGTGTGTCTTGTGTGTAAACCCCCTAAATTTTTTTCACTAAAATTTTTATTTATAAATTTGATTTTAATTTTTGCCTTGTATTGTACGTCGCATAGTCGTATTGTTCGTCGCGTACGAGTTCGTATTTTTGTATGTCTCGTCGATTACGAATATGTGCGAGATACATATTTTTGTAAAATATTTATTTTAGAAGCTTGGTTTTTCAAATAATAAATATTTTTGGTTACTTTAAATGGTAAAATGCGTCACATTGGAAATTTTCAAAACTTGTTTTTGAAAACTATGTTTCAGTGCATATGAGGTGCATAAATTTAGATTTCATATATATAAGCCTATTTTCGAAATTTATTTAATATTAATATTTTATTAATCAAAAAGATATTTAAAAATACTTAATATTTTTGAAATTTTTATTATTGGTATTTTTGGAAATATATTTGAAAATTATTGTGGCCATTTTTAAATCTTGATTTGATTTTATGGTTTTAATTTAAAAAGTTTAAAGGTAGAATTTATATTTGAGTTTAGATTATCTACGTTTAAATTAGAATTTAATTTAGATGTGATTTTTGAATTATTTAAATAGGGTTTAAACAAACCCAAGCCTTATCCAACTGGGAATTCCCACCTCCTATAAAAGGAGAGGTACTTCTCCAAAAAATTTTCATCCACAACCACACTATGCATCGTGTCTGTGACCATCCAGTACTTTATTCCATCAATTACAAATACATGGTTTCCTGCGCCCGACAGTCCCGGACATCCACCCAAACACAATCAAACCTTAAATCTACGACTACGACCTCGGCCTCGCCTCCGCTAACACCATTGCCGCCAAATCCACCCCTTCTTCGATCGACTCCTAGTTCCGCCTCCATCGTAGGCCTCGTCGACCGCTTATCTCTCTCTCTCCTTCCTCCAGTGCCAGAGCCGCCGTTCCTCCGAAGTAGCTTCGCCGGCGCCGATCGCTGTCCCCCGTCGACGCCCCGAGCGCCGGATCTATTGTACCTACCCGGCCTTTTTCCCGGAGCGCCGCTTCCTCTCCTCGTCGGCGACCGCGTCCCGTCGCCATCGTCCGCCTCCGACCACCGTGGAGCGCCGTGCTTCGTCGCACAACGGAAGGTGAGCGCCCCGACCCACTATTCTTCTTCCTTTCCCCAATCTCGCTTCTCTTTCTCTCTCATTCTGTATGAAAAATTGGGGATAAGGTTTATATTTATTATTATTATTAATAATTATATTATTATTATTATAAAAAGTTTTATTATTATTATTATTGTTATTAGTAGTATTAATAAAACAGTTGACTAAGCTAAATTATTATTTACTATTATTATTATTTTTAGTGTATATTAAGACAATTGGTATCAATGTTATTGATAGTTTTATTTGTAATTAGATTATATTATTGTTTTATTTATTTTCCCATGGTTACTATTAGATATACTAAATTTTTCCAAAAATTACCATGTCAAATAGATACATGCATTTACATATAAATAATATATTTGGCTTAGCCTATTATTTTCAAAATAAGGTTTTAAAACCCTAAATAAATTTCTAGAATATTAATATGTATCAAGAACTATTTTGATTCATAAGAATATAATCCTAAATATTTTCAAAATATTTATCTAAATTGTTTGTACTAATAAAATATAGTTTCGCTGACTATAAATTTTATTTTGGTAAACTTAGTTTAGCCTAAAAATAAGTTTTAGCTTTAAAGAAATTTTTCTAAAAACTATTTAATGACCAAAATATATTTTTAGGTATTTTAAATAAATTTTAAAAATAGTATAAATATTTTCTTCTCAAATTCTCACTATCTACCTATCTTAATCATGACTGATTATATTTCTATTTTTTCGTGGATTCGGACCCTTACTCATTGGCCATGACTATTGGAAAAGACTGGACTTGTCGGATATTCACACCACACCAGGCGTAACACTAGGCAAGACACCTTGCCTTTACTGTTTAATTTCTTGCTCAATATCATGCATGCTTTTTCTTTATGTTGTTCTTTCAAAATTATGTATATATGCAAATTATTTATGCAATTGGCTTAGAGTTAAGGGACCACCTTATGTTTAGTGCATCTCATAAACTATCACGAAGTACCACAGATTGTGTGTGAGTTGTGAGTCGCATATAGATGCGGACTTGCATGCTGACTGATCATTGGCGCGTACAGGCCGTGCATTAGGATATAACTGTTAATAGATTATGTAGAAGACTTGGCAGTAATTAAGGATTAAACAGTGTCGTGGAGTCGACACATGTATAGTATCTTAGGGAGGGGGAAGACAGTTATTAGCGTAGGGGCTACATGTTGAGTACACACATAGATTTGGGCCGATAGTGTCTCGTATGAGCGCTACTTACTGCCCCGGGGCCGAAAGTTCTCGTATGAGAGCTACTTTCTCTCCATGGTCGATAGTGTCTCTTATGAGCGCTACCTACTACCACTCTCTCTCCATCTATGCTGAACACCTAAGCTCCTGCGTAGAACGTTGTCTTCTCAAAGTGTATATCACATAGTTTGGTTAGGAACCTTTACGCATGTATATTTTCTATTGAGCTCTTACTATTCAGTTTATGGCATGATATTATGTGTCTTGTTACGTCCCTCTGAGGACCTGGTGATCTCTCCAGGTGTGTGTTTTCATGATTCTTGCATGTGCTCTAGCTAAGGCCATTCCTTCCTTCGCGATGATTGCATTTGGACTTGCCATTGCTTCGCTCGACCAATCACTTTCTTTGTATAATTCTTTCCTATTTAAACTAGTTGGTAGTGGATTTGTCTCCACCCAACGATTGTATACATGACAAACTCAAAGTTGATTTTATATCATTATTTATCTTTGTGGATGAGATTTAGTGTCTTCACTTTCTATATTTTACAGCTTATGTATACATACGAGCCATATATTTACTCGTATGTATACAGCTGGCATGATATGTATCTAGTCTCAAGTATTTTGGGACTGAATCCTACTTGATAGATCCCGAATTAGGACACCCCTATGTGTATGTATGTATGCTAATAGTTTAAATAGATATTTAAATTCAGATTTAGAATGGTTAGAGAGTGGATTGATCTTAGTTAGGATGGTTAGAATGAGTTTGATTTCGATACCTATGTTGGTATCCATGTATCTTGGCCTACATGTGTTTCTTTTGTCCAAAATAACTCAAATTCGTTATAATATTCATCTACGTTTTTATTAACCAAAGCAACTTAGAAATGTCATAACTTTTAGCTTAGAACTCCGAATAATCTTTCTTTTTTTAAAAGAACCGTATCGAAGTTAGCTTTCGAAATATATATATTAATAGGTAAAATACATTCTAGAACTTTCTGTAGAACTGTTTGAGTGTCAATTGTCCGAAAGACGAATGCGTTTCGGTATTTTTGCGATTCCGGGAGCTTCCGGACACGAAAATATGATCCGTTTAAAGTTTCGGAAAGCTAACACAATGGCCTACGACATACTTTAATCATAGAATTTAGTGAAGGCCCAATTGGTATAGTATTAATTTTAAGTAGAAGAGTGACTATACGACATAGGTATTTTGTGTAACCTATGAGCCTATGTAGTATGGATATTAAATAAATGTAGAGTATGTAATGCATGATATGTCAGATGAATGAAATGATATATATATAATATATATTCTCTTTACACTAATGTATATATATGGTTGAATGCAAGCATGTAGGAATGCAAATAATGTAATGTATGTAAGCAATGCATAAATGCATGAATAAAAGAATGATATACAATGTATGCTTGAAAGTATACAATGAATGCTAGATACGAATGCAAGGTATACATGTAATGATAGATATGAATGCATAATGTATACATAATGTAATGCAATATATAATGATAGCATGTATGGTAATGTAGAATATATGATGCAAGCATGTATATGCCCACTGTTTTTCTTTTTTCTTACATTTTTCCTTCCCTTCCCTTTCCATTTCACTTTTCCCCTTTTTTCACTCTTCTATTTTTACATGTTGTATACAATGTATAAAATGTATAGATGCATGTAAGTATGTAATATGCATAAATGACATGTATGTAATGAAAATAAGTATATGTATGCAACTTAATGATATGTGAATGGATATAATACATGTACTGAAGTATGCATGTATATGGGATATGAATGAATGATATATATATATGTGTTAAGGTAATGTAATATATGTATTCACATATATTTTGAGTTAAATATATTAGTTTGTATGCATATATTATACGTATGCATGTATGCAGGAATGAATGTTATATAATGTAGAGTATGCATATATGAATATAATATATGCAAGTATATAATGTATTCTAATATGTATGTATGCATCTATGCATGTATGTATAGGTGCATGAATGAATGCAAGTATGCATATAAGATATGTATGTAGGCATGTATGCAATATATGTATGTATGCATGTATGCAATGTAAGTATGTATGTATGTATTTCTATAAACTGAGTTAACCTATAACCTTTTACACACATTCATTCAAACACCCATTGACACCATGTATCCCATGTCATATATACCTACCTATCACTAAATCTTAGAACATTAACACATATCCTTTCACATACATGCCAAACACACACACACGTACACAATCACTTACTCTTTTACCTCTCCTTCTTTCTCTCTCTCTCTATATATATATATTTGGGAAAAAGGAAATATTATTAATGCTGCCAGCTTCCAAGGAGCAGAAGGGCCCACGAACCAACAGCCACCAAAATGCAACAAGCAAAATTCAAAAAATACAAACAAAAAAAATAAAAAAAGGACAGCGGCGCGCAGCCCTAGGGGGACTTCGGGACCCGCAAGCGCTCAGCCCGAGGGTAGGGGCGCATGTTCCGAGGGGTCTCGGGACTGCCAATCGCTTTGCCCGGGGGGGTGGCTCTACCCCCGGGGGGGAGCAAACCGCGGCGAGGGGGGAAAGCCAGCGATGAGCCGGAGGAAGCCGCCTGGAGGACCTGGGGAGCCACGGGGGGGAAGGGAGTGCTCGACCCCGAGGAGGGAGAGGGAGGAGACGACTGGAGGAGAGGGGGTTTCGGACCCGCCTGGGGGATGCGGGGAGCCGGGGGGAGCCGCTTGGAGCTAGAGAGCCACGACGGAGGGGGGGCCACGGCAAGGGGACCCGCCTGGGAGAGGCGAGGAGCCGGGGATGCGTCGCCTGGAGGAGAAGGGGTGCCACAGCGGAGGGGGGAGCGACGGCGAGGGGGGCGCTCTCTCTCTCTCTCTCTATATATATATATGTATGTATGTATGTATATATGTTGTATGTATGTATGTATGTATGTATGTGCCTATATATATAGCTTTTCTATATATATCTATGTATGAATATGAATATGTGAATGTGAATAATATATATACATTATATGACTAAGTTTGTGTGCCTTGTTAGCTTATGGTTTAGTTTTGTGCTTGGTTTAGCAAGTGACTTAGGCTATGAGTTAGTAGCTATCTTGGATACTTGATTTGCATAGTCTTAGTTTGTTTTGACCTAGAATTGACTAACTTAGACTAGTTGACCATTGTTGACCCAACCCTATCTAGTTTGACCACAGTTGACTAGAGTTGACCTATTTTGACTTTATAGTTGACCAGAGTTGACTTTGACCTAGATTGACTTAGACTTATGTAGATTGCATTATAATTTCAATTACCATATAAATTAAACTGATTATAACCTGTGTTGCTCTAACTAGGACTCTGTGACTCCAGTTGGCTATCTTTTCATATCAGTTGTTCATGGTATCAGACGAGTACATTCTCTGACCGTTTCATACTTGATAGTATTTATATTTATGCTCTAGCTTACTTTACTTGATGCTGTCACATTGTTAACACGGATTGGTACTATATGGATCCCTTCATGAGATGTTATCCCCTCGGGAGCATCGGGTTACGGCATGTCATGTGCATTTTTTACTTTTATTATGTACGGTGCTTTCACCATTCATGTGCACTCTTGTGATTCATATACTACCATGTTCACAGAGCCCCTCATGTATACTTCATATGTACCCATTTATGGGCCCCTATGTGAAATCATGTACAATAACGTAACTTGTCTGGATCTTTGTGTATTGATTGGGGTATAGGGAGAGTATAAATGATCATGTGAACAATTCCCAAGTAGTGTAGTCATATACAAACTTTTATGTTTATTATCAAGTCATTCACATGTCTATCTTGTACTCTACATCCCTGGCCACTGATAGTTCCTTACTTATAGTAGATATTTCCTTACAGTTATCTCTTTTACTTCATGTATATTCTTCAGTGTTTCATGTAGCTTACTCTATAGCATGCTTACATTTCCTGTCATGATACGAACTACGTGAGATGTATTGTGCTTATTCCTGTCCTGACTGGACCTGTTGAAAAAATTACAGGTAACCTGGAGATTCACAGCTGGCCTAGAGGACCAGTAGAGCTTGGAGTAGATTACTAGTTTATGGTTTAGTTTCTCTTTTAGAACTTGTTTTGTAATAAGTCATGTCTTGAGATTGTTGAGATGTTGTTATTTTGTGAGTTTATTTAAGTTGTTGTTGTCTTGAGTTTTATATAGTTGTTAGACTCCTGTATTATCTTATCGTGCTTAGATTGTGATTGAGTATTATCGTATCTTATACTTGTCCTCCATTCGGGGTTGAGGTCGTGATAGGTACATTATATAATTGCGTAAGTTGTTGATTAGATAGTGACCTAGAACATCATTCTACCGTCGACACTACGACGTAGGCTGGACGTACCCACTTCTCGTGCCCCTACACTGAGTGCGGGTTGTGACAAATACTAGCATGATATGAAAAAGTACATATCAACAATAAATGAAAAAACTGGATAATGAGGGACAGTGCATGTAAATAAAGCTGTAAAGAAAGGCAAGGTATACTTGCCTGTGGTCCTGAGCTGCAAGCACGGGTCAAGTCCGGATCGAGGTCCCAGTAACCTATTTTTATACATTCACAAAGTCAATTGAGTAATTCAAAATCATTTGCAATCTATCTACTTGGTCTCCTTTAAGTCTCTAGGTCAAATTTTATTTGTTTGGGTCTATTAGCTCTTGGCCAGTTTGGTTCCCTCACACATTGGTTGATTTTGCTTCCATGTCACTTTCTTGGCATGACAACTCATTCCTATTTATGTTTATATATATATATATATATATATATATATATATATATTTTATATATATATATATATATATATATATATATATATATATATATATATATACATACCTATATAGAAGCGTTGCTAGTCCTTATTATGGTACTGTTATGGTTGCTACAGTGCTATATTATTGAGTTATACTCTTCAACTTGTTATTTCGGATACTCTAGGTAGGTTTGGTCTGGGTTGTCTAGTGTGGTGTAAAATGCAATCCCCTATTTGTGTTTCCTAATTTTTAGTTTCGAGCGTCTACCTACATTCTTTTCTATTTTACTTATATGGACAGTATTTTAGATCCAAGGAAAGATATTGATGTTCGTTAATATTGAACTAGAAAATATGCTTTGGATATTTACAACTATTCCCAATTGCAAAATAGTTTGCCCCCTAGGTGCAGGTATTGGTTCTCTATTACTGATACTTTAAGATATCACTGGATACTTCATGTATCCCTGACACAAGTATATTATTACACTAAAAGCTACCCCTTTTATATTGGTCCCCATAGCCCCTGGTTAGTCTTCACACCGACCGGTGGTGGAGAATCCAGGTATTAGGTCAGTCTGCAAACGAAATTGAGTATACGCTCACCAGTCCCAAATTTGGACTGGTCTTGCCATTCTGTTGCCCAATTTATGATATACAGTTGATGGCAACCTCTCTATATCAACTTACCTACCCTGGGTTGGGCACCATTCTATCCTAAACGAAACTTTGTTCTTTCTTATTGCCACAGTTGTACTAAGTGTCTCTTACTCGATATTCTAGTACCCATATGTTTCCCCCGACTCTCTACTCTGATACTCGAGTATCAAGTCTGATACTTGATATCCAAGTGTCATCTGATACTCAATATCAACATGGTTCTAAGGGTCAAAGGTGAGACCATGTAGTGATCTGATACCAGCCTCTCGAGTCCTACTGCCCATACGATTGCACACCTCCAATGTGAGTGATCCTGACCTGTTGTTTGCCCATCAATACCTATTGATGAGCGCTGCATTGACATTTACACCAGCAAAAGAACCCTACTGGTACATCTGCTGCCCAAGATATTTGACTAATACATATCAGATACTTATCTCTCTAACCCCTAATCACTAAGCCAATATATGACACGCATGTAGCCAAAGGTGGATACCCGTACTCTGTTTTCTCTGTTCTCTGCTCTAATGTACAGGACTTGCCAATGGGCCATGCTAATGGAACATTGTGTATGACTTGGTCTTGGCTACATGTTCTTATTATTGCCTCGAATCTATGGATTTCCCTTAGTACTTAGTCGAGGCCAGAAGTATCATTACTGATACTAGAGTCGAATGCGATACTACTACCAATCTGATACCAAGAGTTGGGTGGGGTATCAGTATCAAGTTGATATCAAGGTCAATTATGATATCAAGTATTTTTTACCAATTATACTACCCGATACCAAGTGTCATCTCTGATACCCATTGGCCCCCGACTCCCTACTGTTCTCTTAATGCTTTCACTATGACATACCACCCACAAGTTGTATTTGAAACATGTTACATGGGATCCTCCAATTTCCTGATACTCTACTCGTTTGCATCTCTTAATCATTGGTATCTCTATAATCCTGTCCAATAGGACTAGGGCCAATCGACAAATCTTGTGCAAGCTACTACTAGGTGTGAAGTCGATATATCAATATGTACACAACAGTTTTCATCTGTCCACCCATAGAGGTTTGCCTACGAGCCTGATACACACTCGATGGTACATCAAGTAACTATGATATTCTTACTAGCCGCTAGTTATAAATGGGATGGCCCCTGTCCATGTTAATATGGTGGGTGTTAAGTCCCAGAGTTAACCATTTATTCTATTAGTTCTCCTTGGCATTAACACAGTCATCTATTCCACTATTGAGAATAAAATCGAATCTATACTGAGATTCAAAAAGTGAAAGATTGGTAGTATGTGGAAAGTGAGTACCTGTTTCAAGAATCGACAGCCCCTCTGTGCCGAGCACTCTCTCCCGATAGCAGCTTTCACGAACTGGGCGCAAGGGGGGTTAGGGTGTAGAAAAGTAGATGATTGTTTCCTCCTATATTTATACAAGAATTGGATAGGATTGGACTTTGGGTTTCGGATTAGAACTCAGGGTTGAGTCCTGATCTCGAGAAGATTTGGAGAAATTCTGCTCTCTAAATTTGTTGTTTGAACAGAGCTCCTAGAGGGTCGGTTTCCATCCTCTCCTATTATATGATGTTTGATCTCATGGAAGGAGATAGGGAGAATTCGGATTGGTCTTATCCAAGTTTTTTGGAGATTTCATATTCAAATTCAAATCGAACACAGTGGTTGGGTGCTCGATTAAAATGGGAATTTGAAATAAGGATATTTTTATTAAGGTCCCTGGACTTTGGGTTTTGTCAAAAACCCACCTCCTCATCTATTGCCTTGTCACAAGTCTATACATGGATATATGAAATCAATAATGCCAGTCAAATTTTTTCATTAGTGCTATTAATAAATAATAAAAATATTGGGTCCAAAGCTCACAGTGTTTCATGTATCTTAACCTATCACATGGTTTATATTTTTTGTCAAGATATGAACTGCGTGAGATGTACTGTGCTCGTTCCCGTCCTGATTGGACTGTTAAAAATATTACAGGTGATGAGAAAGAGTTCTGTCCTACATATTATGGCACCGGCTTAGATGACACTGGTGACTTGGACCCTCAGGAGGATTCTACTGTCGCGGAGGACTTACCTATTGTCTAGATTAGATCTCTAGACTAGTTTCCTATTAGTTGTCTTATTTCATGTACTTTCAGTTTTTGGATTTTGGTGATGTTTGTATATTCATATATTACTCTCATTAGTAGCTGGTTGGAGATTATACTTTTATATTATCTTTACATCTATTCTCTTTATTCCACCTTAGATGCTGTGATTGAGTTGTACCTTTTTATTGTCCTCCTTTTGGAGTTTATATCATTGTACAGGTATGGTTATTGATAGATATTGTGACCTAGGACAGTGTTCTACCGCCGACACTGCGGCTTAGGCTAGACGTACCCACTTCTCATGCCCTTACACTCGGTGCGGGTCGTGACACATTTTTAGTGGTGGCCCATGCAGGTCAGTCGTAACTAGTACAATTTTCTAGTGGTACTCGAACTAGAGTATTGCTATAGCCTGCGGTAGGATATAGGATACAAGTTAAGGCACTCAATCACATTAGAAAAACTCTTATCTAATTCATACTGCTAATTGCCTTCTTTTGAAATGAAATGTCTTCTTTTGATTATAGCGCTTCCTTCTCAGTAATTGATTCTTTGTTTTGATTTGTCTTCAGGATGGTGGAGACACGATCGCAGCGCTCTGGTCTAAGGGATACCGCTGAGAGGTCGGCCACTTTTTCGCCCGACTCAGCCGGACCCGGGGACCATAGCACCTCTTGTTCCAGCTCAGGTGGGACCATCTGCAGCTTTTGGGGGTGCTCATCCATCGGTTGCGACTACTACCCTAGGGGTTCAGGGGATGCCACCACCACCACCTCAAGGGACAGTTGATATGGAGCAGTTCTTTGCCTTCATGCAGCAGATGATGGAGTCTCAGCGACGCCAGGCAGAGGATATGAGGCAGGGCATTGACAGTGTCCATCAGTTAGCCATGGTGGCAATAGAGAAGGTGACTGCCCAACCACAGGAAGGACAGATACAGCCGTACCAGCCGAGGACTTCGGGCATTCAGAATTTTCAGAAGATGCGGCCGCGAGACTTCAAGGGTACCGAGGGTATCCTCTATGCCGACGACTGGATCAAGCATATAGAGGAGATCTTTCATCTCGCGGAGATACCAGCTAGGCTTCAGATAGAAGCAGCGGGCAGCCAGATGTAGGACCTTGCCCGCACTTGGTACCAGACTGATCCCAGGGTTGGTACAGAGGGGCAGACTTGGGCGGATTTAAAGAAGCTTTTCAAGGAGTTCTTCCCCGACAAAGCACTGGCGTCTTGGAGACGTAGTTCGAGAACCTGGTTCAGGGGAACCAGATAGTAGAGGAGTACGCCGGAAAGTTCTGCCGTTTGGCAGATTTATGGAGGGCATGAGCGAAACAGCAAAGGCTAGGAGGTTCAGGAAGGGCTTGATTAAGGAAGTTAAGTCCTTGACCAAGAGCAACATAAATGCTACTTTCGAGAAGATTCTGACGGGAGCTATGGCAGCGGAGAATAACCTCAAACTGAAACTGAAGAGAGGTCATGATTCACATGGAGCCAGCGGCAGTGGAGGCCCGGCCAAGAGGCCCCATTATCAGCAACAGCATCAGCAGAAGCCGTTCCAGCAGCAGCAGTTCCAGAGTCATCGTCGTGCACCTTTTCAGCAGAAGCTGATACAACAGGCACTTAGACAGCAGCAAGTCATCAGTTACACTTTCTGTAAGAAGCCAGGATATGTGTGGAACGAGTGTAGGAAGAGGCTAGGCAAGTGCCTCCTTTGTGGTTCAACGGAGCACCAGCTGAGGGACTGTCCCATAACTTCGGGACGTACATCTCAGGGAGCAGGAGCCAAGGCTCCGGCAGGACAGCAGAAGGAACCATTGCCGATCCAGCAGCAGAAGTTTATCCAGCACCAGCAGCAGACCAGAGGAGGTCAGTAGGGACTGAGCCTTCGCCATGTCATCCGAGGATACAGAGGCAGTAGGAGATCAGATAGCAGGTTTTGTTCTTCTTGACTCCTTTCCTGCATTCGCTTTGTTTGATTCGGGGGCTTCCTATAGTTTTGTGTCTGTATCTTTTGCTGTTAGACACCATCTTTCTTTTGAACCATTGGCTAGGACTTGCAAGATCACGACTGGAGGTGGTATCATCCTCGTCCGGGATATTTGCAAGGATCAGAGAGTAGTTTTGGGAGGCCGAGAACTGGATGTGAGTCTGCTCGTAATGCTATTTACCGAACTACGATATTATACTCGGTATGGATTGGTTGAGCAGGCACCATGCCAGTATAGATTGTCGCGGTGGTAGAGTTCTTTTCAGAGTGCCAGGAGAGCCAGAGTTCGAGTTCACCAGATGGAAGACAGACCAGAGCAACGGAGTCTTCTGCGGAGCTTCAGTAGAGGAGCAGAGCGTGCCACATCCATTGATAGCTGAGTTCATGGATGTATTCTCGAAGGAGTTTCTAGGGTTACCTCCGGATAGGATGTGGAGTTCTATATATATCTGGTGCCCAGCGCAGAGCCAATATCTCAGCACGTCTATAGAGTGAACAACAACGAGCTAGTAGAGTAGAAGAAGCAAGTGGATGAGTTGCAGGACAAAGGCTTCATCCGATCGAGTTCTTCACCATGGGGTGCACTAGTACTCTTTGTACCGAAGAAGGATGGGTCGGTATGGATGTGTATCGATTACAGGGCTCTCAATAGCCTCATGATCAAGACAAGTACCCGCTGCCGAGGATCGATGATCTGTTCGATCAGTTGACCGGTGCAAAGGTATTCTCCAAAATTGATCTAAGGTCAGGTTACCATCAAGTGAAGGTGAAGAAGGAGGACATTTTGAAGACAACATTCAGGACACGGTATGGCCAGTTTGAGTTCATAGTGATAAACAAGGTATTCCACCAGTACTTGGACAAGTTCGTGGTGCTGTTCATTGATGACATCTTGGTATATTTGAAGACCCCAGAGGAGCACAAGGAGCATTTGAGAGTGGTTCTAGAGACTCTCAGGAAGGAGCAGCTTTACGGCAAGCTTTCAAAGTGTGAGTTCATTTTGGACCAAGTTGATTTCCTAGGTCATATTGTGATCGAAATGGGAGCTCAGTAGACCCGAAGAAGATCAGAGCAGCTGAGGCGTGGACAATACCGAGTTCAGTTGCAGATATCAGAAGATTTCTGGGATTGGCAGGCTATTACAGGAGATTCGTTTAGGATTTCTTCCGGATTACAGAGCTATCGACTAGGATGACCGAGAAGGACGCAGAGTTTATCTGGTCAGAGGAATGCCAGGTTGCTTTCGATGAGTTGAAGAAGGAACTGACGATAACCCCAATTTTGACATTGCTATCAGGATCAGGCAGGTTCACTATCTACAGTGACGCCTCAGGGAAGGGTCTGGGTTGTGTCTTGCAGCTAGCATGGGAAGGTGATTGCCTATGCGAGAGCATGTGGAGATCTTTACAGACCACAAAAGCTTGAAGTATGTGTTTACACAGAAGGAGCTCAACATGAGACAGTGCAGATGGTTGGAGCTGATGAAGGACTTCAATATTTTCTTACAATATCACCCAGGGAAGGCCAACATAGTTGTCGGTGCTTTGAGTAGGTATCCGATAGCTATGTATTTGACGATGGATCGTCACTTAGTTAGCAGATTTAGAGAGCCTAGGGATCGAGGTGATTGTGCCAGGAGTTCAGATGCAGATGTGGGGCCTTGAGATTCAGTCAGACTTGATGGAGAGGATCAAGTTGACTCAGTTCGAGGATGTTACTCTGCGGTGTATCCGAGAGCAAGTTTGAGCAGGATTGGTGGATGATGAGTTTATTCTTGCATAGGATGGCGCATTGAGGCACGATTCCAGACTGTGTGTGCCTAGCGGAGAGCTTCGGGAGCAGGTTATGCAGGAGGCCCATCGTTCTCGGTACTCTATGCATCCAGGTGCCAACAAGATGTATAGGGATCTGAAGGAGCATGTATGGTGGTATGGGATAAAGCGGAAGGTAGCTCACTTCGTAGCCAGATGTTTAGTCTGTCAGCAGGTTAAGGCAGAGAGGCAGAGGCTAGGAGGACTATTACAGTCATTGCCCATTTCAGAGTGAAAGTGGGAACACATCACGATGGACTTTGTTTCTGGATTGCCGCGTACACCAGGAGAAAAAGACGCGATTTGGGTCATCGTAGACAGGTTGACTAAATCAGCCCACTTTTTGTCATTTAAGGTGGGTACGTCTACTGAGAGACTAGCAGAGATGTATATCAGATTGTCAGAATACACGGAGTTCCGGTGAGTATTGTCTCGGATCGGGATAGTCGCTTTACTTTCCATTTTTGGCGGAGTCTGTAGACTAGTTTGGGCACTTAGCTCAATTTCAGTACTGCATACCATCCTCAGACGGACGGACAGTCAGAAAGGACTATATAGACACTCGAGGATATGCTGTAAACTTGTGTCTTAGATTTTGGAGGCTCCTGGAAGGATTATTTGCATTTAGTAGAGTTTGCATACAACAACAGTTTCTAGGCCAGCATTGTGATGTCACCATTCGAGGCACTGTACGGGCGTAGATGCCGTACACCCTTATCTTGGGATGACGTTAGAGAGCGAGCTTTATTGGGACCTGAGATGGTTGTTGACGCAGCCGAGAAGGTGAAGCTCATCAGAGATCGATTTTACGTGGCACAGGACAGACATCGGCATTGGGCCGATAGCCACAGAAGACCTTTGCAGTTTGAGATACAGCTTAGACTTAGGATTAGGCTTTGTTTGTTTTATGATTTTTTGCTTGATCATGTGATTGTGATAGTTAAGCTTGAGCATGTTTGTGCTAGGTTAGAGATCTGGTGTTCCTGAGGATATCTCCGACGCGTGGTACTATTCGCTTTGGTGGAGGTGGAAAGCTTAGTCTGTATTTCATCGGACCTTTCATAGTTAGCGGAAGAGTCGATAACGTGTCATACAGACTGGACTTGCCCCTGCATTAGAGGGAGTCCATAATGTATTTTACAGTGTTGCAGTTGAGACGGTATGTAGCAGACCCCAGCCATGTACTGGACCATTTTGAGATCGAGGTGGGCCCTACTCTTAGTTATCCAGAACAGCCTGTGGAGATTCTGGATCGACGGAAGAAGGTACTGAGGAACCAGACGATACCTTTGGTTCGCGTAGCTTGGAGGCACCACTCTCCAGGTGAGTCAACCTGGGAGAGGGAGGACGAGATGCGTGAGCAATACCCTTATCTTTTTCATCTGTGAGGTATGACTTTTCTATCTTTCTCATCTATTCAGTTGTCTTTAATTTCAAGGACAAAATTATTTTAAGGAGGATAGATTTGTCACATCTATTTTTTTAATTAAGGGTATTTTGGTAATTATAAATTTCTTTTGATTATTTTAATATATTATATTATCGGTGTTGTGATTTTTGGCCTTTGATAGTATAGCCTTGGTGCAACCAAGCCTAGTGTCTCACCATGACTTAGTGACTTAGTTGGCATTATTAATTAGTGTTAGTAATCCTATTCTAGTTAGTTTCAAGTTAGACGCTAATTAGCAAGCTATTTGTTAGAGGCTAGTTAGACTTATTGAATTAATAATTCAATTTAACCATATAGAGAAGCCCAAGCCCAACTATTGTGAAACCGCCCACCATGTTGTGGCCGGTCAAGTTAGGTCAAGGGAACCCTATTTAATACCTCTTAATGAGAATTTTTTCTCTTTTTCATTCCTTCTCCTTCTGGCAAAACCCTAGGTATGTTTCTTTTCTATTTTCTTCATTTCTTCTCCTTTTAAACCCTAGTCTCTTGCATTGTGTTCTAATCTATGTATATGGATTTTGATGGTGAGAAAACTCAGATTTGGAGAGCATCGGAGTTTTGGAGTCACAAGAAGGATCGTCACTTTTGGAGCTTCTTCTAGGGAATTCATCCTCAATAGGTAATCTCTCCAAAACCCTTCAAATTCATGAATTCTTCCTGTAGACGCATCCATCTTGGTGTCCCCTAGCTTTAGGATGAGTTTTGTAGGATTTGATATTGGTTTGGTGTCTGTATCGGACACGTATCGGTATTTTTGTGAATATATTTGATGAAATGCCCCAAAGGGGTTTTTATTCGAAATTTTGAAATCTAATTGAATGAATTTGTAGCCTTATACATGGCTTTTATTTTATACTGGACTGAGTACACTTCGTGTCCCTTTTTGTGTCCAAATCTGGACACAAATACGTGTACGAGGCCACGGCTCACTGTCCTGCTACCCGACTATGTTTTTGGATACGACACGCCACGTAGACTCGTGCCACTTGGCACATAGGTGGGGTACATTACTGATAGGCCACCCCTCGAGTTTGGGACCATCTCGTGTCGTGTTGGACATGAGATCTAGCCCGCACTGATTCTGTACTGTGTGCGCACGCGTGAAATGGCCTCTTTGATACGCACCGACACACGCGACACGACACGGATTTGACACAATATAGGGACACGAATACGTAGCCCTACCCCTGACGAACATCTAGACACGAGCACGAGGTATCTTGTGTCATGAGTCGTGTACACGAGGCCGTGTCCCCACCGCACGAGGCTGTCTGTGCACGGGTTCACTGTGTGTGTTCTGCGCTATTTGACACTTCCTGTCCACTATTATTAGACACGAATCACACCCCCATGACATATATGTTATGCCTAATCATCTGTACACATTTAATGGTTGGTTTATTTGAGTTTTCAAATATCAATTGGACGTTAAATGTTTACATTCCCCATTTCACTGAAACTGAGTTTTCAGAGTTTAAATGGATTTAACTGCTAATTCATATCTAATTTGATGATGATTAACATGTATACATGTCTTGGATATATGTTACATAGCTGGCTTCATATTGACATGCATGTTTGGGTTGTAAATTGGATTTTTGACCATATTGATACACTGCAGTGATAATGGCTGATACATGGGTATTTAACTGAACATAGGTTCATTCAACCTTGTTCATTTCCTGAGATTGATATCCACATGTACAATACTATGTTAATTTCTATAGTTTAGGGTTGTATACATTGTTCATTTCTATAAGAAATTTGTTGCATTGGTTAATAAATGAGTTAAGGTTGTATCTTACATTATAATGTTTAATACACTAGTCCATTTCTGAATATAGGTTGACATATTATATTGAATTGACACCTGCAGATATAATGTAATACCTGACACATATTGTTTACTACGTTTAGGCCATTTCACATGTTAACCGAGCATAAGATTAGTTCTTTTGTTCAATATTTGAGATTGAGGTTGCTATATATATTGTTCAATTGTAAGATAGAGACCTTACTTGAACAGGGCCTGTTTTATAGGCTTGTACTATTTCATCCTTGAGTTCTAAGGAGACAGGCAACACAGTTTGGTGGATGAATTAGGTCTTGAGGGTGTCTCACAAACCCCCCTACCATGTACCCTATGTCCACTACACCTAGACACTATGTGTGATACCTCACTTTAACATTCTTATATGCTATTGACACTACACATACATTGAAAACCATTGTTATGTTGACATATATGACTGCCATTACCAAGCTCATATTACACTATATATATATATTGTGATATAATACACTGATGCTTCCTCCTCTGCTCCCTTCCCCCAGTGCCCCACCCCGATCCCATGGCAGATCGGTGCAGTACCACATCGTCGCCCGTCTCCGGCGACAAGGCCGGCTCTGCCTAGCTCAGACTGCCCCCACCCTCCATACCCTTATCTGCCCCGTCGTCGGAAGAGTGGCGCGATCAAGGCTTCTAGAAGCGCGCCGGTCACCTCCATCCCATCTCCAGCTTGGACCCCAGGCTCAGATTTCCATGGTTGGACTATCTCTAGTCGGACTCGCTCCGAAGCTACGGTGGACGCCCTCGGCCACCGTCCAGGCCCCTTCACCCACCATCGTCGGATCCCCATCTCTTTCGACCGCCTCGTACTACACTCTCGGAGGAACTCAGGCCCCTCCTAGTTCCCCACCCCGACTTCACCTCTCCTCTCTGGTGGCCACCGCCCTCAGCAGCGCCACATGGACCCAGCTATCCTGTAAAGAATGACCTCGTGGTCTCCATCACTTCGGTCTCCGAGCCCCTCCCCCCAAGAGATTCGAATTCAAATTTTAAAAATTCGAATCTCCCTCTCGGCCATGCGTCCCTCCCACCGCGTGGGAGCCATACGCCCTCATCCACGAATGCGTATGTGCCAACCCCCTCCCGTGGTGGAGTATACGCCATCCTGCTATGCGCCCCCTCTTGGAGAGCCATGCATCCGGCCCCTGCCCATGCACATATGCGCAATCTCTCCCCCTGCTCGCACATGCACCTATCCCCTTGTGTTACAGCATGCACCCGTAGCGCCCACCCCCTTTACTGAAGCATGCACTCGCGGAGCCACCCTCTCCTGCAGGCCATACGCCACACCAGGCACATCCCCCGTTCTTCCTCGGTTATGCGTCGGTGCAGCCTTTTCCAGCAGGCCATGGGCCCTACCTTGTACATCCTCCTTTTGACCCTGGTTATGCGCTAGGCTAGAGACTAGTAATCTTCGAGTCGGGGAACATCCCATCTTTTCCCACCTCGGTTGGCGATTTACAGCCCGTGAGGACAGGATCGAGCACAAGTGCACCGACCCCGTCGCTCGGCAGCATTACGCCCAGTCCTTTCTGCTGAGCTGCGGCACCCAATCTCAAGGGACCCATTTGGCGACGCCCGCATCAGGATGGATCTCCTTCGGCGCAAGACGTAGTATCCAACAACAACTCCCCTGTCCGGACAGAACAAGCCACCCCCTTCCGGTCACACATCGACGCTATCCTACGCAGAGATATTGCGACAGGATAAAGTAGCACAGCTGCCCCACGTTGAGAAGGAGCTCAAACTTCCGGAGATCGAGTTCCCCACCCACCCCCCGAAGGCCAAACCATCAGAGTGCCATTCTCTTCCGATAAAATCTTCTCATTATCCGCATCCTTCTCGAAGACCTTTGTTCTGAAATTCCAGTCCGGATGCCCTAAATCGCCCTACGTTAAAGAAGCCATCGCCAGCTGTGGTCTCTCAGCAGCGTACAAGGTCGCACCTTTGGATTCAAAATACCTCCTCCTCCACCATTCCTCTGATCAAGACTGCTCCTTGGTATGGGCTAAGGGCACCACCAACATCTGATCCCTCAGCGTGAAGATCACCAAATGATCCCCCTGTTTCAACCCCAATGTGGACTCCAAGATTGTCTCAATATGGATTACATTGCCGAACCTACCTCTTGTTTGCTACGCCCCCGCAGCACTCAAAAGAATTACCAGTTCATTCGGGACCCTGGCAGCCATCGCTGAAGAAACATACAATCTCTCCAAAGACAGCAACGCTAACATTTGCGTAGAGATCGATCTATCCTTCGACCCCCCATGCTCGTTCAGCTCGAGCTGAAAGGACGGACACACCGCCAGATGCTTGAGTACGATAACAACATTAGCTTCTGCAAGCACTGTCAAATCAGAGGCCACCACTCGAAGCAGTGCTTCAAAGCCCACCCGGAGCTGAAGAAGAAAGCAACACAAAAGACACAATCCCCGAAGGAGACCCAACTACCCCTCCCAGGCCCTATCCTATCCCTTCCTAACTCCCACACCCACTTTACAGATAACGACAGCTCCGCTAGCCCTAGCGCACCCTACTACGGACATTTGTAAGGTTCCTGACAAGCCAACAGGCACCTCCCTCCTCAACAGATTCAAGATCCATAGCTCTCCTTCTGAGGTCGTAGACCAGCCTATCCCCCTCTCCGCCATGTCCTAGCCTGAAGAAGGAGGTGAAAACGCCGATGGACCCTCCGTTGGTGATCCGGGCATATCAAGAGAGCACAGGTTGGCGCTGATTACCCCCCTCCGCACTAGGTGATCCTACCACCTCCCCTCAAGATAGAGGTCGAGCAGTATTTACGCCAAGAATATGAGGCCAGGATCAGACAGGCCCAGGATGCCGGTTTCCTCAACCTCAACAATCCCCTCAGCGCACTAGCCAAAATTGAGTCAGAAGTAGTCGACCACACGGAGTCAGAGGCCCCACAACGCTAAGAAGCGATGGCAGATGCACCCACAGCAACCCAAAGGGCCCCCAAAATCAATCAAAACAAGAAGAAAAAGAACCCTACAAAAGAGCAATCGGTCATGACCACACGGTTAGCATCAAAGCTCAACCCAACCCCCAATCACAATCATTCTAATGCTTAACATCCTAACATGGAACGTCAGAGGACTGGCAAACAAACCAACCATGAGAAGATTAATCACCCTAATCAAAGTCCATCGGATCGACATTATAGTGATCATCGAACCCAAAATCCCCTAGAGGAAACTCAAATCCATCCAACTTCAGCTCGGATTCGTGAACGCCATTGCTGGGTATCACGACATCTGGATCCTCTTTTCTGATGATTGCTTCTTTGGCACCGTCCTCGACTCCGAATAGGCGCTATCATGCAGGGTGGAACACCCCACCCTCCCCTTTCGATCCCTTATTTCTACAGTTCACGGCAGCTGTGACTACGTTGAACGCAAGCAGCTCTGGCTCACCCTTATGGATACCCATACTTCCCTCAACAGCCTCCCGTGGATATGCATTGGGTACTTTAACACGATCGCCTGCAACAATAAAAAATTGGGAGGGGGGGCATCCTCTCCACCAACTAGCCATGAACGACTTCAACTCCTTCATTTTTCAAGCAAACCTGTACCACCTCCCATACTCCGGTAGCCCCTTCACCTGGTGCAACATGCAAGAAGGAGCTCGTCGCCAATAATCTCGTCTGGATTGTGCGCTTGTCGACAACCGATGGTCAGATATGAATCTCATCTCCAACCTTTCTCACCTTAACTCTACAGAATTTGACCACTCTTTCCTTTTTATTGAGGTCAGCAACAACTCCAACCCAATTAAAAAACCCTTCAGATTTCTGGACTTTTGGAGACATCATCCTCAATTCCAAAATATCGTGGCATCCGTCTGGAATTCGGCGCACAACCCAGACCCCATTATAAGAGTATTTGTGAAACTTAAGGCTACTAGGAGCGCTCTCACATCTTGGAGCAAAGTCGATTTTGGCAACATCTTCTAAGAAATTAAGGAGGAGAAGACGGCGTCACCCGTACAAAAATTAGGTTGGCTACGGATTGTTCTTCCGAGAACCGCGCTACGCTTAACCTTAATAAAGCTATCCTCAAATCTTGTTTGAAAGTCAAGACTGAATTTTGGAAGCAGAAAGCCAGGTTGACTTGGGACACCGAGGGTGACAGAAACTTCGCTTTCTTCCACGCCTATGTCAGGGGATGCATGCATCAACTCTCTCTTCATTAAATATATGATGACAACGGCACTTTACTCAAAGACCAGCGGAGCATCCAGGCGGCTGCCGCCAACTTCTACTCCAAATATTTCACAAAAGATGTAGTCGTTAAGGATGAGATCTTATTAGCTAAGGTCCCTCCCTTAATTGACGAGCAGGACAATAAAATGTTATTAACCCCACCCTCAGCGGAAGAGTTAGGGCAGCGTTTTGGGCCCTTGGCAAATACAGCGCTCCTGGCCCAGACGGATTCTCTGGGGTTTTCTTCAGGACCTGTTGGAACATCATTCAGTCTGACGTGATCGAGGCCGCTACTGCTTTCTTTCAAGGAGCTTGCTATCCTAAATCCTTATCCCGAGCCAACCTCATCTTAATCCCCAAAAAAGATAACCTGAAGACTTTCAAAGATTTCAGACCTATCAGCTTATTCACATTTGCCAATAAAATCATATCCAAGATCATCGCCACCGCATGGCCTACATCCTCCCCAAGATCATATCAGAGGAACAAAGCGGTTTCGTCCCGGGATGAAACATCACTGATAACATAATTCTAACCCAGGAGATGATAACATGCATGAAATTCCCGTCCAAGGTGGGCAATATAGCCATCAAGCTCGATATGGAGAAGGCCTATGATCGTCTGGACTGGCAATTCATAATTTGGGTCCTCGGGGCCTTTGGGTTCTCCGAAACATGGATAGACATCATATACAGATCCATTAGCAACTCATGGTTCTCCACTGTCATCAACGGTCAAGCGAACGGGTTCTTCAAGTCCAGTCGAGGGGTTCGACAAGGGGACCCCCTATCCTCCACCATCTTTATCATTGTTGAAGCCTTCAACAGAAACCTCAACAGCATAAACAACATCCCAAGATTCTATCACTTTCATACCACCACCGGTTGCCCTATTATCACTCACCTGGCCTATGTCACGACCTGCACCCTTGAGTAAGGGCACGAGAAGTGGGTACGTCTAGCCTATACCGCAGTGTCGGCAGTAGAACGCTGTCCTAGGTCACAACATCTAACAATATAATGCTAAGCAGTTTATACTCCCCGAATGCGGATGACATAGCAGAATGTAAACTCAATCACAACTAAGGAAGAAGAAGTATGATATGATATAGAACTCAAATAAAATACAGATAATGAGAAGAGTCTAAGTGTCTAAGATAACATTTCAGCAACATCCAGAATACAAAGTCTCAACTACAGAATATGAAAGAATATATACATCTCAGAACAACAACTGAAAGTCAAAAACAATGCTGAAAAGAATGATAAAGCCTAGCTGTCTAGCCTAGACTATGGAAGTAGCGTCCTGTACTGCAGCTGGGTCCTCCAGAGGAACCAGGTCGCAGGTGTCGTCTAAGCCTGCTCCGTAATAGGTGGTACATAGGGCCTCATCCTCATCATCTATAATATTTTCAACAGGTCTAGCTAGGACAGAAGCGAGCACAGTACATCTCATGCAGTTCATATCATGGCAGGAAATATAAAGCAAGCAATAGAGTAAGATACATGAAACGCTGTAAGAATATGTACATAAAACAGAAGTGATATTTGATAACTGGAAATATATACATGATAAGTAAGAACTGTAAGTGACTAGTGATTTAGAGTACGAGATGGCATGTAATTGGCTTAGGTTGTACATGATAAAATATGAAAAGTAACAGAGTGTACATGATGGTAAATCACATGACCATTTATACTCACCCCTGCCCACAATCAATACACAAAGATCTAGTCAAGTTACGTTACGTACATGATGTTTTGGTTACACAAGAAACACATGAGGAAACATGAGCGTACATGAGAGCACATAAAAGTACATGAGCGTACATGAAAGAACATGAGAGAACATGAGTGTACATGAATTATGCAAGAGCAAGAAATACATGATGTACATGAAACACATGTCATAAAGTATCCGATACGCCCGCTAAGGGGGATAACATCCCAAGAAGAGATCCATATAGTACCAATCCGTGATGATAACGTGACAACATCAAGTAAAGTAATCTAGAGCAAGAATATAAGTCATGACAAGTATGAAACGATCAGAGAATGTACTCGCTTGATACCCTGAACAGCTGATATTAAAAGATGGCCAACTGGAGTCACAGAGTCCTAGTTATAGCAACACAGGTTATAAAGAGTTCAATTTATATGGTTATTGAAATTATAATACAATCTACATGATTCTAAGTCAATCTACGTCAACGTCAACTCTTGGTCAAGTTTGTTCAAACTAGCTGGATTGGGTCAACAATGGTCAACTAGTCTAGGTTAGTCAATTCTAGGTCTAAACAAACTAAGTATATGCAAATCAAGTATCCATGATAGCTACTAACTCATAGTCTAAGTCACTTGCTAAACCAAACACAAAACTAATCCATAAGCTAACAAGACACAAACTTAGTCATAATATATATATATATATATTATATTCATATTCACATATTCATATACAAAGATATATAGGAAAGCTATATATAGGCACATATATATATATATATATATATATATATATATATATATATATATAAAGAAAGAGAGGTAAAAGAGTAAGTGAGTATGTGTGTGTTTGGCATGTGTGTGAAAGGATATGTGTTAATGTTCTCAGGTTTAGTGATATGTAGGTGTATGTGACATGGGATACATGGTGTCAAAGGGTGTATGAATGCATGTGTGTAAAAGGTTATAGGTTAACTCAAATGATAGAAATACATACATACATACTTACATTGTATACATGCATATATACATATCATGTATATTACATTACATGATACATACATGTATACATGCATTACATTATACTTACATTCATGCATATTAGATACTTGTATTTATATTAACATATTGCATACATTCATTTCATTCGTGCATCTATGCATTACCTACATATTTTATACATATGCATATATTTTATATTCATATTATTTCATACATTAACATAGAGGGATACAAACATGCACATATTATATATTTTATACCTTGCATTACCTTACATATCATGTTATATATTATCATTCATTCCTTTCATATATTATATTATCTTTAAGTTGAATACATCATATATGGATACAATACATTATCTTGCATGCTTGCATTCATATATTACATTCTATATTACCTATATACATGTATTTCCTCCATTCATTCATGCTCGCATCATATACTCTACATTACCATACATACTATCATTATATATTACATTACATTATTTATACATTATGCATTCATATCTATCAATACATGTATACCTTGCATTTATATCTAGCATTCATTATATACTTTCATGCATACATTGTATATCATTCTTTCATTCATGCATTTATGGATTGCTTATATATATTATATTAATTGCATTCCAACATGCTTGCATTCAACCATATATACATTAATGTAAAGAGGATATATATCATATATATATTATTTTATTCATCTAACATATCATGCATTACATACTCTATATTCGTTTAATATCCATACTACATAGGCTCATAGGTTACACAAAATGTATATATCGTATAGTCACTCTTCTACTTAAAACTAATACTGTACCAATTGGGTCTTCACTAAATTTTAGGATTAAAGTATGTTGTATCCCTTTGTGTTAGCTTTCCAAAACTTTAAACAAATCGCATTTTCGTGTCTGAAAAATCCCCGAATCACAAAAATACCGAAACGTGTTCGTCTTTCATACAGCTGACACTCAAATAATTTTACAGAACGTTTCAGAATGGAATTGGCTTATTGAAATATATTTTTGGAAAGCTAACTTCGATACGGTTCTTTTAAAAAAATATGAGATAAATCAGAGTTCTAAGCTAAAAGTTATGACATTTCTAAATTGTTTTGGTTAATAAAAATGTGGATAAAAATTATGACGAATTTGGGTTGGCCAAGATACTTAGATACCAACATATGTATCCAAATAAAACTCATTCTAACCATCCTAAACAAGATAAATCCACTCTCTAACCATTCTTAAACCAAATTTAAATATCTATTTAAACTATTATCATACATACATACACATAGGGTGTCCTAATTTGGGATCTATCAAGTAGGACACAAGACACACCTATAACATCCTCAAATGGACTCCAAATGGTCTCAAAATTGAATCTAAAGGGGACACATGCATGGGGGCGGATCCTTTGGATTCAAAACTAATTAATACAAAGAAAATCAAGTTAGAGGATAGGTTTTACCTATTGGGAGTGGAATCCCAATGAAAATCTTTAGGACACGGCTCCGATACGAAGATCTATCCAAAAGGACACCTCCCTTTGCACCTTGCCCAAATTCTTGCATATAATCCTTCCTTGATGGTGTGGGATGGATTAGGAGAAGTTTTGATGGAGGAATGTGAGGAAAAGAAAATCAAATCAAAGAGGAATAGAATCCACCCAATTCTAAGCCTTCCTATTGGTTCAACTAGTCATAAGGCTTTCTTTTTCACAAATATCCTAAGGGGTAAATATCCTACTATGAAATATCTAGATATTGTTAATCTAACTTAACCATTAAGTCTCTAACCTTCTAACTAAACCTCCATGAGCATCATTAACATCTAGGCTTAGTCAAAACTAGGTTAGTCTCTAACAATTCAATTAGCACAATACTAATTAACCAAAATTCATTTTCATTAATAAGTCAAAAATGACCAAAATACCCTTAGGCTACAAAGTCACAATTAATCATCCTAATCACATGGTTAGGCTCCCTTGGTCATGGTTAGTCTTTAAGCTTAGCAAAATTAGGGTTTAACTAGTTAACCATCAAAATCACAATTCAACATTTTAAATAGTTTTAAATTAATTAAAAAATCACTAAAAATTATTACATGAGTTAAATCTTATTATTGATTAATCAAAATTATAAAAGTTCAAAATTACCCTCATTTTAGAAAAGTGGGTGTTACAAGTCTACCCTCCTTAGAAGAATTTTGTCCTCGAAATTAAGATGGTCGTACTTCTTCTAGAGTCTCGTCCCTAACAATCATGGTCTTAGAACTTACCTAAATCGTACAATTTAAAAGAATGGCATACAGGATCATGGCATACGGTGGCAGTTGAAAGTCTCATCTAGGTATACTAGTCATGCTAAACCAAAACGGTCATAGGATATCAAAACATACAAGTAATCTAGGGTGCTAAACTAGAAAAGTTACAGAAACAGTAAATCATCAAGGCTGTAAGACAGTCTACCATCCTATATAAAAACTGATAATTATCAAAAATAAATAAAGATAACTACTAATTATCTATAAAGGGGTACTATTCAAAGAAAAATCAAAATCAAAATTTAAAACACAAATGTCGAGCATTGAAATCCAATCACAATATATATATAGAGAGAGCGTTAGAGAGAAAAAAGCTAGCATTATGTAAAGGTTATGTGGTTCGTGTGTGTATGGGTGTATGTGGACATGTTCATATGGTTAGATAGTAGGCATGTGTGTATGTGAAATATACATAAAAGTGTATAGGAGGATTTGGGTTTCAAAATAATAGCTATCAAGTTACACTACTCATGGCATATTTGTTAAACAATCTACAATGCACAACCTATTTACTCATAACATGCATGGCTAACCATATACATATATATAAAGAGGTAGAGATTTAGTTATGTATCTATATACATTATAACATGTATGTATAAACTCTATATATATATTTTTTTTCTCTGTATAAACTCTATATATATATATATATATATATATATATATATATATATATATATATATATATATATATATATATATATATATATATATATATATATATTATTTTTTTTTTTTTTTGTATAAACTATATATATATATATATATATATATATATATATATATATATATATATATATATAAATATATATATATATGTATATATATATATATATATATATAAAATATGTATATATATATATATATATATTAAAATATATATATATATATAAATATATATATATACATAGAGAGGAAGGGTTAGGTTTACATGGAAGTGTATACTAAGTTAGGGTGTGCGTGTCCTTGTACAGGGTTATAGCTTTAGTATTGAAAGGTTAAACTCAATTTTAGTTCAGCATTTACATACAAAATCTGAAAATGAGCTAACATTTAAACCAGTGTAATATTAACATAATGCAGTTTCAGATTTTAGGGGTTTGGAACATCACAACCAACTCAATGCTCATCACAACCACAACCTAACATGTAAGAATATGAAACCTAATATTATATCCCCACATACAAAAATGTATATAGCTCAAATATTATATTTAAAAAAAATAGCAAATTCAACTAACATTTGGAATCCAGTATTAAGGGTTAATATACACACAGTCTCAAATTTGACAAATTCAAACACAAAACTCAACCAATTTCTTTAAGAATTGAAATCCTGTATATAACATACATGTGCAGTGATGTAAGCAAAACTAAAATCATGAAATTTATATTTAAATTACGAATTTAAACTAGAAAAAGCAGAGAACCAGTCTCTGATACTATACTGTATCAGAAATATTGGAGTTTTGAGAATTTAAACATCAACAACATATTAATATCTATTTAGATAGGTTGGTAATCAAAGTGTAGCATGCATACGTATCAGGCAGTGTCTGTGACCACTATATATATTCTCATGTCCCAATATACAAATTAAATTCTATATCAAGACCAACATTTAGATTCCTACCAAGATTGTAAAGTAGGTGATTGATGTAATCAAGACAGTTTTATTATTATTATTATTATTATTTTAATATAAGAAATAATGGCAAGAAAGAAATAATGATAAAATCTGTTCTACTTATATGTTTAAAAGAAAGAACCATTTTGAAACCAGAGCTATAATATCAAATCCAAGATAAGGTCTAGTAAAATCATCGATTCATTGTATTATAAAGAAACTCATAGCAAGAAGTTACACAAGATTTATAACAACAGCTAAATCTACTCCTAAGCAAAACAAAACAAAACAAACAATATTTCCTTTTTTTTGAGAAGGACTGAAACAAAAGTAGAGAAAACATGTTCAAAAGCATTTAAGGTATAATCTGATAATCATATGCGTCTATCCAAAATCATGGTACTCTAAATCTTCGTCATACTGGTAAGCAAGGCTACAATAATCACAAAGTCCTCGACTAAGGCACATACCTCTAGAATCATGGTATTTAAAATTTTTGCGATGCCGCTAGCTTGGCTGCGAAAACCTTAAATTTCCACACCCGAGAAATATATCCAAAGTCAGACTATATGTCCTCTGTAACTCCACTTTTTTGTTTTTTGTAAATTTTTAAAATTTTCTGATAATAATATAATAACTTATTTTAAACAATTTTCTTTGAACAATTGTTGTTACCTATTTTGAATAAATTTCATGATTGTTTTTGGAGGGAGAATTGAATTTTTGGCAAAGTAACTAATTTTCGATTTAGTTAGAGTGGTCCCCAATCTTTTTGTTTTTACAAATTTTCTAAACAGATTTTATATGTTTTGTAAATAATATAGTGGAAGGGGTGCTTTCTGAAAATTATTTGAATTGGGGAGGGGACTGGGCTGTAAATTATGAAAAGGGGGAGGGGTTTATTACAAAAATACTGAGTCGGAAGGGCTTATACAAAATCCAGGTTGAGCGGGGGGGGAGGGGAGGGGGGTTTCTGCTAAAGTTACATTTTATGTTTTAACTGCGCCTGTGGAGAGAGAGAGTATTTTTTTATAATCGTTTTTTTTCATTCTCTTGAGTGCAACCCTAACCCTAATCCTAAATCCACGGCGGCGGACTCGATCTCCGGCCAAGGCAAGCGACGGCGCTCCGTTAGTCTCGAACGACGACACACACTCCTCCTCCTCCGTCCCAGGCGACCACGCCACTCCCGACAACCGACGGTGGAGCCACCTCCTCACGGTGGCTAGACGATGGCGATGGCACCAGTGGCGATCAACACATCCACCAATGACTAGTCTTTTTCAGCATCACAGCAGCAAGGATCGATGTCCTCCTTCGATCAACGCTTCCTCTTCGGCGGCGCAAGCAACCCAGTGACGGCGTTCATCGGCGATCTTCCGTCCCGACGTTGTTGGACCACAAAGCTTCGGTCGCAAACGAATTGGTGAGTCCTTTTGATCATCTTCTCTTATTGTTTCAAATCATGAGTCGATCGATCCTTTCAGAATCTGTGTTCTTACGGGTTGGTGGGAATTTCTCTCCATGAGCAGGAACACGCTCGAGATCGGGACACAACGTCGGATGAAGATGTCCAAGGCCGACGTTGTCGATCGTGGTTTGAACTGGAGATTGAGTTTCTGTTCCAGAGTCGGATTGTATTGCTGTATTGGATCGGGTTTAGTGATCGGTTGACACCAAATCATCGAGAAGCTCCAACTCGTAATCGGACATAAGGGACGTGCCGACTCCTCATTTATGTCTTCATCCAAGATCCGATACTTCGGTTCAGGTAAATGATCTACTCTTGTGTTGGAGACACTTTATTTTGTGTTTGCTTTGATTGTCAGATTTGAGTCGGGACAGGGGATGCATTTCTGTTCGTGTTGTGTGTGTGTCTCAGGGTTGTCCGTGTCCAGTATAATTGCTTGTGTCTGCGACTAGTGTGTTCAGTGTTGCGTGTCCAGGTACCGTTGTGTTCGTATGCTAGTATTAATCATATCCAGAGTTGTGTCCGCGGATTTATATCCATTCGGGGATCGTCGAGTGCATGGGATCGACGAGGCCAGAGTAGCAGTTGACAAGCCTCGGGGATTTTAAATTGTTGTAGGAATTATTAATTTTGGTTTCATATTTTTTTATATATAAATTCCTGTATATTCTTTCTTATGGATTTTTGTGGGATTTTAACAGTCCTGTTTCTGTTTTGAGTACTGGCATGGGTCTTGGTTGAACTGAGGAATTCAAATGAATGTCTGGTATTGGGTTCTCTAAAATTGTGTGTGTCCTACTGAACATTTTTTAGTGTTCTTTGAACTATGGTTCTATGGAATAAATGTTGGTGATGGCTATACTTTTAGCTTGCTGAACTTTTGGTTGGTATAGATTAGATGGAGATCTGGATGTGTAAGTTGTTTGTAGGTGTCTGCGTGGAGACATTTTGAATTCAAAATGTAGCTGTTGGTTTCCATTAGGTTTCAGGATTGGGTGGCTGGACTTGTTGGAAGTATTACCAATAAGTTGAGGAAAGATTTAGTTGTATATGGTCACTGGGCTTGGTTTGGCTTGGAATCTAAATTTTACTGAGATTTGGATTTTTGTATGATGTTGTGATGGGTTTTGTCATACTAATTTGTATATTTTAAAAGTTTTTGTTCTAGTATACTTTTGGGCTTGAGTTTAAATTGTTCAGAAGAGGGAAAGGTCTACTGGCTAACAGTTAGGTTTTAGTAAGCTTTGTTAAAATGAGTGTTGGCTTAATTGATGTGTGTGGCATACATGAGGATGCCATTTTATATGAGTTTTGGACTATAAATAAGTTGCAGTCAAATTATGAGACTAAGTTAGCACTATAAACCTGTACTAATAATCCATATAGGTAATTACATTCAGTATATCTACAAGATAGTCTATCTCTAGATAGTTATGTTTTATGGGTGTATTTTATCATGCCATACTTAGGATATGTCCCATACATCCTGTGATAATCTATATTTTAGGGTTAGAGGTTTATAGTATGATAGTAATCAGGTTAGTGACTCTTCTATGAATATTTTGGTTAAATTATCATAGTGAGATATTATGGGCTAATAGACTCATAGGCTCTGTTTCTTTTATTATAGTTAGTCATGTTGTTTGGAGTTAACATATTCTTTGACCAAGAATTTCCATTAATCAACTTGTACACATTATTAAATACAGGAGGACATCTAGCTCTGATCTTCATCCGTACTTTCCTGGAGCAAAGGCAAGTACATTCTATGGTCTTGTGCATTTCATTATATCTTGTGCTTTCTTGATTGACACACTGCAACACGATATATATTTTTTGGTGCTCATGTTCCTTGTTCTTATTACTTGTACCTGGGGTGGGGAAATATACTATTTATGTGACCAAACCCAAGAAATAACTTAGGTGTGTTTAGCTTAGACTCCGCATCGTGCACGCGGATCCTAAGCTGTACCATTCATGTGCTTTCATGTGCTTACCCGTAGCCGGTCACATACTTAGTTATATTTCAAATATAGTACACACATGTAGGAGATATACCTTATACTTATTTTCTGTGATTCCATGATATCATGTTCTTTCAGGTGCTTACATATCATGTTCTTACATACCATATTCTTTTATGTACTTTACATACCATGTTCTTTCATGTACTTTACACACCCTGTTCTTTCATGTACTTATTCACATGTTCTTTTCTGTACTTTTTATGTTCCCTTGTACTTTTATATCATGATGTCTTGTTCATTACCTAGAATTGTACTTTGCTTCACTCCTGACTGGATAAGTTGCAGGTATACTTGCAGGATTATCATTCTACCTTATGGGCCAGAGCCCGGGATATTAGCTGAGCAGGATGGGTCATGACTTAGCTTGAGGTTTCAGGTTTAGACTGTTAGCTTTACTCTTAGATATTGTCTTTAGAATTCATGTACATTTCATTTTTGATGACTCGTACATTTACATACATAGAATTGCGGATTATGGTGATCATTCTGGGTTACGTTCTTAGATGCTGTGATTATATATTTTCATGTTTATCTGGTAGATTTCCCTAGTTTGGTACAGCTTACTTTGTTGTGTCTAACGACAAAGACTGGGCGTGTCCGACTCGTGTTCGATTATTCGAGAGCGGATCGTGACATATTTTTACAGGTCTATCCTAATGGTACCTAGGTCTTAGCGTACTATTGGAGGACTTGATTTAAACTAGGGGACTTGATCACAACATAGGAAAAATCAAAAAATAAGGGTATATCAGGTATATTGATATTCTATAAACACTTGTTGTATTTAGGTCTAGGTTATTTTAACAGTTTTTTGTTTTACAGATAGTTCAAAAGCATGCGACACCAGAACTGTTGATCCACCTACATTTGAGGGTTTCGAGCTTCCACTACCTTCTATCGCCACTACTATCCCCATGGGTAGTACGCAGTAGACAGAGACGTTTCAAGAGTTCCTTGACACCAGCAGGCCGTCCTTTTTCAATCTAGACTTGCAAATGCATTTTTCGAGTTAGAAAGGACTTATGATTTTCAGACTCTCAGACACTTGGACTTTTCCGACACCGAGCGCATATCTTGCACCAGGGAGCCGATTGAGAACCTGAAGCCGCCACTGAAGATCATCTCAGCATGTGAGGATCCGACTTCTCTGAAGATTAGAGCCACCAGCCAGGAGATCCAGAATGTAGCGCAGACAATGGAACAAAGCCGAAAGCTGAAGCTCATGAAAGACGTGAAGACTTATGATGAAAATATCAACTATCCTGGACCCGCAAAGCATCGCAACATTCAGACGACGCCTCTTCAGCCACATCATCAGAGGCAGATTTAGGCCTATATTCACTGAATGAAGGATTGACAGCAAGTCTCAGATCACAAATGATCGAGGAGCATCAAGATTTCGGCAGCCATATATTCCTGTCAGAGCCCTGCACTTCTGCCCCAACAGGAGATCCAGATTCAGATTCAATCGGCGATCATTTGTATTTCTGTCGCAGCTCAGGACACCACTACGAAGAGTGCCGCAAAAGACGAAGGCTATGCTTGTACTGCTAATCGTCTGCCCACCAAGTCAAGGACTGCTGGAGACCGCTCGCTGATCACACTGCCCAAGGACAAGCATGAGGAGCACCAGTATCACAGAAGGACCCGTCTCTCCAGATTCAACAACAACATGGAGTACTACCACAAGGACCAGTCTACGACGGAACAGTTGAAGAAGGTTGAAGATATTCTAGTCCCGGAAGAAACACTGAAGATAAGACTGAAGACAGAAGACTCTTTTGCATGGTTGGAGAAAACCATGGATCATGATTCATAATCCAGTTTTTCCTTAGATTTCTCTTGCACCTAGATTGTTTCTTAGAAACTTTCTTGTTTCCTATTTAAGGATTATTAGATTTTATTTCCTATTCTGGAACCTTGGTCGCTATTCAAAATGTATTTTGAAAGTTTCTTTCCATTCTTGTTCATAACCCTGCTCTTATTCGAGATTTTCTTCCTGCTCGATAACTTGTTTCCTATGGCGTCGTTTCCTAATTCAAGATTTGGTTCTACTTGAATTTTGTTCCCCATTCAGACCCTGTTGATATTTAAGACTTTACTTCGGATTACATTCCTATTCAAACTTATGCCATTCAAAACTTTGTTTGAATGCTACTTTTATTCGAGATTTCATTTGCAGATTTTGTTTTATATCTTAAAATTTTGACTCGTTCCCTATGAGATTTTATTTCTCATTCGTGAATTGTATTTCGTTCTATTCACGATCTTGTTTGATCTTGCCTCGTATTTTGAGATTTCACTTGTTTTATATCCGCTATTTAATACCATGTTTTCATATTCACTTTTTTATGACTTTGTTTCGATCTTGTTTCCTATTTGGGGTATCACTTGTTTCATGGATATTGTTTTCTATTCACCCATTGATTCTCTTTTCCTATTCGTAACTTGATTCCATTCGAGATTTTAAGATCATGTTTCCTATTTTTGAGACTTTGTTTTGTTCGTAATTTTGTCTTATATATCCAAGATTTTTTCAGACTTTGAAACTTCAGTTCCTACTCGTGACTCGATGAGCCCTTGTTCCCTATTTGATATCTTGTTTCCTCGTCAAGATTTTCTATTCGAGATTTTATTTCCTTATTCACGACTTTGTTGATACTTGTTTTTCTATTTTTCTTCCACTGGGTACCTTATTGGAGAATTCATTTTTAATTCAAGTTTTTGCTCGAGATTTCATTGTTATTCGAGATTTCATTGAAACTTGTTTCCAGTACGGAATTTTATTCTTATTTTGAAACTTGTCTCTTATTTGACATCTTGCTTCAACATCCTTCGAGACTCTGTTATCCCTTCGGGATAATGTCCCATATATGGAATCTTGTTACCATTCCAGATATCAGTTAAAATCTCGTTATAAGTTGAAACTTCACTCCCTGTCTGAAATTTTAAATCTCCATGGTTGCCCTTTTGTACTCACTGATGGGATCCCTTGTCGTCTCTTAGTACCTAATAAATCCTTGTATTCTAACAGTCAGGTAACTTCACCATTTCCGTGACTTGGACTATTGAAACTCATTTTGAATTCCTTGAAACTCTTTTAAAATTCCTAGGGATAAAGTCGAGGTTATTCGATGACCTACTATGGCATGACAGTTGCGCGCTGCAGCCATTAGCTGGATTATGGAGACTGAGGGTTCACTGCAGCCAGTAGCGCACTGGCGAGGCAGGAACTTTAAGTTGAAGTGATTTCAGACAATCATATGTTTTCGAGCACTGTCGAGACTTGTTATATTCTTCATACCTTCATCTCTTGGGTTGCTTCGTCAATGATTGTTGGAAAATGGATAAGGTTGACAAATTATTCGGTGACATATTGTTACTGAGTCACGGAGCCGAAAGTCCACTACAGTCAGATATATACTGGCGGGGTAGGGATTCTAGGCGAAGTGATATCGAATAGTATGTTCTCGGACACCATATAAACTATATCCCTTTTTATATGATTATTGGTTTTCAAGAATTATAGATCCTTACACGTTCATCCTGATTTGATACTGTATCTCCTGAGTATTGCGTACGTCTCCTCAATCAACCCTTGCTAAATTTCTGTTCTAGCATTTTATCGTTAGATCATTGAATTTCTCAAAATTACACATTACCAAATTTTGATTCCATACTTCGTTTGTGACTTGTCTAAAGTCCGATCTAAAGTCATGTCTATCTGACCATGATTTTCTATCTTGTTCTAGTCTACCTGTGTTAAACTATCGATTTTTGATCGTACTTAATAGTTGTGTCTTCATGATTTTGCTCCTCTGGGTTATAATTGAAATTCCTTCCACTTTGTGACTGTTTGATCCTCGATCTTTATCAAAACGTGATATCCCAAACTTCTTGTGTATACTTGGACTCAAGGCTTAGAGCGTCATGGATCGACAAAAGCACTAGGCGGACAACAGCAGATGGTCACCGGAGTTCGCAGTTGGAAGCAGACTGTTCATGAAGAATCTCGCCGACCAGAGGCACCATTCGTTTTGGCAGAGGCAGAAAGTTCAGTCCGAGGTTCAGCGGGCCTTTCGACGTGACGGCACGGATTGACGAGGTGGCATATCGGCTAGCGCTTCCAGCTAGATTGGAGGGAGTGCACGATGTCTTCCACGTATCTCAGCTTCGACGATACATTCCAGACCCGAGCCATGTGGTGGACTATTCCGAGCTAGAGGTGGGTCTGAGATTGACCTACGAAGAGCAGCCAGTGGAGATCCTTGATCGAAGGAAGAAGCGCTTGCGGAACCAGACTATTTTCCCTTGTCCGCATCATGTGGAGATATCACTCTCCGAGAGAGTCCACATGGGAGCGTGAGGACGAGATGCGAGAGCGCTATCCTAGTTGTTTGCTTGATTGTATTTTTGTGTTTAAAAAAAATTCTATTTTCAATAAATGACTGGTGCTTAAATCTTTTGTGATTCTGAGATTTACTTTGTGGGTCTTCGAATTTCGAGGAGGAAATTTTCTTTTAAGGAGGAGAGATTTGTAACAACACTTTTCCGTTTTTCGTGAATTTTTAAAATTTTCTGATAATAATATAATGACTTATTTTAAACAATTTTCTTTGAACAATTGTTGTTACCTATTTTGAATAAATTTCATGATTGTTTTTGGAGGGAGAATTGAATTTTTGGCAAAGTAACTAATTTTCGATTTAGTTAGAGTGGTCCCCAATCTTTTTGTTTTTACAAATTTTCTAAACAGATTTTATATGTTTTGTAAATAATATAGTGGAAAGGGTGCTTTCTGAAAATTATTTGAATTGAGGAGGGGACTGGGCTGTAAATTATGAAAAGGGGGAGGGGTTTATTGCAAAAAATACTGAGCCGAAAGGGCTTATACAAAATCCAGGTTGAGCGGGGGGGGTTCTGGAAAGTTACATTTTATGTTTTAACTGCGCCTGTGGAGAGAGAGAGAGAGAGAGTATTTTTTTTTTTCAATCATTTTTTTTTCCATTCTCCTGAGTGCAACCCTAACCCTAACCCTAAATCCACGGCGACGGACTCGATCTCCGGCCAAGGCGAGCGGCGGCGCTCTATTAGTCTCGAGCGACGGCACACACTCCTCCCCCTCCATCCCAGGAGACCATGCCACTCCCGATAACCGACGGTGGAGCCACCTCCTCACGGTGGCTAGACGATGGCGATGGCACCAGTGGCGATCAGCACATCCACCAACGATTAGTCTTTTCCAGCATCACAGCAGCAAGGATCGATGTCCTCCTTCGATCAACGCTTCCTCTTCGGCGGCGCAAGCAACCCAGTGACGGCGTTCATCGGCGATCTTCCGTCCTGACGTTGTTGGACTACAGAGCTTCGGTCGCAAATGAATTGGTGAGTCCTTTTGATCATCTCCTCTTATTGTTTCAAATCATGAGTCGATCGGTCCTTTCAGAATCTGTGTTCTTACGGGTTGGTGGGAATTCCTCTCCATGAGTAGGAACACGCTCGAGATCGGGACACAACGCCGGATGAAGATGTCCAAGGCCGACGTTGTCGATCGTGGTTTGAACTGGAGATTGAGTTTCTGTTCCAGAGTCGGATTGGATTGCTGTGTTGGATCGGGTTTTTTGATCGGTTGACACCAAATCATCGAGAAGCTCCAACTCGTGATCGGACATAAGGGACGTGCCGACTCCTCATTTGCGTCTTCATCCAAGATCCGATACTTCGGTTCAGGTAAATGATCTACTCTTGTGTTGGAGACACTTTATTTTGTGTTTGCTTTGATTGTCAGATTTGAGTCGGAACAGGGGATGCATTTCTGTTCGTGTTGTGTGTGTGTCTCAGGGTTGTCCGTGTCCAGAATAATTGCTTTTGTCTGTGACTAGTGTGTTCAGTGTTGCGTGTCCAGGTACCGTTGTGTTCGTGTGCCAGTATTGATCATGTCCAGAGTTGTGTCCGCGGATTCATGTCCATTCGGGGATCGTCGAGTGCAGGGGGATCGACGAGGCCAGAGTAGCAGTTGACAAGCCTCGGGGATTTTAAATTGTTGTAGGAATTATTAATTTTGGTTTCTCATTTTTTTATATGTAAATTCCTGTATATTCTTTCTTATGGATTTTTGTCGGATTTTAACTGTCCTGTTTCTGTTTTGAGTACTGGCATGGGTCTTGGTTGAACTGAGGAATTCAAATGAATGTCTGGTATTGGGTTCTCTAAAATTGTGTGTGTCCTACTGAACATTTTTGAGTGTTCTTTGAACTATGGTTCTATGGAATAAATGTTGGTGATGGCTAGACTTTTAGCTTGCTGAACTTTTGGTTGGTATAGATTAGATGGAGATATGGTTGTGTAAGTTGTTTGCAGGTGTCTGCGTGGAGACATTTTGAATTCAAAATATAGCTGTTGGTTTCCATTAGGTTTCAGGATTGGGTGGCTGGACTTGTTGGAAGTATTACCAATAAGTTGAGGAAAGATTTAGTTGTATATGGTCACTGGGCTTGGTTTGGCTTGGAATCTAAATTTTACTGAGATTTGGATTTTTGTATGATGTTGTGATGGGTTTTGTCATACTAATTTGTATATTTGAAAGTTTTTGTTCTAGTATACTTTTGGGCATGAGTTTAAATTGTTCAGAAGAGGGAAAGGTCTACTGGCTAACAGTTAGATTTTAGTAAGCTTTGTTAAAATGAGTGTTGGCTTAATTGATGTGTGTGGCATACATGAGGATGCCATTTTATCTGAGTTTTGGACTATAAATAAGTTGCAGTCAAATCATGAGACTAAGTTAGCACTATAAACCTGTACTAATAATCCATATAGGTAATTACATTCAGTATATCTACAAGATAGTCTATCTCTAGATAGTTATGTTTTATGGGTGCATTTTATCATGCCATACTTAGGATATGTCCCATACATCCTGTGATAATCTATATTTTAGGGTTAGAGGTTTATAGTATGATAGTAATCAGGTTAGTGACTCTTCTATGAATATTTTGGTTAAATTATCATAGTGAGATATTATGGGCTAATAGACTCATAGGCTCTGTTTCTTTTATTATAGTTAGTCATGTTGTTAGGAGTTAACATATTCTTTGACCAAGAATTTCCATTAATCAACTTGTACACATTATTAAATACAGGAGGACATCTAGCTCCGATCTTCATCCGTACTTTCCGGGAGCAAAGGCAAGTACATTCTATAGTCTTGTGTATTTCATTATATCTTGTGCTTTCTTGATTGACACACTGCAACACGACATGTATTTTTTGGTGCTCATGTTCCTTGTTCTTATTACTTGTACCTGGGGTGGGGAAATATACTATTTATGTGACCAAACCCAAGAAACAACTCAGGTGTGTTTAGCTTAGACCCCGCATCGTGCACGCGGGTCCTAAGCCGTACCATTCATGTGCTTTCATGTGCTTACCCCTAGCCGGTCACATACTTAGTTATATTTCAAATATAGTACACACATGCAAGAGATATACCTTGTACTTATTTTCTGTGATTCCATGATATCATGTTCTTTCAGGTGCTTATATATCATGTTCTTTCATGTTCTTACATACCATGTTCTTTCATGTACTTTACATACCATGTTCTTTCATGTACTTTACACCCCCTGTTCTTTCATTTACTTATTCACATGTTCTTTCCTGTACTTTTCATGTTCCCTTGTACTTTTATATCATGATGTCTTGTTTATTACCGAGAATTGTACTTTGCTCCGCTCCTGTCTGGATAAGTTGCAGGTATACTTGCAGGATTATCATTCTACCTTATGGGCCAGAGCCCGGGATATTAGCTGAGCAGGATGGTTCATGACTTAGCTTGAGGTTTCAGGTTTAGACTGTTAGCTTTACTCGTAGATATTGTCTTTAGAATTTATGTACATTTCATTCTTGATGACTCGTACATTTACATACATAGAATTGCGGATTATGGTGATCATTCTGGGTTACGTTCTTAGATGCTGTGATTATATATTTTCATGTTTATCTGGTAGATTTCCCGAGTTTGGTACAGCTTAATTTGTTGTGTCTAACGACAAAGGCTGGGCGTGTCCGACTCGTGTCCGATTATTCGGGAGCGGGTCGTGACATCCTCACCATGCTGGCTAATGTGACTGTAGAAGACTAGATTCCGTAACATAGATGATCTAGCCCATATAATTTCATCTTAACAAAAGTTAAATTAAATCAACAATGGATACCCAAAAATCAAATTCATTAACTAACCAAGAAAGATAAATATAAACTATTAGAATCAAATTCGAGATATTTTATAATGAGATTCTCAAAGGTCATCCCAGGAATCTCTCAAGGAATTCTAACTGTAATTGAGTACCTTCAAAAATATATCCTAATCCTACTGCAGGCTGTAGTGGTACTCTAGTTCGAATACCACTACACAAACTCGACCTGCATGGGCCGCCACTAAAAACGTGTTACGACCCGCACCCTAGAGTAAGGGCACGAGAAGTGGGTACGTCCAGCCTATGCCGCAGTATCGGCGGTAGAACGCTGTCCTAGGTCACAACATCTAACAATATAATGCTAAGCAGTTTATACTCCCCGAATGGAGGTAACATAGCAGAATGTAAACTCAATCACAACTAAGGAAGAAGAAGTACGATATGATATAGAACTCAAATGAAATACAAATAATTAGAAGAGTCTAAGTATCTAAGATAACATTTCAGCAACATGCAGAATACAAAGTCTCAACTACAGAATATGAAAGAATATATACATCTCAGAACAACAACTGAAAGTCAAAAACAATTCTGAAAAGAAAGATAAAGCCTAGTTGTCTAGCCTAGACTATGGGAGTAGCATCCTAACTGCAGCTGGGTCCTCCAGAGAAACTAGGTCGCAGGTGTCGTCTAAGCCTGCTCCGTAATAGGTGGTACATAGGGCCTCATCCTCATCCTCTATAATATTTTCAACAGGTCCAGTCAGGATAGGAGCGAACACAGTACATCTCATGCAGTTCATATCATGGCAGGAAATATAAAGCAAGCAATAGAGTAAGATACATGAAACGCTGTAAGAAGATGTACATAAAACAGAAGAGATATTTGATAACTGGAAATATATACATGATAAGTAAGAACTGTAAGTGACTAGTGATTTAGAGTACGAGATGGCATGTAATTGGCTTAGGTTGTACATGATAAAACATGAAAAGTAACAGTGTACATGATGGTAAATCACATGACCATTTATACTCACCCCTACCCACAATCAATACACAAGGATCCAGTCAAGTTACGTTACGTACATGATGTTTTGGTTACACAAGAAATACATGAGAAAACATGAGTGTACATGAGAGCACATGAAAGTACATGAGCGTACATGAAAGAACATGAGAGAACATGAGTGTACATGAATAACGCAAGAGCAAAAAATACATGATGTACATGAAACACATGTCATAAAGTATCCGATACGCCCGCTAAGGGGGATAACATCACAAGAAGAAATCTATATAGTACCAATCCGTGATGATAACGTGACAGCATCAAGTAAAGTAATCTAGAGCAAGAATATAAGTCGTGACAAGTATAAAACGATCAGAGAATGTACTCGTCTGATACCCTGAACAGCTGATATGAAAAGATGGCCAACTGGAGTCACAGAGTCCTAGTTATAGCAACACAAGTTATAAAGAGTTCAATTTATATGGAAATTGAAATTATAATACAATCTACATGATTCTAAGTCAATCTAGGTCAACGTCAACTCTTGGTCAACTTTGTTCAAACCAGCTGGGGTTGGGTCAACAAAGGTCAACTAGTCTAGGTTAGTCAATTCCAGGTCTAAACAAACTATGTATATGCAAATCAAGTATCCAAGATAGCTACTAACTCATAGCCTAAGTCACTTGCTAAACCAAGCACAAAACTAAACCATAAGCTAACAAGACACAAACTTAGTCATAATATATATATATATATATATATATATATATATATATATATATATATATATATATATATATATATATACATATATATATATATATATATTTTTTTTTTTTTTATATATATATATATATATATATATATGTATATTATTCACATTCACATATTCATATACATAGATATATATAGGAAAGCTATATATAGGCTCATACATATACATATATATGTATATGTATATATACATATACATATATATATATATATATATATATATAAATATATATATATATATATATATATATATATATATATATATATATATATATATATATATATATATATATATATATATATATATAAACATATATATATATATATATATATATATAAAAAAAAAAAAAATATATATATATATATATATATATATCAAGTAGGACACAAGAGACACCTATAACATCCTCAAATGGACTCCAAATGGTCTCAAAATTGAATCTAAAGGGGACACATGCATGGGGGTGGATCCTTTGGATTCAAAACTAATTAATACAAAGGAAATCAAGTTAGAGGACAGGTTTTACCTATTGGGAGTGGAATCCCAATAAAAATCTTTAGGACACGGCTCCGATACGAAAATCTATCCAAAAGGACACCTCCCTTTGCACCTTGCCCAAATTCTTGGATAGAATCCTTCTTTGGTGGTGTGGGATGGATTAGGAGAAGTTTGGATGGAGGAATGTGAGGGAAAGGAAATCAAATCAAAGAGGGAAGCTTTCTAATTTGGGAAGAACACTTAGGGTTCTATGTAGAGGTAAAAAGAGGCAAGGATTTTCTTATGAATTCTTTATAGGAAGGGGAGGGGGCACTTGATGGCTGGTCATTAGTTGAATTAAAGTTAATTTTACATGTATATGAGTAGCTAAGAGTTGTCCACCCAATTCTAAGCCTTCCTTGTCACGACCCGCACCACTGTGAGGGTACGAGAACGTAACAATGCCCAGCCTACGTCGCAGTGTCGACGGTAGAACGCTGTCCTAGGTCAATCATCTAACAATATAACGGTATCTGTACAGTATATACACTCCGAATGGAGGTGACATAGAAATATACAGTCTCAATCACATCTAAGGTAGAATGATGAAAATAAAAGATAGATAGATACTGGAATAAAAAGATCCACAAGATACAATCAGAGAGAGAGAGAGAGTCTAAGTGTCTACTGCCATACAAAACAGAACATCCAACTCAATACAAGTCTCTAATACTGAATATGAAAGAATATATACAATCCAGATCTCAGAAGACAGAAATAGTAAAACCTAGACTAGGGAGCCTCAGTCTCTAAGCTAGTGGATCAGGCTGGAAATCTGGGTCACACGAGTCATCTACAGCTGTCCCATAGAAGGTGTCTACGCAGGCCTCATCCTCTGTAATATTTTCAACAGTTCCAGTCAGGACAGGAGCGAGCACAAAACATCTCACGCAGTTCATATCATGTTTGGAAATATAAAGCATACAATAGAGTAAGGTACATGAAACGCTGAAAGAAGGAAGTATATGAAAAACAGTAGAGATTTGATAACAGAAAATATCTAAAAATGATAAGTAAGAACTGTAAGCCAACTGTGATTTAGAGTACAATATGGTTATGTAAACGGTCTAGGAAAATGCAATGGTAACTCCATTGTACGTGGGTGTACAATAGACATATACAATAGTTATACAATGTTGCACAATAGGATTTGAGTACATAACCAATTCTACTCCCCCTCCCCAATCAAAACACAAGGATCCACTCCTGTTACGTTATCTTGCACAATAGTGTACAATATTATACAATGGATGTACAATATTATACAATAGATGTACAATATTATACAATAGTTGTACAATGTTATACAATAGTATACAATGGTCTATCCCTGGGACTCATGTGATACTGAGAGTACGATATGCACAAGGAGTATACAAGGATATAGGTATTCAATAAATACAATATGGGAGTAAAACGTACATCACAATATGTATCTAGTGAATACAAGGGGATAACATCCCAAAAGAAGATCCATATAGTACCAATCCGTGATAACAATCGTGTCAGCATCAAGTACAGTAATCTAGAGCAAGAATATAAATCCAGACAAGTATGAAACGGTCAGAGAATGTACTCGCCTGATCTTCCGAGTGTCTGAAGAGAATATACTGTCCGAGGAGTGGTGTCTGTCTCCTATAGAACAGCACAAGTCATAACAAGTCTAAAATGGTAAAATGAAGTTCTACTATGCACTTTACATGAGTCTAGGTCAATCTAGGCCAAAGTCAACTCTTGGTCAACTCTGGTCAACCCTAGAAGTCAAACTAGGTCAACTATGGTCCAACTGGGTCTAACAAGTCTAAACTAGGTCTAACAAGACTACACAAGTCAAATCTAGGCTCACTAGCTAAGCAAACACAACCATAGGCTAAGAGACTAGGCCATAGGCCAAGGCAATACCATGCCTAAACAACCTACAAAATATCCACACATATGACACATATATATATCTAATATATAATACATATGGATATAATTATGTTCTCTAACATAGGAATACACATATTGATATGGCTATTTAATGTAACATAGCCTACACAACTTATATAGAATACACATATATGCATATAGGCTCTCACTCAAATGGTTTACAACCACACACACACAAGCTCAATGTAGGGACTGATTTAGGGTGGTTCAAAGGGTAGGTTTAGAGCTGTCATGGTCTGGTTTAGAGGAGGTCCTATAGGTTGTGTTGGGGTGAACAAAGGCTAGGTTAAGGGCTATTACATGGGGTAAATTAGGACAGCTACATGGGCTATTTGTAGGGTGGTTTGAGGTTGCATGAATGGCTGAATTCTGGACAGGTTGATGGCTGATATTGCTGAGCTTAAGGACTAGTTAAGGACAGGTAAAGTGACTGTCATACAAGGCTGCTATTAAAGGGTAATTAATGGACTGTTAATGGGGGGTTCAGGCTACCTAAATGGCTGTGTTTAGAAGCAGGTTAATGGGGTTACAACTGTCCATTCATGGACTGATTTAGGTGTGTTGCTAAGGCCTGAACAAGGCTGAATACATAGGTCATCTAAGGCTATTAAGGGGGCTGCCTATTGGTTGTGTGTAGGACTGATTTGGTGAGTTAAAGGACTGGTTTATGACAGGTATATAGGAACTATTTAGGGGCTGTTATAGGCTAAGTTTGGGACTAACATGGGGTGGTGAAGGACAGGTTTGGTGACAGAAATGTGAGGGGGTGGTGAGGGTCAAATAGGAAAATAGTTTCCAGATTTGAGTGTCCTGTGTGTGTTTGGTATGAGGCCATGTGTATATGCATAACCATGAGAGTGAATAGTGAACAGTGTGTTAAGGGGATGTGAGGAAAACCTGGAATCAGTCCCAGGTTTCCAGAGTTTTGTGTGTGTGCATTATATTATGTGTAGACATGTGTGTGTGGATGAGTCTTAAAACAGTGAGCTACTAGGAAAATAGAGAGGTACAAGAGTGTAAAACATGTGTGTGTAGGACTTGTGTGTGTGTGTGTCAAATAGTGAGAAAATAGTGAGGTGAGACAGTGAACACAGTCCCATTAAATCTCAGTTTTAATATGTTGAATCAATATTTCAACAAACTCAGATATCATATTAAAATCCTTCAAAACAGTTCAAATAGGAACCAACAACCCAGATTTCAGTCCCAAACTAGAATCCCATAATTAAAAGCCAAAACAGTCCCAAATCATCCCAAATTCAGCATACACCTAGCTAACATATAGGTGAACCAATACATGGTCCTAAATCATGCAATTAACAGTGTTAGGTAGGTTAAAATCGATGACAAAATCGAATTATAAAATCTGGGACAAAACAGAAATGGGCAGATGATGGAGATAACAGAAAAAAATAGGAAAAAGAGAATTGATCAATTAAATTAAACTAAAACATCAAATCAGTGGTTGGTAATGTGAATACACATTGTACACGTGTCATACAATACGTTCGTGTCCACCAAAGTGGACACAAACGTGTCCAATCGAGTAAAAACCCAAACAGTACAAAACTGGCACTATTTAGTGCACTGCGTCGTGCACGTGTGCACGTGTGCACGTGTGCACGTGTGCACGCGTGTCGTGCACACGACACAGTCTAACCTAGGACTCATGCACACCAACCTAGGTAGACCACCTATAGGGCTACCTAATAGACTAGCTAACCCGTGTCCAAGTCGTGTCAGTGAGTGACACGAAGCCCGTATCAGTGTCTAAAAATCACGTGCACTGTGTCAGTGTAAACCCAGTGCGGGCCCCATAACGTGTCCGACACAAAACGTGATGCTATGAAATTTTGGGGGAGTGTGCGCAGACAATGCCCCCGTGTCCATGCCAAATTTGGCGTGTCCTAGTGCTGTGTGCAAGGAGCTAAGGCCCCCGAGTGGCAGGACAGCGTGCACAGCCTGCACGCGCGCGTGCACCCGCGTGTGCACGTGTCGAATCCGACTCGACACGACACAAAGACACCCCCATTCCAACAGAAATGCATAAGCAACCTCAAAAACTAATTTCCTATTCAAATAGATTTCGAAAATAACACAAATAGTTTCTTTGTGGCATTTTCACAAGCACGTGCATAGGGACACTGATACGTGTCCAAATAGGACACGAAATGGACCCAAATTTTAGGTTTCCTATTCCTACAGTTAGGTTAGGCCTAGGGTTCCCTAGAAATGCAATAAAACTAGAATTTCATGGTGAAAATAGGAAGTTACCTCTATGTATCAAAATCCCCAAAAAGCTCTAAAGAGAGATGTTCCTCTTGAGAGTCAAACTCCTCCAAATTGATTTGAATCTGAGAATAAAATGGAACAACAGCAAGAATACTAAAATTAAAACCTATTACAATTTGTTTGGGAAAAAAAGGAGCTAAAATGGATTTTTTAGAGATTTTTGAAGTTGGGACATTACCTCTTTCTAAAGCTTGTTCTTCCTTAGAGGCTAGCCCTAATTCTAAGAGAATATTTATAAGGGGGAATCCCAAGGATGGGTTAAGTGGCTGGACAAAATGTTAGGGTTAGGGTTGGGCACTTGGCTAATGGGCTTTGGGCTTAGTCATAAAATAAATGACTTAAAAATCACAAGTCATGACTTGTGGTCAAAATCCTTCTATTCAAATCTCAATATTCCTAATTGATTTCACTAACTAGAGTATGGTTAACTTAACTTAACCTATGGTCTCATAACTAGCCAAGTCCAACTCAACTAGGGTTAGGTCACAAAGTCAAACCTAGTCAAAGTCAACCTAGTCAACCATCATTCAAACAATTCCAAAATAAATTCTAAAAATTCCCAAAAATTCAAATAAATCCTAAAATGACCAAAATATCCTCTAGGCTAAAATGTACCAATCAAACATCCTAATCACATGACTAGGCTCTAGGTCAACAGTCTCCAAGGTTACACTAGTCAAACACCAAAATCATAAGTCATGATTTAAATAGTTTAAAAATGATTAAAAATTACCAAAAATCATATTATTAATTAAATATCATAATTAAATAAATTAAAATACAAAATTTTAAAATTACCCTCATTTTAGAAAACTGGGTGTTACATTCCTATTGGTTCAACTAGTCATAAGGCTTTCTTTTTCCCAAATATCCTAAGGGGTAAACATCCTACAATAAAATATCTTGATATTGTTAATCTAACTTAACCACTAAGTCTCTAACCTTCTAACTAAACCTCCATGAGCATCATTAACATCTAGGCTTAGTCAAAACTAGGTTAGTCTCTAACAATTCAATTAGCACAATACTAATTAACCAAAATTCATTTTCATTAATAAGTCAAAAATGACCAAAATACCCTTAGGCTAAAAAGTCACAATTAGTCATCATAATCACATGGTTAGGCTCCCTTGGTCATGGTTAGTCTCTAAGCTTAGCAAAACTAGGGTTTAACTAGTTAACCATCAAAATCACAATTTAACATTTTAAATAGTTTTATATTAATTAAAAAACACTAAAAATTATTACATGAGTTAAATGTTATTATTAATTAATCAAAATTATAAAAGTTCAAAATTACCCTCATTTTAGAAAAGTGGGTATTACAGCCTATGCAGATGACATCCTCATCTTCTTCTCCAGGGACGTCAGATGAGTGGAGGTGGTCTGCAGCATCCTGGATAAATACACCAGGTGCTCCGAACAACGGATCAACCGGGACAAAAGCGTCATCTATACCCACTACAAAGCCGACAGGAGCCACTCGGCCACTCTCACCAATCTCACCTCCTTCACCATCGCAGACCCTCTATTCACCTACCTGGGCTGCCCATTGGTATACGGCAAATATAATTCAGGCATCTTCGAAGGGCTTGTGAACAAAACTAGGATGAAGATCGAGGGATGACACAATGTGACTCTCTCTCTCCGAGCGGCAAGTTGATCCTCATCAAGCACGTTTTGTCTTCTATCCAAATTTACACACTGGCCGTCAGCTCTCCACCTAAGAAGGTTCTATCTTCCCTGGAGGCTCTCTTCGCCAACTTCTTTTGGGGTTATCGAGATGGTAAGGATAAGCACTACTGGACTACCTAGGATACGATGGCCAAACCTACAGACGAGGGAAGGCTCGGATTCATCAAATTAGTGCACATAGTAGACGCCTACTCCATGATATTATGGTGGAAGATCAGAACGTACAACTCTATCTGGACGCGGTTCATGAAAGCCAGATACTTCCAACACTCTCACCCGAAGACGGCGGTAGCCAACAGTCGTTCCACAGCATCCTGGTGCCGTATTCTCCAAGGCCGCCACCTTGCCGAACCCTTTATCCGTATGCAGCTTGGCAACGGCCTTTCGTCGCCTTCCCACGAACGATGGATAGGTAATGCGGTCTGTCCTCGAACGCCTCTCCTAGCTGTACGATCCGGGATCTCTGGGACCCATCATCGGGTTGGAGATGGGAGCGGGTCAGAGAGTGGATCGGGCAGGAGGCGACGATCGAACTAGTAGCCGCGGATTTTCAGATCAACTAAACCCCATACGCCTTGATTTGGACCCCCACTGTCGGAGGTTCATTCACGATGGCCTCTACCAAGCGCAAGGTGGGGGCAGCAGCGTGCTGCACCCTCAGATCGCTCCTTTTTGGCAATCATGCATCCCCATCAAGTGGTCTTTTCTAATCTGGCACGCTCAATGAAGGAAGCTTTCGACCGTCAACTCCCTAACCACCATCGGTTGTAGCCTTGTATCTAGCTGCCACTGCTGCACATCCTACCATCTAGAAATAGCTGAACACATCCTGCTCTCCGGAGAGTCCCATTGTCTCCAGATCATCACTGCCGCCGGTATTTGGGTCCTTTGGAAAAACCAAAACAAATTCAGGTACGAAGGTCGCCAATACAACCAGGCTCAACTGATACACGAAGTCCTCTGTCAAATTCTTAAAATCAAGACTCGCTGCTCCCACTCTTCGGACCAATTTTGGCAGGCTTTGTTCTAGCTTAGTTCGAAACGCCCATTGGTGCTCGGTTTTGGTCTTTTCTTTTTCTTGTTTCTTTACGTGCGGTGCGCTTACTTGTATAGGTTTCGACATTTTGTGCCTGATACATCAATAATACTTCTCCTCCTTTATATATATATATATTTTTAAAAAAGCAATTTATTGAAATAGGAGTGGCTCAAAAAGAGCATTACAGAAGGTACCATAGGCAGAAAACACAATAAGGCCTTGGTATACTAGGTAGGGAACACAAAAGTTTTAAAAGTGAAAATTCAAATTTTCAAAAATTCAAAAATTCAAAAATTTGACCGGGCGTGGGCTTTCAGCCCTGAGTTAATGCGGGCACAAAACCCGAAGTGGCAGGCACGTAACCCAAGGCACACAGGCCGATGGAAGCAGGCGCACAGCCCGATGTAGCCTTGTCCGAGGGTACGCTTGGACCGAGGAGGCCTCGGGCCCCCCTCGGTGCGCCGCCCGAAGCCGGGATTACTCCGGCGGAGGCCGACCCAAAGCGGCACGGACGAAGGAAGGAGAGGCTGGACTGATGAGGGGGTTGCTGGTCGGAAGAGGGGGACTCCAGCGAGGGCCGTCACGGAGAGAGGAGGACGGAGGAGGGAGGCCGGGACCGGGGTCGACCGGACGAGCATGAGAGAGTCGGGGGAGGGAGGCGAGACTGTCGGTGAGGGAGCGTGGGCTCGACCTCACCGGCTAGGAGCCGGCAGGCGGCGAAGAGATCGCCGGAGAGCGGAGGATCCGCCGCGGGGGAGGACGAGGGGACAGCAAACGACGTCGCCAAAGGGAGGAGACGCCGAACGAAGGGGGAGGATGGGGCTGGGGAGCGCCCGGGGGTGGCGACTCTGAAGAAGGCGGGGAGCTCCCGCAAAATCGGTGGCGGTGGTTGGAGAAGAGGAGGCGGGTCCTCCACGGCCGGAGGGGACTGGGGGTCCCGGGGAGGGGCGGCCTGGGAAGGCGAGCTCAGCTGGGAATGAGCGGAGTTGGGCCACACTGGAGTTGGGGGTGCGACTTGTGGGGCGGGAAGGGAGAAACCTGGCACGACGCCCGAAGCCGGGGGAGCTCCGTCGAAGGGCTCGGGAAGGCGCGGACGGAAGGGCGGCTCCGCAGAAGAGGCGGCGAGAGGGGGTGGTGGGGAGCGAGAGCGGCAGAGGGGGTAAGGCACTCCAGTCGAGGCCCCACACGTCCCCACCGGGGGTACGCCTCCGGCCTGAGGCTGCCCGGCGACTGCTGCCGGAGCGGAGCCGTGGCGTCTCCTGCGATGGGGACGTCGGGGGCGCCGGTGCTGATGCCACAGAGGGAGAGGGCGGCGGTACTGAGGGCAGCACCCGAAGCTGTCGGGGGTGGCTGTCGGAGCGTCGATAGATGGGGGAGCAGGCCGAAGGAGGCCGGCGCGAGCTGCCAGGGGGTAGCCCACCACAGAGGCGGCCACCAGGGGGCCGGCCACCAAGGGGGTCCCCACCCATTTTATTTATATCACTCACCCTTTTATATGCATGCATATATTATATGTATAGTGCTAGCATTATAGGCATTAGCATATGTGAGCCTATATACATTATATGTATATATCCACTTATGTGTATGATTACTTGGCTTGACATTGTACTTGTGTTCTAGTATTGACTTGGTTAGGCCTAGTGAGACTTATTGGACTAGGATTTGGCTTAGTTAACCTAGCTTAACTTTATAAGTTGACTAAAGTTGACCAAGAGTTGACTTTAGTCTAGAATGACCTAAAAATCATGTAGAATGCATTATAATATTCAATATTACCTTTTTAGACATGTTGTGACCTGTGTTGCTCTAAATAGGACCCAGATACTCCAGCTCAAGTGTTTGCCATTGATTATCAAAGAACAGAACAGTTTTATGGGAGTAATAAACTTTAATTCATAATTACAAACTCGCTTGTACAAAAGAGAGCCTAGAAATAAAACCTAAGAAAAGCAATCTAAGTACAATTATTTAATTTGGATTCTGGGGGGTGACAGTAGAGGCTCGGAAAAGTATTATCAACTCTGCCATACTCCTTGGACGATCGAACGCAACCTCGGCTTTGGCGAAGAAGTGCTCTTTTCTCTGTGTATGTGTATTACTCTGTGGATGCTCTCTCTGTGCTGCTCTGTGTGTGTGCAAAGGAATAATCCCATGCTATTTATAGGAATTTATGATGAGTGGGGTGTACAGCCACGTGGCCACATCCTTGTAACTGTGCCATGAGAAGTGGGCGGTTGGAGATTGGTTAAGATTAATCTTTATCTGTTTGTTGTATTAAATCTGGACTGTTATGTTGGTTGAAATAAATCTGAACTGCTATGATTTGTTGGTTGCAATAAATCTGAGTTATTAAAACTTAGTCAACTTCTGCCATGTGTCCCAACTGCCACTAGATTGTAAGCCGCATGAAGGACTGTCCCCCTGTCTGAGCCGCATGAGGGTGGCCTCATAACCGAGCCGCATGAGGGTGGCCTCATAACCGAGTCGCATGAGGGTGGCCTCATGATCGAGCTGCATGAGGGTGGCCTCATAACCGAGCCGCATGAGGGTGGTCTCACAACCGAGCTGTATGAGGGTGGCCTCATGTCTGAGCCGCGTGTAGGCCATACAGGCGATCCGTATAGAGAACTTTCTTTGGACTTTGTGAACTGTGTCCGATATCATGAAGATTCTCTCTTCTTTTTATGAGCATGTTGCATCTTTTCTTTATGTTAGAGCCATCATGTCAGAGCTGTCACTTTGTGTCAGAGCATTAATGGCCAACTGCACGGAGTAATTATGGCCAGCTGTATGGGCCTATTTTGAACCGCATAAGGCCACGTGGCTTTTTCTGAGCCGCATGAAACTATCTGAGCAGTATGAAGCTCTTTGAGCCGCATGAAGCTCTCAGGGATTTTTGAGCCGCATAAAACTCCCCATGTTTTGAGCTGCATGGAGTTTCATGTTGATTTTGGGCCGCATAAGAATCATTATTATTTTTCATGCTTCTACAAGACTCCCTTCAAAGTTTTTAATTTGTAAAATTGAAATACTTTGAATAAGAAGCATGGGTATGTCCGCATAAGCTCTTCATGCCGCATAGACTTCTCTGGCCGCATAGGCTTCTCTGGCTGCATAGACTTCTCTGGCCGCATAGGCTTCTCTGGCCGCATAGACTGGTCTTTGTGCCACGTAGGTGTCTCATTAATTGCTCTTGATTTGTTTTTGATTTAAAGCCATCTTTTGGATAGGATCCCAAGAGTCATCATTAAATATTTAGATTTTTCTTGATGATTGTGAGCATTCTTTTTTGCATGAAAGGGAATAGAATCCCAAGGATCGGCTTTATCTTCTAGGCAGCACGAAACCCGAAGCGTCTATCGGTTCACACGCCCCTGCCAGCCTATAAATATGAGTAATTTTTGAAGAGAAAAGTTCTTTAATCTCTCTTCTTTCTTCAAGCTTTCTTGCCCTAGTCGTCGTCTCTTCTTCTCCTTCGATCATCAATGGCTCCAAGGCTTCCTCCAGTGCTGCGGCGAAGGGCAAAGGAGTTGCCTCCTTGTCAGTGATCCCAGTTCACCCTGACGTTCATCCTGCTATTGACGGTAAGAATATTGGAAGAAAACCGCATGGATTCAAACCCTAACCATAATGGCTATATCGCATGTTTTATGCGCGAGCCTTTCTCTTTGGCATATTCTTCGTCTTCATTGAACTGTTTAAGTTCTATGTGATGAATCCGCATATGTTATGCTGTATGGGCCGCATGAACGTCTTATGTCCGAGCCGCATGGGGTATGCCGCATGTCCGAGCCGCATGAGAATTGCTTCATGTTCGAGCCGCATGAGAGTTACCTCATGGCCGCATAAGCACCCTATGAACTGGGCCGCATAAAGACCCACCAAACAGAGCCGTATAAGCTCTTTATAAACTGGGCCGCATGAAGCCCTACCGAACAGAGCCGCATAAACTCCTTTAAACTGTGCCGCATAAAGACCCACCTAATCAGAGCCGCGTAAGCTCCTTTAAACTGGGCCGTATAAAGACCCACTTAATCAGAGCCGCATAAGCTCCTTTAAACTGGGCCGCATAAAGACCCACCTAATCAGAGCCGCATAAGCTCCTTTAAACTGGGCCGCATAAAGACCTACCTAATTAGAGCCGCATAAGCTCAGAACACACTAAGTGGTTTTCTCTGGCCATCTTCTAACTTGTTTCTTTTGTCTTTTTTCATGAAGTTGCCAGTCAATCCTGCAGGAGAACTCTTGGTAGGTCGAGCCCAATCTGCTGTGGGTGTAAGGTTCGATCATTTAGTTGATTATGTGTCGAACCAGTTTCCCAAAGATGAACCTGAGGAGAGGCTGAGAGATATTAAAAACCAGTCCTTCTACTTTCTCTCGGGCATGATAAATTTGGGGAAATTGGGGGCCAACACCTGAAACGTGCGTTCCTCTTCGAAGATGCCCTGTTTGTAAAGAACTCCAGCGTTCTTGACATATCTGAAAGTTGGAGTTTTTCTTCTAACGGGATGGCGATCCAAATTCCTCAGATGGAGCGTCACTTTCCGCTGTCGTGGTTCAACATGCTGCTAATGGACAGACAAATGGTGGACTCCTTGACTCCGAGCCGGCAGGGTATGTTTGTGGGTGATATCTACTATAACAGAAACATGGGGTCGGTAGTCACGACCTGGACGCCGATCAGCTGCTACGTGATAGGGTTGGCCCCGGGTAGCTTCTTAAATGTGTAGGGTCCCAACTTCAGGTTCTCTCAAGCTGACACTTTTATGAATCAGCTCGCTCAGAAGGGGTCCTACCCCATTGGTCGGTTGGCGCTGCTGAACTAGGTGAACCCCATCCCTTCATGGACCAACTTGCCCATATGGATTTTATGGACATACGAGACTCTCCTGCGTGAGATTGGCCTCTATCATGCCATTCGGGGCACCTGTTATGGTCTGTCCATAAACAAGAAGTTGTTCATGGCTCTGTTGGAGATGTACAATCGTCGCACGAGGACCTTTTTTACACCTGGAGGGGAGATGGGACTCGCTCTTCACGAGATGTGTGAAGTCTCCAAGCTGTCCTGGGGAAATGAAGTCTTTAAAGTGTATACCCCTATGAACGAAGAGTTCGAGGAGTTGGAGTAGCAGTTCCCGGGCTTTGTGGCTGTCTACCGGGAACTACTATGCCACCATAGTACATGCCAACAGACGTCCAAGAAGATGGACGATAGCTCGGAAGGGAACCTTCCTCATACAAAACCTGGCTTAGTTACCTTTTTAAGGTAGGAGCCTCAGGCCGGGTTTCTCCCCGAAGTCCCCGAACCCGGGAGGAAGTACAGAACCAGGTATCGACCGCCAAGAGGGTGAAGACCACGGGTGACAGATTTAGGAGTCAACTGACTCCTTTAATTATTTTTATCAGGATACCCAGCAGATGTCTGAGAAGGCTCTCCTGGCGGGATTTCTGATGGTATGGCTGCGGAACTGCGTGGTCTCGGGAGAGGCTGGTTCTATTGAAAGGATCAGCCGTAACTTTATCCTTTTCGCTATGAAGCTGGTCTTTGGGGCTAGACTAGCTCTTCTTTCTGCCATGGTATGCAGCATACATCGTGGCCTTCGTACTTTCTCGTCCAAGGTCATTGCCCGTGATACGACGAAGGACTTTGAGCGAATCGAGCTGCCCTATCATTATCTGATGGGGTGGCTGTTGATGTATTGCCAGTCTTTGATGAGGCCTGGCCCAGAAGATGACGTAACTGCTGATGATGCTTTCATCTTCCAGTATCGCCGTATGCCCTGGGAGTGTGATACCATGCGCACCTGTCGAAATGCGCTGGCGAGAGTGGACAGTTACACCTTTTTTGTGTCTGTTCCTCCTTTTACTGATGAAGAAGTGAACGACGTACATCTTGATGGTACTGGGCCTCCCCACATCTTATCCGATAAGATGCTCCTCTGGTTGCAGAACATCCGTCCTGCACACCTGGTATATCGTAACTGTAACTCCGTCTTCTTGGAGCCTTACTTGCCCAGTCGGTTCTCCCGACAGTTTGGGTACAGTCAGATGTTTTTGGACAATCCCAGCTCCTGCCTGGGTTTTGAACGAAGCGTTCTCGACGACATACGGGCTTGGCACTACTATAATTCGGTTCATACCCGCACCAGCTTCTCTGTACCTGATGCTAGGGAGTCAGGGCAAATTTTGTACTTGACGACTCTGTACCATATTATGGTGAACAAGCCCCCTCATGATTTTGACCTAAGTACCAGTTTTATTATTGGTACTGGCTTGGAGGAGAAGCCAAAAGGGTCCAAGACGAGGAAAAAGAAGGGGAACACGATTGCTGTGTCAGACTCGGAGTCAACTAATGCGGACGAAGAGGATGACCCCGATAACTTGCCTCTTCCTCCTGCAGATGATGTGGTGGCAGATCAGCCGAATGTTGTGCCTAGTCCTTCATGCAAGCGAAGCAGGAGTGAGTCCACTACTGGCGGCATAACTTACTCCTAGAAACGGGCTGCTGTCAAGCCTCGTGGGCCAATCATTAGGGAGAGAAGCGAGGATGTTGTTGCTGTTTCGGAGGTGAATCGAATTATAACCATCTTTTTTAGCTCTTCTTTTCTGAACTATGATCTGATCATCCTTCTTTTCTTTGTAGGCGTCAAGAGAAGTGGACTCTCGAGAGCTGGCTACTGTCTCCGAGGTCGACCCGGCTCTAGCCACTTTAATTAGTGCTATGAGTGCCGAGCTTATTTCTGCCAGGGTTCTTCCGACGATGGCTGAAGTTCCTCCCGTTGCTGTCATCTCAACCCAGGGCAACGTGGGCTCTACCGAACCCATCTCCGAAGTTGCTGAACTTCATTCGGGTGATGCTGACCCAATTGTGTCTACCTCCAGAGCGGCTGTGGTAGAGGAACCTGCGACATTCGGCTCAGATACCGCTGGTGAAGAGGATACGGTGGCTGTGAGTGAGCCTCCGCTTCAGCAACCCTCCCCTGGTATGCTAAGTCAAGTCTTGACTAGTGAGGAGGTTTATTTGCTCTATTTTCACATCCTTCGTGTTAAGCTGATCGATGGTTGCTCCGGACATACAGGTCCTGCTCCTTCATTGTCAACAACGGACATCATCAGGGGAGAAGTCACCAGAGGAGATATGGTGGAAGATAATATGCCTCCTCCTTCTTCAACTTATATTGAAGGACCTCATGTCGGATCGAGTTCGGGAGAACTAACAGTAGAATGGCCGGGGCGGTGAGAAATGGTTCCTGCACCCTCCTTGGTTCATGTTGCTCTAACCCCGGGGGATGATCTTTCTTCCCTGCCGAGACTCCGGTTCCTTCGGGCCACGGAGGAGGAAATGGCCGCTATTCAAGCGTCCTTTCGCTCAAAACTTGTTTCCCTAGTGGCAGGGGCATCAAGTTTCGGTGCATCTTTTTCAACTCTGCCAGCTACTCTTCCTTTGATGTCGTCTTCTTCGAAAGTTCTGGATGAATCGTCAAAGGACGCGGTTGACAGTTTCTACCACCACCTGAAGCGAGGGGTTGAAGCTGCCAGGGAGAGGGGGACATCTTTTGCCTTGGTCCGTCAATGTGCCCGTGGCCGGATTGAAATTCTCAGAACCCTCCCCGGTGGGGCAGGGATAGTCGAGCTTTAGGAGACAAAATTAGTAGAAGCTGATCCGCTCGTGGCTCAGTTTCAAGGGCTGCGGCAAGTCGATCTGTCTTTAGTAATAGATCAAGAACGCACCTTCCTCATGACTGCTATGGAAAAGGTAAGGGCGGCATGGGACACGTCCAAGCCTGTTATAAAGAAAGACCTTCATGATCTGTCTCTGCAGTACGATCAGCTAAGCCGCAGGGAGCGGACTGTATTGCTCGGAAAGAGGCCGCATCTCGTGGGATAGCTGATACCAACGAATAAATCTTCCAGCTTTAGAGAAAATTGGCTTTCTTAGAATCTGAGCTTGAGTCCTCCCGCACAGATAAGAAGCTAATTCTCCAGGAAGCCGACCAGGTCACCCGAGCCTCTACTGCCTTGGAGCCTGCACTGAAGAGACTTGAAGACGGCTGGCAGGCACATGCGCATCTAGAGGATGCAGAGGGGTTGACTCAGGAGGTGGAGCATTGGGCCAAGCGGAGGATTGAGCGGTCGACGGCCCAACTAAAAGACCGACTAAGAGAGTTATGTGTCGCCGAACCATAATCGACTTTTTTTTTTCTCTATTATGTTCTTTTATTTTAACAGGAACGTAGTCCTAAAAAATGTAGTACTTTTGATTTTCAATGAATGACTATGTTTACATCATCTATTATATGTTGTGCTTGTATTTTTGGTATTATGATGTTTGCCCCACTGGGGGACTTTCTGTGGACCTATTACCCTTGGCATACCTTGGTTTTAGGCATGGATAATAAGTTTCATAGAGATACCTAGAACGACTCTGTTGGTAAGGCGGACATAGAAGTTCTTGGTACTGGGTGAAAGAATGCCAAGGAACAGCTCGGTTCTAGAGGCATGAGATTGTGAGAAAAAAGTGTGTGTACTAGAAAACCTAGTACAGCATTTGTGGTCAACTGCGGACATTTGTGGTCAACTGTGGACATTTGTGGTCAACTGTAGATATTTGTGGGCCTAGTATCCTTGGCGTACCCTGGTTTTGGGTACGAATAATAGGTCGAGAAAAACCCGACATACTTACTCAGAGGTAATACGGACATGGTAAATATGGGAGCTTTTTTAATGGAGTCTTCCTACTCAGAGGTAATGAGGACGTGGCAAGAGTGGACTCCATGAAGGGTACATAGAACAACTCAGAGGTAATGTGGACGTGGAAGTTCTTTGTAAGGGGTGGTTTATTTTTGATGGAAGTGAAACAACTCAGAGGTAACATCGACGTGGCTGTTTCGGGAATTTTGTGGATCTGTTACCCTTTTATGCACTGAAAGCTCGGGTAATAGATTATGAAAAAAATGCTCTTTTAGGAAGGAAGTTCAGAGGTATGATCATACATGACTTACTACCCAAAAGATGTGATATAGATTTATTTGGAGTGACCAGAGTGTAAGTTCAGCGGTACCTAAGGGTACATAACTCAACAATCTGGTTGATTCGGCAGGTGTCGTTTAGACATAATACTTCTTCAGGAACTTGCCGTTGAAGGGCATCATGAGCAAGTCTCCGTTTTGCTTTGCGAGGCGGTTAGCACCATTGGAGAATACGGCCTCGATGATGAATGGGCCTTCCCACTTTGGCTGGAATTTGCTGGCGGTTTTGTGAGTCATAACCATCGGCCTCCGAACTGCCAGAACGAGATCGCCCACTTGGAATGTCCTGAGTTTAACCTTCTTGTTGAAGGCTCCAGAGATGCGTGCTTGATAAAGCTCGATTCGTTGTTGAGGTAACAGGTGCTTCTCATCTAAGGCCTCCAACTCTTGTAGCCGGCGACGGTAATTATCGTCCGTCGTTAATCGGTAAGTGAGGGCGACGCAGAGCAAGGGGATTTGAGTCTCCCGTGGAAGAACTGTCTCACTTCCGTATACCAGAGAGAAAGGTGTGTTCCCAGTGGCCGTCCGGACTGTAGTACGGTACGCCCATAAGCATTCTCCAAGCTTTTTATTTCAGTCACATTTTTTGAGGATACGAACTTCTTGAGAAGCTTGATTATAGTTTCCAGACCATTAGCCGTCGGGTTGTACGGTGTTGAAGCAACATTCTGGATTCGATGTTTGTCATAAAACTGATAGAAGGTATGGCTTGCGAACTGCGGACCATTGTCATGGATGATCCTTCGGGACAATCCAAAGCGATAGATGACATGATGCTTGAGGAAGCTGATCACGTTTGATGTCTTCACTTCTGCAAATGGAACAACTTCCACCCACTTGAAGAAGTAATCCATAATTGCCAGTATGAAGCGGTGTCCTCTGGATGAAGGTGGGATGATTGGACCAATGATATCCATTCCCCATACCTCAAATGGCCAAGATGCTACCGTTGGATGTAGGAATTCGGATGGTTAGTGTATGAAATCTGTATGGACCTAACAAGCTTTACACTTTCTTGCATAGTCTATCGCATCTGCTACCATCGTTGGCTAGTAATAGCCCATCTGGCGAAGGCGGTCTTGCAATTTCGGGCCAGGTTGATGGATCCCACAAACACCGTCATGAGCTTCGCGTACAACTTCTTTGGCATCTATATTTGATAAACACCGATGCAGTAATCCATCATAGGATCGCCGATACAGCATTTTTGTCTCAGTATCGTAGAAGAATCTGAGGGAACGTCTTCTAATAGAGGGGGCTTCTTTCGGTTTTTTCGGTAAGATACCATAAACTGCAAAGTCGATGAATGGGAGTCTCCAATCCTATGTCTCGTCGACTGTCAGGAAGAATAACTCTCAGTAAATCGGACGTTGTTCTTCGGACAGACCAATTCATGGCCTATTACGTCAATCAAATAATGAGTATGATTTGGGACCGCTAGAGAAGTGGCCAATCCTGCTAGGGCATCGGCCTCAATATTCTTGAGTCTAGGAACATGTTCTATGAAGAACCCTTTCAGGGATGTAATGATGGCGATCGCTATCTGATAATAGGGGATCATGTATTCATGGCGAACTTCGTATGAACCCCGGATCTGATTGACGATTAATTGCGAATCGCTATATGCTTCCAAGTATTCTACCCCTAGTTCTTTTGCAAGTCGGAGGCCGATAACCAAGGCGTTGTACTCGGCCACATTGTTTAAACAAGGTTCCGTGAGTGAGTAGGCCCGATTGATCTCCAAGCCATAAGGAGAAATCAGTACCACTCTGACCCCAACGACGATATTGCCTTCGGGCCCGGTTCTTGAAGCACCGTCGAAGAACATTCGCCAGACGGTATCATGGGAAGCCATGTTTGAATTGGCGACCTCGTCCGAGATCCCTTCATATATTTTTGTTGACCCCAAACCTGGATGGGCTGCTAAAAAGTCTGCCAGAGCTTGACCTTTAACAGCCTTTTGCGGAACGAAAATCATGTCGTAGGGAGACAATAATATCGCTCAGGTAGCGAGGCGAGAGCTGAGTGCATCCAGGTTGGTCATGAGAACCCTGAGGGGGTTAACTCGAGATATGACATGGATGGTTTGTCCTGTAACACAGTGTCGCATCTTCTGGATAGCGAACACCAAAGCAAAGTATTCCTTCTCCACGGCGGTGTATCTATGCTTAGGTCAAATCATCATTTGGCTGAGGTAATAGATAGCTTGTCCATGTCCCGTATCATTATTTTGTGCTAGTAGAGCATCGAGGGAATGCTCTATCGCTCGCACATAAAGCAAGAACGACTTTCCAGCAACCGGGGCCACCAGGACTGGAGGATTCGACAGATATTCTTTAATGTTGTCGAAGGTGCGTTGGCACTCTTCATCCTATACGAAGGAGACACCCTTCTTCATGAGGTGGGTGAATGGTTGACATCGCCCGGAGAGGTTAGAGATAAATCTTCTGATATAAACTAGCCTCCCTTGAAGGCCTTTGAGTTCTCGGAGATTTCTCGGGGGACCCATCTCCATGATTACCTTCGTCTTCTCAGGGTCTATATGGATTACCTGGGCAGTAATAATAAAACCTAAGAATTTTTTGCTAGATACGCCTAAGAAGGATTCGGTGGGGTTCATCTTTAAGTTGTGCGCTCGCATCAGGTCGAATACTATCCTCAGATCGTGTAGATGATCTCCCTTAGAGCGGCTTTTGATGGCGATGTCATCGACATAACATTCTACTATCTTACGCAAGTGGTCTCTGAAGATGACACTTATAGACCATTGATATGTGGCACCGACAATCTTTAAACCAAAGGGCATGACTATGTAACAGTACACACCAATCGGCGTTCGAAATGATGTATACTTTTCATCGTCAGGAAATATCTTGATTTGGTTGTATCCTGAGAAGCCATCCATGAATGACATGCGCTCAAAGCCATATGTGTTGTCAATCATTATGTCCGTAATAGGAAGAGGAAACTCATCTTTAAGACATGCTTCGTTCAGATTTCGGAAGTCGATACAGATTCGGATTTTCCTATTCTTCTTGAGGACTGGTACTATGTTGGCGACCCAGTCTGGATATTGTTTCTCTCGGATGAAGCCACTGGCTATCAGTTTGTTGACCTCAGCTTTGATAGAATTTATGATGTCTGGGCGGAACCATCGTTGCTGCTGCTTGACCGAATTTGCATCCGGATGAATGTTGAGCTTATGAAGTACAACCTCAGGGTTTAGCCCTGGCATGTCTTCATAGCTCCAGGCGAACACATTAATGTACTCTCTGACGAGTTGCAAAAGTGCCTCCCGCTCTTCATCTGTCAGGCTTTTACTGACGAAGATTGGCTTTGGAGAGGACTCGTCATCGAGGTCGACTTGTATAACCTCATCTTCAGTGGGAGGATAATGAAGTTCAAAGCGTTTTCCCCATTACGCATCTAGCTGTTGAACCCAAGGCTCTAACTCGAGAAGCTCGGGTACATCTTCGTCTTCTTCATAGGCGTCAGCAAATGCCATATTGACAGACAAAACTTGCCTGAATACGTCCCCGATGCTGACATCCGAATCAAAAGTGGGTGATCCGGTTGAATGTGAATGCCAGTCATATTTCTTATCTGAGCTTTCAAGGGTTGTTGCAAGTGTAACATAACCTAGACCACGTCTGGTCTTGTTATAGTAATCCCGTGGTTTTCCAACCAGGACTGGCAACTGCAGAGGTAATCGTCGGCCAGTGCCGTAGTTCAAGCCCGGTGTAGTCTCCATGTCATACCTCTGTTTTTGTATGAGATACTTGGATCGAGAGCTGTAAAGATAAAGGGACAGTCTCCCAGTGTCGGGTACGAGATCAACTTCTTCTACCTGAAGGGCTGTGGATCATTCTTTCGGCCGAAGATGATTGGATGATCCTCTCTCTCGACTATGAAATAAGTGCCTTCCACGGGAGTAAGTTGGCTCGCGGTATAGACATTCGTCACTTGTGTGTGTAAGTTGGTGCCTATACCGTGTTCCATAGCATACATTGTACAATGCTTGTTAAGCTCGAGGTAGTTCAAAGATAGCCCTTTATTGATGAAGTAAGGTATCTTTACGGGTGGAATTACATCGTCAGCAGAAGGAACATCAGTGTGAGCAGCCACATACTTGCCTAGCTCTAACTCCTCTTCGGCCACCCCCTATATTAATGAAGTCTGGGAGGATGATCTGGACAGCTTAATCATCAGGGGCTCCACTGGTGGTGTTGAACGCGGAGTCGTTGGTGTACTAGTGACCCCCGACTTAGTGCTTGGTGCTGGACGGGGAGTTGTTGGCTCATTAGCAGTCCCCGGCTTAGCGCTCGGCTGTTGACTTGTCCTGGAAAGACGAATCGTCATTTACTTAGCAGAAGGACTAGACTCTTCTGTTTGTTATTGACCGGCTCTAGGTAGCCTGATTGTCAGCGGCTCCGTAGTGGGTCTCGACCCTTGGCAGTAGGATTGTCATCTGCTCTTTTTATGCAATGAGCACCGGGAGACTAGTTGTTTCTCTACGCAGAGTGGTAGTAAGAGGTGCTGTCCTGCCTAGTTTGCGGGGTTGGAAATGGATTCTCAAGGGTTCCTCAGGCCCTGCAATGGCCTCCGTCTGCTCTTGAACATCCTCCTTGATCAGGTGCCTCTTTGATTTCTTGTACAAGCAGAAATCTGAATAATAGGATTCGACCCCTTTGAAGGGATCGATGTCGGCAAATTTCGTCTTTACGAAGCTGTGCTTGTCAACGTACTTGAAGCACTGGTACAATATGGAGGGCACGATCATATAATCATGTATCCACGGACACCCCAGGAGAATATTGTAGGAGGTATCTGTATCGATGAAATAGCAAGTTACTTTCGACTGAAGGTCGCCAATTTGGCACTTCAGGCGAATCTTTCCGATAGGATAGCTTCTTCCTGAATTGAAACCGCTGATGGCGGTGCTAGTAGGAGTCAGCCGATAAATAGGGATGCACAGATGGTGAAGCAAGCTCTTCGGAATAATGCTTATCAAAGAACCGGGATCAATGTGCATCTGATCCACCTTGATGTCGCCGACGTATCCAGTATAATACAAAGGGCGATCGTGCAGGTTGGTCTTGATAAGCATATCCTGCAGAGTGAACACAATGTTGGGCATCGCTCCTATACAAGCGCTATCCTGGAGATCTGTCGGCGAGCTCTCCCCTGTAAGATTGACCTGAGCCAGATATGCGTCGGCATTCTGGGGTGCTTCGTTCAGTGTGATGCGAACATCTTTGAAGAGTCTCAGGAGCTCATATAACGATAATTTGGCTGGGGTGTTGGCCAATTGTGCCAAAATATCAAAATTATAAGGCTTTTTCAGTCCCTAAGGTGCGTCCTTACGGAGCGGCTTGTCAAAGCGGGCCGCCTTTGGCTTAGGCTTGTCGGCCGGCGGGGGCTAAGTAGGCCTTGGAGCGTCAGCAGCGGCCGGCTGACGTTCTTCAGCCGTGTTATCCGGTGTAGGTTGAGATTGTGCACTAGACCGGGTGACAACAGCTGTCGTTTCTTCGACATCGACCGAGATTTTGCGGCAGGACTTAACTTTCCTGCCCTTCTTCTTACCGGTGGAGGGTGATGATGGCTGGGTTACTTCAGACACCAAGTCCGGATGGACCCACATGACCTCCCCTCGTGATGTGGTGAGGGGCACCAGCCCAGCAGCCTGGTCTCGGAGAGGTGGAAGATTAGCGACCTCTCTTTTTGTCCGGAGGATGGGTACCATGCCATCTTGAGTCCTCATCGACGGAAAGATGTCGAATTGGACTGACACCATGTTGGCCGCCACGGTTACCTCCTCGAAATCAATGGCCATAGCCTTGGAATCGATGAGGTTCTGGATGTACCGCTTCAGTTGGAAGCAGTCTTGTGTAGCGTGGTGGACGTAGCGGTGATAGTAACAGTACTTTGGGCTCTCCATCTCTGCAGGTCGAGGTTCATGCCTTGGCGGAGGGAGCTAAATTCTGTCTCATTGTAAGAGCATGTCAAAGATGGGCTTGACATGACTATCCTCGAAGGAGTAAGTCATCTACGGCCACCACTTCTCGGCCTGCTTTGGTTCAGGCTTCTAGGCTGTATCTGCCACCATATCCTGTTTGCCCTTATTGTCTCGGTTGTTGGAGGAGTTACCATCGTTTTTGTTGTTGGCATTAGGGCGTTTGCCCTTGTCCTCTCCATTCGAGATATGCAATCCCAGTTGACGAGCTTTCTTCAACTTGGCTTCTGCGCTAGTGGCGCTGATAATGAAGGTCTTTCAGTCCTTAAATTCACTTTCGCCCATCCAGAGGGTGATTGTGGGGAGCAGCCCCTTTTGGCAAATTTTAATTAAGGAAGAGTCCGGGTTACCGGAGGGCAACTTTATCGCGGTTTGGCGAAACAGCTCAATGTAGTTCCTCGTCAGCTCCTTCTCGCCTTGAACAACGTCCATGAGAGTTGACATTGTCACATCCTGTCCCACCTTATAGAACCTCTCCAAGAACATATATTTGAAGCCAGCGAAGAAATGGATGCAGTTGTCCGACAAGTTGCGGTACCAGTCGAATGCGACTCCCTCCAATGCCCCAATGAATAGCCTCGTGAGGATGGCATCATCATGTGGCAGATGGTCGATTGTGACCTCGAAGTAGGTCATGTATCGACTCGCAGATGTCTTTCCGTCGTAAGGATTGATGTTGAATGGCTTGTATCTTGGAGGAAAGGGGACATCTCTCCATGCAGCAGGATACGACTGTCGTACTTTGAGGTTCTGAGAGTTTTCTCGAGCGTGGAACATTGCCCAAAGCTCCTGGACTTCTCTCCTCGCCTCCCTGGCCTCTTCTGCAGCAGTGGGAGCCAACATTCTGGGTGGATTGTCGCCCGAGGTTGGTGCGGTTGTGTTTGAGTCCGCATTGACGACGGGACCCAAGCTTGTTTGGTCAGGCGTCCTTCCTTGGAGAGCCGGTAGAATCGCCTTGATCTCGTTTACTGACTTGACCAAGGTATGAAGTATGGCCTTAAGAGTGTCGAGGCACTGTCGATCGCTGGGACCGTCCTGGTCATTCTTCGTTATAAATATTGTTCTCACCCGAGGAACAGTGGAAGGAACTGTGGAGGATGTGCTCTCCGAATCATACCCCCGAATGGAGAAATCATCAGGGTATGTAGGAATGTTCTCCTCCGGCTCGGACTCGGAGGAAGTGCTACCCCCTGCATAGGAGGTTGCTTCATCTTGACACCCATGGACGTTTTCAGGGGCGTCTAGTTCTGTTGCATCTGTTGGGGGAACTGTCTTCCCTCGTTCATCTTCTTAGAATACCGGATTATCGTGGATGTTCCGAGGAGTGCTACCCCCAGCTTTGGCTCCCTCCAGGGATATAGATGACGAATCTCCAAGTGTTGAAGATTTCGTCTTAGAGCGGGTGCCTTGATAAACTCCTCCTGTGGTGGTTGTGGTCAATCGTTTAGACGATGGTTTTCTGGCCATACTAGTAGAGATCGTCGGGCTGGAAACTTTTACTTTCTTTCCTTCCTTGCTGGTAGGGACCTTTCGGGCAGAATTGCAGGAGGCGAAAGGAAGCGCCTCGTCTTCCGAGCTTTGTTCTGGGATCGGTCCTGGCCGCTGCAGTCGTTGGAAGATAGACTGTCGGTCTTCTTGTACTGCTGTCTTATTGCAGTAGCAGTTGACAATGACTTTAGTGCAGTGATGTCCATGGAAGGACTCTCTGCACACCAAGCTTTCTTCTCTTTCCTTGCACTTGTGAAGGATCACATCACGCAAGTCAAGTGCTTCTCGAACAACTTTTATACTCGTTTTGTGGGCCCGAGAATCCCGAGCACACGAGTGTGTTGGCATCATGTTTGCTCCCTGATGTGGGGCTAGTAAAAGTACTTGCCTTTGATCATAGTTGGGAGACTCTTGAGAACCACCCTGTCCGTTGGCCTTCGGGGGCTGGACACGGGTAGTTTTGTACAACTTTCCATCACAGGCCCACGTAATAGTTATCGGGACTCCCTGATGGTCAGAAGTTAGGACAGCTGACTGAGCTCAACGAGCCCACGCTGTCCTAGACTTCTTCACTCTAGCACCCGAGGGTGCATAGTAGGAAGAGTCCAAATTGTGCTGCACAGGGTCTGGCACATCCTCATGAGAGCTTCTGAGGTCAGGACCGCATGAGAGGCGGTCAAAGACTGAACCCGAGCCGCATAGGGTGGATGGCCTACGACTAGGATTTGATGTCGAATAAGCCATCTTCCTGCGGCTGGGCTTGGCGGCATCATAAGCATTCTGCATGCGGCTGGGATAGGTGGCCGCATGAGCAGTCTGCATGCGGCTGGAAGTTGTGGCGGCCGCATGAGCCTTCCGTATGCGGCTGGAATTGGTAGCCGCATGAGCCTTCTCCATGCGGCTGAGATTGGTGGTCGCATGAGCCTTCATGCGACTGGAGCCCTTATACGGCTTCTTTTTGGACCGCATAGAGTTTCCATTTGCCCTCGCAAGTCCAGCATCGTAGTGCTTTCCTCTGCCAGACTTGGAGACAGCAAGGTCCTCTGCGGCCTGAAGTGGGGCCGTATGTGAGTCTTCCCCGCCGTCTTGGGCAGTAGAGAACACTTCTTCCAGAGCTTGGGGAGGAGCAACGGTCTTCGGCCTCCACTCCCTGCGGGTCTTCTTCGTGCCGGCTCGCTTCTGGACCGGACTAGCGCTCCCGTCGAAGAGCATCTCTTCAAAAGCTTGCTGGTCGAAACGAACAACCAGCATCTGTTGCGTGGAGCCAAGGTTGGCTGCGTCCGATTGTGTCATCAACTTTTCAGCAGTGGAGAAGTTAGTCTCCAGCAGAGTCGACATCGTATTTGCCATTGATTATCAAAGAACAGAACAGTTTTATGGGAGGACTGAACTTTAATTCACAATTACAAACTCGTTTGTACAAAAGAGAGCCTAGAAATAAAACCTAAGAAAAATAATCTAAGTACAATTGTTTAATTTGGATTCTATAGGGTGATGGTAGAGGCTCGAAAAAGTGTTATCAACTCTGTCTTACTCCTTGGACGATCAAACGCAACCTCGGCTCTGGCAAAGAAGTGCTCTCTTCTCTGTGTATGTGTATTGCTCTGTGGATGCTCTCTCTGTGTTGCTCTATATGTGTGCAAAGGAATAATCCCATGCTATTTATAGGAATTTATGATGAGTGGGGTGTACAGCCACGTGGCCACATCCTTGTAACTGTGCCTTGAGAAGTGGGCGATTGGGGATTGGTTAAGATTAATCTTTATCTGTTTGTTGCATTAAATCTGGACTGTTATGTTGGTTAAAATAAATCTGAACTGCTATGATCTGTTGGTTGCAATAAATCTGAGTTGTTAAGACTTTGTCAACTTCTGCCATGTGTCCCAACTGCCACTATATTGTGAGCCGCATGAAGGACTGTCCCCCTGTCTGAGCCGCATGAGGGTGGCCTCATAACCGAGCCGCATGAGGGTGGCCTCATAACCGAGCCACATGAGGGTGGCCTCATGACCGAGCTACATGAGGGTAGCCTCATAACCGAGCCGCATGAGGGTGGCCTCATAACCGAACCGCATGAGGGTGGCCTCACAACCGAGCCGCATGAGGGTGGCCTCATAATCGAGCCGCATGAGGGTGGTCTCACAACCGAGCTGTATGAGGGTGGCCTCATGTCTGAGCCGCATGAAGGCCACACAGGCGATCCGCATATAGAACTTTCTTTGGACTTTGTGAACTGTGTCCGATATTATGAAGATTCTTTCTTCTTTTTATGAGCATGTTGCATCTCTTCTTTATGTTAGATCCACCATGTCAGAGCTGTCACTTTGTGTCAGAGCATTAATGGCCAGCTGCACGGAGTAATTATGGCCAACTGTATGGGCCTATTTTGAACCGCATAAGGCCACGTGGCTTTTTCTGAGCCGCATGAAACTATATGAGCCGCATGAAGCTCTCAGGGATTTTTGAACCGCATGAAACTCCCCAAGTTTTGAAACTCCCCAAGTTTTGAGCCGCATGGAGTTTTATGTTGATTCTGGACCCCATAAGAATCATTATTCTTTTCCATGCTTCTACACTCAGACTCATATTCTCATCAGACAACCAGGATATCAGGCGAGTACATTCCCTGACCGTTTCATACTTGTTAGGAATTATATTCTTGTCATAGTTTAATTTACTTGATGCTGACACGATATTATCACGGATGAGTACTATATGGATCTTTACATGAGATATTATCCCTTCGGGTGCATCGAATACATCGTGTCATGTGCTTTTCATGAACATCATGTATTCTATGGACTCTTATTATTCATGTATACTCATGTGCTCTCATGTACTCTCTTGATCTCATGAACATCATGTATAAACTATCATATATAATAACATAACCTGTCTAGATCCTTGTGTATTTATTGGGGCATGGGAGAGTAGAAATAGTCATGTGAACAATTCCAAAGTAGTGTAATCATGTATAAACTCTTTAGTGTAATCATGTACAAATCAAGTCGTTCACATGTCTATCTTGTACTCTAAATCATAGTCACTTACAGTTCTCTATTATCATATATAGATAACTTGTTTATTAGTTTCTCTCTTTCTTTTCATGCTTATTTCTTTCAGTGTTTCATGTATCTTAACCTATATTATGGTTTATATTTTCTGTCAAGATATGAACTGCGTGAGATGTATTATGCTCGTTTCCGTCCTGATTGAACTGTTGAAAATATTACAGGTGATGAGGAGTTTTGTCCTACATATTATGGCACAGGCTTAGATGACACTGGTGACTTGGACCCTCAGAAGGATCCTACAGTCGCGGAGGACTTTCCTATTGTCTATATTAGATCTCTAGACTAGTTTCCCATTAGTTATCTTATTTCATGTACTTTCAGTTTCTGGATTTTGGTGATGTTTGTATATTCAAATATTACTCTCATTTGTAGCTGATTGGAGATTATTCATTTATCTTATCTTTACATCTATTCTCTTTATTCCACCTTAGAAGCTGTGATTGAGTTGTACCTTTTTATTTTCCTTCTTTTGGAGTATATATCATTGTACAGGTATGGTTATTGATAGATGTTGTGACCTAGGACAGCATTCTACCGCTGACACTGTAGCGTAGGCTGGACGTACCCACTTCTCATGCCCTTACACTAGGTGCGGGTCGTGACAGGGCACACGCCATATCGATTGGTTTTTCCAAAAAAATTAGTTTTCGAAACTAGGTTTTTCTTGAACTTTGGAATCAAAAATCTTTGCATATAATAGATGAAA
>JANAVB010028818.1:3262876-3292876 GCA_029216955.1 Iris pallida | reverse complement strand
GACTCCGACTCTGAAGATCAAGCTCTTCTGGTAAGAAAATTCAAGAAGTTCATAAGATTTAACAGGAGAACAAAGGACATCAAAGACAACAACAACAACAATGAGGAAGATCATATTTGCTACGGATGCAAGAAGAAAGGACATATAAAGAAAGATTGTCCATCAGCATCATCATCATCAAAGAAAAGCAGCAAATATGACAAAGGCTACCTGAAGAAATCTACATCAAGGAAGTACGCCAACACAAGCATATGGCATGAAAGTGAAGCCAGCGACTCAGAAGATGAACAATCAGACGACGCTGCAAATGTGTGCTTGACGGCATGTGATCAGGTAATTACTAATCCTCTATTTGATCCTTATGATGATTTCACTTTTGAGCAACTAGGAGAGGCTTTCAGTGAACTGTTAGATGATTACAGGAAACTGCGTAGCAAATATGAAATCTCTAAGAAGGTACTCAAAGAGTACAAAGGTGAAATAGGAAGACTTACCGACCTACTAGATCATGTTAGAGATAATTACTCTTCAAATGAGTCGGGTGAGCTTTCTTCTATTAAATTGTTGTTACACGAGACTGTTAAGCTATCCGAAGAAAAAGACCGAACTATTATCCAGTTAAAGGAAGATCTATCTAAGGAGAGAAAGAGTCTCCAGTGTGCACAGGTCAGATTAGAATCACTTACATCTGACTATACTAGATTATATGACACTTCCAAAAAGTTAAAAATTAGTTTAGGAAAACGGCCTGAAGTTGCTGCTTCCTATTCTAACACGTGTCAATTATCGAATCATTGGAACACGCCCAACACTGTCAGACAAAACTATACCAAAACTATGCCCAAGAAGACCAATAGGCATGCATTCTTCTATACTAGAAAACCAAAACCTACAATCATGCACCTCACACTACTTTCAACACTCAACATGCTAAATATCATTATTGTGGCCTCATTGGTCATATATCTTCTGCATATAGAATCATAAAGTTAGTAGATTTAAATGTTTATGCATGGATACCGAAAACTAACCAGTCAGGAGCCTACAAAAAATGGGTACCAAAAATTTCATCTGCAAATTATTTTGTAGGTGGGACACCCTTCACATGCTAGGAGAAAATGGATCCTCGACAGCGGTTGCTCATGGCACATGACCGGTGACGCTTCATTATTTGCAACACTGTCGAAGAGGAATAAAGAAGGATACGTCTCCTTCGGTAATAATTTAAGAGGGTACATAATCAGTATCGGTGACATTGGTAAGGCTCCCTATTTAGTGATTAAAGATGTTTGTCTAGTTACCGAGTTAAAACATAATCTGCTCAGCATAAGCCATTTAGCTGATCATGGTTATGGTATTAACTTCGTAAAAGATAAATGTACTATAATTGATAGTTCAACTGGTAGTACTATATTTGAAGGTATTAGGGAAGATAATATATATGTATTCTATTTGTTGGAAGATTCTAAAACAGCAGGTAGATGTTTGATGGCCAAAAGCGTTGAGAGTCAACTATGGCATATGAGACTCGGTCATGCAAACATGGATACAATTTTAAGATTATCTACGAAGAAGTTGGTACGCGGCTTACCGAATATTTCTTTCAAGAAGGATACGGTATGTAGTGAATGTGAAAAGAACAAAGCTACCAAATCCGCATTCAAATCCAAGAACGCTGTAAGTACCACTAGACCTTTACAATTATTGCTTATGGACTTATTTGGACCCAGCAGAATTGTTAGTCTAGGTGGTAAGTTATATACATTTGTCATTATAGATGATTTCTCTAGATATACATGGGTTTATTTTCTTCCACGCAAGAATGATGCATTATCAGAATTCGTCACCTTTTGTAAGAAAGTACAGAATGAAAAAGGTTTCATGATTACTCGCATTCGTAGTGATCATGGCGGCAAATTTGAGAATACAGAATTCAAGCAATTTTATGACACACATGGTTATTTGCATGAATTCTCTTACCCTAGGACTCCACAATAAAATGGTGTTGTAGAACGTAAGAACAGAACTCTATCTGAAATGGCTAGAGTTATGTTAAACCAGTTTAGTCTACCTAGATACTTATGGGCTGAAGCTGTAAATACAGCATGCTATATTCTCAATAGGGTTCTAATTTGACCTATATCGAAGAAGACTCCCTATGAACTATGGTTTGATAGAACACCAAATGTTTCTTATTTTAAAATCTTTGGTTGTAAATGTTTTATTCTTAATACTAAAGATAATTTGAGTAAATTTGATGAAAAGGCCGATGAAGGTATATTTTTAGGTTATGCAGCAAAGAGCGAAGGATACAGAGTCATCAACAAAAGAACCATGACCATTGAAGAATCTATCAACCTCAAGTTTGATGAGCTAAATCAACACTTAGACGATGATGACAATGAAGACATAATCGCACCAAGTACAGCTACTGCAAAACCTTCACACAAAGATACAGAACCATCACATCAGGCATCAGATGAACCTCCAAGCAAAGAAGCCGAAACTAGCAATCCTGAGACTACACCAAAAGAGATGAGATTCTTGGCTAATCATCGAAAGAACTTGGTAATTGGTGAGATTACCAAGGGTGTAAGTACTCGTTCCTCTAATAAAGATATAGCTTCTTGTGTTGCTTTTGTCTTGCAGTTTGAACCCAAAAATATTGATGAAGCATGTAGTGATAATTTATTGTTAGATGCTATGCAAGAGGAATTAAACCAATTCGAACGGAATCAAGTTTGGGAAATTGTTCCCAAGCCCATTGATCATCCGGTCATTGGCACCCAATGGGTATTCCGAAATAAACTGAACGAGAATGGTTTAGTGACTCGTAATAAGGCTCGACTCGTATCTCAAGGATACAATCAAGAAGAGGGTATCGTCTACGATGAGACTTATACCTCAGTTGCGAGATTCGAATCCATTCGCATGTTATGTGCATTTGCATGTTTTTATAATTTTAAGTTATTTCAAATGGATGTCAAAAGCGCATTTTAAAATAATTTTATAAAATAAGAGGTATATGTAGCTCAACCACCCGATTTTACTGATTTTAAATTTCCTGAATATGTTTTCAAGTTGAAGAAAGCTTTATACGGTTTGAAATAAGCCCCTCGTGCTTGGTACGATCGTCTAAGCTCTTTTCTACTAGATAACGGTTTTTCAAAGGAAAAGTTTGACACTTTTTTGTTTATAAAATCTTTGAATAACAATATTCTTTTGATTCAAGTCTATGTAGATAATATTATCTTTGGATCTACTGATAAATTTCTTTGTCAAGAATTTTTAAAGTGTATGCAGAATGAGTTTGAGATGAGCATGATGGGAGAACTGAAATTTTTTCTCGGACTACAAATCAAACAAACCAACAATGGGACGTTCATAAACCAAGCAAAGTACACAAAGGATCTATTAAAGAAGTTCAATATAGAAGCAACAAAGCCACTTAGCACTCCAATGGCGACTTCAACCAAGCTTGATATTGATGAACAAGGCAAACCCGTCGACATACGTAAGTATCGAGGTATGATCGGTAGCTTACTATATTTAACTGCTAGTCGACCAGACATTATGTTTAGTATTTGTTTATGTGCACATTTTCAAGCTAATCCTAAGGAATCACATTTGTGCGCAGTTAAGCTTATCTTTCGATACCTTAGGCACTTCTTCTATTGGCTTATGGTATCCCAAAACTGCGTCATTTGACTAACCGGTTATTCTGACGCTGATTTTGCCGGATGCAAAGTAGATAGAAAAAGTACCAGCGGTACATGTCATTTCCTAGGAAAGCTCTAGTCTCTTGGTTTAGTAAAAAGCAAAATTCTGTTGCATTATCAACAACCGAGGCTGAGTATATCGCCGCATGACGTTCTTGTGCACAAATTTTGTAGATGAAACAAACTTTAGAAGACTATGGATTGCATTTTACACACATACCCATTTTTTGTGACAACACTAGCTCTATTAATTTGATTAAGAATCTAGTATGTCACTCTCGTACTAAACATATCGAGATTCGACATCACTTTCTTAGATATCATCAACAAAATGGAGATATAGACCTTGTATACATAGACATCCAGAATCAATTAGCTGACATACTCATAAAACCTCTAGCGGAAGATCGTTTCAATTATTTACGTCGAGAATTAGGCATTTTAGATGTCAATAATATTAATTAATTTTATTTTATTAATTAATTTATTCGATACTCATAAACTGTTTTTGAGACATGCCTAAAAAGAGTCTGTCTGTCACCACGACTACGGTCGAAGCGAAACGGTACTTAAGAGTTTTCCGGTGAACCTCCGTTAGCTGGGACAATACTCCTACAGCTAATCTGAGACAGATGCTGAGTAAAGAATATTAATTTATAAAATAATATTAATTATATTATTTGAGATTTAAAATTACTAAACTCTGGATTAAATATTTGAAACGAATTAATGAAAAAGATGTGGCCCTATTTCTATTATTTTTGATATATATATATATATCCACGCAACCCTTGGCGAATTCAGCCCAAGTTCGGTCCGAATTCGGCCAGAGTTCGACTGGGTATATATATGTACCAGCCAGAACCCAAGGCCCCCATCTTCTTCATTCTTCCAAACATCCTCAAACAGCAGCAGCCGTGCCTCCAAACCCTAGCTCTTCTCCAACCTTGTTCTTCCAATCCGTGTGGAGATTTTTGTCGAAACTTTGGATTCGTGCGGAGAATCTCGTCCTCAACAGCATATCCAATTCTTGGAAGGTATAATTCCTTCTCTCCTCCACTTTTCAATTCTTAGGGTTTCTAGAATTTTTGAAAAAGAATGCCTAAGTTCAATCCCTTCAAGAGGAAGAAGACCAATGCCAGTGAAGAGGCATCGTCTTCGGATCCGCATACGGATTGCCTCTTTTCTTCGGTCCAATCGGACGACGGTGCATCGGACGAGTTTTACTTTAAAACTTCCGACCAAGCCTTATTATGGTATGCCGATTTCATTATGCGTACTATTTGTACCGGTTCACCTATTAAATGGACTATTTTTCCCGATCACCGCCGTTACTTTGAGGCATTAGGGTTACAACACTTTGTTACCTTACAATTCTCTATTTCTACTAATGATGTTAGATTATTCTATTGTAATTTCGTGTTAGACACTTTCATCGCGAGAACACGTGTCGGAGGGATCGATATCGAATTCACTGATGAAACATTCGTAAAAATCCTTGGTATTCCAAACGAAGGTGCCCCGCTCGATGACATCACTAATTTTGATTTCCCCGATGGTAGGACTCTCGTTAGTTTCAAGAATGAGCTTTGTGCACTCGCACGTGCTCATCTTGGAAAGTTCAAGGCTAATAACTTGAACTTGTTTAACTACAAACTACATCGCATCATCTATTCCACTTTACTTCCAAAATCCACTTCCAAAGTTGATGTCATTGCACTTGAGTTTTCTGCTCTATATCACATTCTTAAGGGGATTCCTTTTTCTACCCCTAAGACTATCATTCAGATGATGGATAGATGTCGCGGAAGAGACCGCAACCTCTCTTATGCGATGATCATCCTACGCATCTTTCAGATATTTGACATTGACCTATCCAATGTGATGTTGACCCTGAACCCAAGTTTCTCAAACTCTCTCATCACAGCATTGCCACTGTTCGTCCACCTACTGCACTTGCTCCTCCTGCACCTACTCCCACAGCACCTGGACCTCCTCATTCCTATCCTATGACATTTGAGGGTATTCATCAGCACCTTTCAGATCTGTAGTCATTCTATGTTGATACTTCCAGGGAACGTGAGTTCCGTGATGTGACTCGGTTTCAGGCTATTTCCAACTCCTTCGCCGATATGAGATTTGCGCAGACGGGTCACTCTGCTAGCTCTCTACCTCGCAACCCTTCTATTTCTGGATACCGCGTTGATGATGAGATGATCCACTCTCTGTTTCAGCCAGGGAATGCCTACGATTGGTATCGTACTACTGGTGCCACTCCTCATACCTCTGGTGCTGGTACTTCTGGAGCTGGTCCTTCTGGACATGCTGGTGCTGCAGCTGACGATGATGATGAGGAAGATGACTTTTGAGTTGTTATGACTTTTGAGACTAATACTTTTGTCTTATGTTTACTTGAAAATGCTCCAACATTCGAAGATTTTATCAATACTCTTATTTTAGTTATTATCAGCACTCTTTTAGTTATTATATGACTCCTCATAGACATGTTTTTTTTATTATACCTCAGTTTGGCATTTTAGTTTATCATTCAGCACTTTATTTGTTTCAGTTTTATTCTAGCATTATCTCTCTTTCTGCTTCTATTAAAACTGCCTGTGACAAATAACATGACTGTGTTGTGTATACAATATTTTTTAACTGTTTCTACCATGCCTGTGATGAATGTTTTATATATATTTTTGTGTTTCTTCACTGTGTGTTACTTATGCATTTATTGCGGGAGAGCTTTCTCTTTTGCAATTATTTTGCTAAGTGACGATGGGGGAGAAATAGATCTAACATTTTCATGAATACAGGTTATGAACAATTTCTTTTGATACATTTTTGAATTGATCTAAACTTAGATGTTATATCGGCAAGGTTTGTCAATTATCAAAATGGGGGAGATTGTTAGCCCATTGGTCATGGTCAAACCTGATTTTAATAATTGATCAAACTCTGTCTCGATATAAATACAACTCAATTCAGATGTTTATCTACGACATTTTGGACACTGCTCGACAATGGATATTTACGATGTTCAAGACTGAAGCCGTTTGCCATTCCAAATGTATTTCTGTCAAAGCAATATAATTTTTTATTTTATTGAGTCTAGGAATACATTGTACACCAAGTCGTACTGGCAAATAGGCTGTCCGGAATCGTTTTTCAAAACTGACCTATCTTTTTAAAAATGACCTATGTTTTTGAAAAACATTATTTTTACAAAAAGCTTCTGAAGGACTTTTCAAAAAGCCAAAATTAATTTTTCTCAAAAATGAACTGGCAGAACCCTAGCAGAACTCGGCCCGAGTTCGGCCAGAGTTCGGCTAGAGTTCGGCCAAGGTGAACGTTTGATTTTGAACTTGGTCATCCTTCAGTTGCGGTTTGTTACAAAGAGTTCTGTCCCAATTCTGTCTGAATTCTGTCAGAGTTCTGTCTTTGGAAAAACTATAAATAGAGAAGCATTTCGATCATTTCAAATCACTAATTCACTTTCAATCTCTTCTCTTCTTAAGCTTACATTCTTCCAAAGAGTTCTAAAAAGCTTTCATTTTCAAATCCCAAGCAAGTTACAATCCTCTAGTCGATTTGCCAGTGCGGTGAGGTCTAGAAGTTTCAAGAGCGATTATAATCAGAGGCTTGATAGAAGATTCAACTCTTCACAATTGAAGTTGGTCGAGTTCTTCGTATCAAAGCTCGCATCAGTAGAAGTTGCAAGGACTTCGTATGAAAACTTGCTGGATTTTCCAATAATGGATTCAACTGGAAGCTAGAGTTTTTCCGACTGGACTAGTCCTCACAAGAGGGAAACCAGTATAAATCTCAGTGTTTGCGTTTGCCTTCTGATCACTTTTATTTCTGTCATTTACTTTGTGATTATTTTTATATCTGTGATCTAACTGCTAACAAGATTTTTAATTAGCACCACCTTCGGAAGTGGGCCTATATATAGAGCTAAAATTATGTACATGTAATAGAAATAAGCAATTAGTGGAAAAATACAAACATACTAACCCACACTAACAACTAACAATTTGTATTCGGCAATTTAGTTAATTACTACTAAATATTTATTAGCTATTTATAATAGATATTACTACAAGTTTTTCTGTGAGCTAATTACAATTTAGCTAAGATTTCAATTACTATATATCAAAACAAGCTCGTGGCCTACGATCCGAGCCTAAGGCTCGGTAGGCCAAACCAGGACCGATACGGCCTTAGCCCGATCTGAGGCGAAACGAATAACCTACCATTCATCAAAAACCTTTAACTAAAAATAATTAGTAAATAAAATATTTTATTTACAAATAATAGTTTTACAAATATTTTCTCTATATAAATATAAGTATTTATAACTTATAGATTTTAAAAATGAACAAGAAGTTTCTACTAGAATATAATCTCGCAAAATAGTTCTTACCAAAACCAACAGTCCAACAAATATCGATAACAAATTACGATCGAAAACACATTCTCGATGTTCTATTTGCACGACTTCAAAGATTATGAATACTTCAAAAGAAATAGAAATTTAAAATAAATATTGGAAAACAAAATCCAGATTTTGGTTAACAAAGGTTACAAATCTACCCTCCTTAAAGAAATTTTGTCCTCAAAATTAAGGGTTGGCAGGGGAGTCAAAACATGATAGAGAGTTTAGTCTGTGCCTTAGGTACGATCATAGAACGACGACTTGGCACGTTTAAGATAGTCAATTCAAAATTATTTAGGCACGATTAATAATTTGGCACGATAGAATGGCATGATAGAATCATAGTATAAAAAATATTGTTTAGACACACTTTGGAAATAAATTCGGGTTATTCAGGCACGATCTAAATCAAACTTAGTTATGATCGAGATTAAATTTTAGGCACAATCAATATTTGAAGTCAAGGTCTTATAGGCACAATCAAAAATTTAATGTGTATGATTAATTAAGTCATGAAATACGATCTGAGTTCGGACGTGATTAAATTAGGAAGTGATCTAAGTTCACTTGGCAGGATCTAGGATACGACTACGAAAATCAAAACTTAGGCACGTTTTTGGAATGGAATCCAAGCACGGTATCTACAGAATCAAATTTTGGCAGGAATAAAAAATGGTCCAGACATAATCAAAGTCTATATTCTGGCACGACTAATAAATCATATAGTCGTGACCAAGGATCAAGCCATCTGGTCACGAGTGAAATCAAGGTTCGGACGTGCCGAAGGATTTCAAAATGACTCAAATCGCTTAGGCTCGATTTAGGATAGAGCGATGAAGAATTAAAATCTAGTCATGATTAGGAATAAAACCTGAGAACAAATGGCTAGAGAATCAAAATTTAGGTATGATAGGAAATTTATTCCGACATAGTCATGATCAAGGACCAAAAATTTCAGGCACGATTCAGAGGCAAAAATTAATACGTATAGTTATGATCGTTAAGATCACGACCACGGGGTTCAAAGTCGTCTAGTCGTTCCAGGTCATCTAGGCACGACTAATCACGAGAATTTCAGATATAATCATGAATCAAATCATGGTCAGAAAAGAGTTTAGGCACGGGTGTTAAAATCCAAACATGATCATAATCAAAATTCGACACGATCATAGATAAGGTCAGCCTAACCTTGGTCAACGGTATTTAGATATGATAAAGAATGTAATCGAAGTCTAGGCACGAGCAATAAAGGATTTAAATCCAAGTCACGATCGAATTTAAGTCACTTGGATAGAAAGCAATTTAACTTTTTAGGGATATTTTAGCGAATGCTCCACTCAAATTATAGAAACTAACATATACCCCCATTTTTTTAAATCTACCAAATGCCCCATATTTTAAAAAAGGCAATCAAAAACGGTTGAAATAGTGTGGGTATACTTAAATTTTTAATTGTTCTATATAGAAGACTGGTATTTGGTAGTTTTTTGGAAAAAAAAAGTGGGGGTATATACTATTTTCTATAATTTGAGAGAGGGCCTTTGCTAAAATAATCCTTTTTCTCATAATTGCTTGCTACGTTTTTTTATAATTGCTTTCTACATTTTTGTGTCTTATGTAAAATATGATGATGCTCATGTTACACATAAAAACCAAATGGATTCTGAATATTTTAAATAATAATAAATTATTATATATCTAAACAAGAAGATGCTAATTTGAGTTTAGACCCTATAATTTATAACAGTTTAGAGTTTAAGTTCTGACATGACCAATTGAAAATTTTAGATCATGAATTTTTATTTTTTATCAAAAAAATAAAGCTTAAAATAAGGGTATAATCATGGTCGGCCCTAAGCTTGTAGGGACCCATGACAAAATTTTAAAATGGGGCATGTAAATAAAGTAAAAAGGAGAGCAATAAAGTAAAATAAAAAATAAATATAACAAAAAGATATTGTTTCTACAAAGAATTAAACACCTATAGGCCTCGTTTGGTTGGCGGAATGGAAAGGAAAGGAAAGGAAATCAATTTCTTGGTATTTTCATTAGTTTGGAAAATTACAAGTCCTATCGATTTTCCTTTCTGTTGTTTAGAAACGCCAAAGAAATTGGAAGGGAAAGTGAATACTTAAAAGTGGGAAAGTAAATCCTTGCTTGTATGGATGTAGTCACTTTTCTCCCTAATTTCTTTTCCATTGGGAATCATGTTCTTTTCCTCCTAAATTTTTTTAGCACCCAGACATAAGATAGTAATGACTTTCATTTTCCAACACTATGATTCCGCAAATCAATAAGGCTATAAAGTACAAATATAAGATAATAACCACTATACCTTAACTATTTCGTGTTAAGGGTGGCTCATGATACATACTACATCTATTTTAGATATATCTATATTTGTGCCCTTTTAATCTTTGGTTAAGCCGTCGTCCTGTCTGTACTGGACCAGGACCGTCCCTGGGTATAATATGAGAAAATAAAATCTAAGGTCTAAACTTTTTAATTGGACATGTCTGGACTTAAACTCTAATGCTGACATAATTCCATGATCTATACCCTAAATAGCCCCAAAAAACTATCAATGTGTCTCATACCTCTGTATCCAATCATTTGTTTAGTGCATCAAGAGAGATACAATACAAACTGTTGATCCAAACTGGATCACAGTCAAGCTGATCTTGATAATTAACAAGACGATATCCGTTACGATCCAACTTGACACATCAAGCTCCAAAACAGAACATCATCACATATCAGTTAAAGACAGACATCATCGACGATTGCTTCGGCAGTGCAGCTGTTACTTATACTCTCAGTCTTCACTTTTATCTTTTATTGAGTCTAGGCTATTGTAAGTTGAGTCGCACTGAGTATCTCAAAGCTTAGACTTAATACCCAAAGCTCCACCAAATAAACTCCAAGACAAACCAAGCCCATATAGCCCATTTGAACATTCTGTCCCCTAGGAGACAGAATTCGGGCCGAAATCTGTCCTACTGTCAAGACCCACACCTACCGTGAGGGTACGAGTACGTAACAGCACCCAGCCTACGCCACAGTGTCTGCGGTAGAACGTTGTTCTAGGTCATGAACTATAACTACATAATATGAAATACTCTCCAAAAGGAGGCCAAACACAGAGGTACAACTCAATCACAATCTAAGGTAGAATGTAGCACGATGAAATAGATAAGGAAAACCCTCAAACTGAGGTACAACAAGAAGTATAATAATTAAAGTTAATAACTACCAGTCTCAACATCTCTAAAATATACAACTCTGAAATCAAGGACAACAACTAATCATGAAAAGGAAAAATAGTCTAAGCTATCTATATTAAGCAAGGTATCGTCCTTAGCAGCTGCCTAAACCTCCCCAGGGGTCCACGTCGCAAGTGTCATCTAGGCAAGCTCCAAAGTAAGGGGTGCAGGGTTCCTCATCATCCTATGTAAAATTTTCAACAGGTCCAGTCAGGACGGGAGCGAGCATAATACATCTCACGCAGATCATAACAGGTTAGAATATATAAACATGCAAGAGAGTACGGTACATGAAACTGAAAAAAATACATGATGTAAATAGAGAGAGAACTGTAATAGAAATATCTACTATAAGTAGAGAGCTACCAGTGACTAGTGATTTAGAGAACAAAGTCGGCATGTGAATGGCTTGATTTGCACATGAATATACTAAAGAGGCGCACATGGTTATACTACTTTAGAATTATTCACATGACTATTTATACTCCCCCATACCCCAATCAAAACACAAGGATCCAGACAAGTTATGTTACGCACATGATTTTCACATGAAAGCCCATAAATGGGTGCACATGAAGTATACATGAGGGCTCACAAATGAGTGCACATAAAGTTCACATTGGGGCCCATAAATGGGTGCACATGAAATTCACATGAAGGCTCATAAATGAGTGCACATGAAGTATATGTCATACATGAGATACATGGGAAACATGAGAGCACATGAGAGTACACGAGCATGCATGAACGAGCATGAAGCACATGAGAAACATGAATAACATGAGAGCGAGGAATACATGATGTACATAAAACACACGACATGATGTATCTGATGCTCTCGAGGGTAATATCGTATGAAAGGATCCATATAGTACCAATCTGTGATAATATCGTGACAGCATCAAATAAGATAAACTAGAGCAGGAATATAATTCTAAGCAAGTTATGAAATGATCAGAGAATGTACTCGCCTGCGCTATGAATATCTGTGAGAATATACTGTCCGAGATGAGGTATCTGACTCCTATTTTAGAGCAACACAAGTCAAGATGTATACAGGGGGTGATAAATGAATGTACAATGTATCTGTATGCTGTCTAGGTCAAACTAGACCAAAGTCAACACGTCAACTCTAGTCAACCTCACTAGCCAAACTAGGTCAACTCCTAGCCCAAACAAGTCTCACTAGGCCTAACCAAGACTATCCTAGCAAGCACACACCATTACAAATCATACTAGACTACCAACACACAATTATTGGTGTATTCATACCATACACAAGGCCTTATGCCCTATAGTCTACATCACACTTATTTCATACATTATATATATATCTATCTATATACTAGATTAATTTAGGCAACTTATTTATCACATATAGGCCATTAGCATATATTATATATAGAGAGATAGACATGTGTGTGCGTGTGTTTACAAACTTAATTGTGTGTGTGTGAGCTCAAGTGCCAATGTGTATGCATGAGTGTGTCAATCACAGATTTGTGTGAGTGTGTGAGTGAACATTATGTGAGTGAGTGATTATCATGTGTGTATGTTTGAATGTGTACATAGCTATAGCTAATAGGTGTCAATGGGATAACATATTTCAGATTTTATAGAGGATGTGCCTATGTGTGTCCATGACAGTTTCCTTTGTGTCTCAGGTTTTTGCAATCGTGTGTGTGTACACATGTGACTGGAAACAGTATTCAGATTGATAGGGAGGGTGTGGCTAATATGTGTCAATGTGTTATAGCTAACATGGTAACAGAAAAAATAGTAGGTAGTAGTTTAATTTGTGTGTGTCAACCATTCTCAGGTGTATATGACAGTTAAATATGTAAATAGGAAATGAAATCAGTTTAACTGGTCATTTAATCCAGGTGAGGCCATCTTAGGTTCTAGATTTCTGAAGAAAAGGAAATCACAGTTTTAAATCAACATTTCGAAATCCCTAAATAAACTGTATACAGCATAACCCCATTCATTCTCAGGTACACTGTAAAAGGAAATCTCAGTTGTGTGTGTGTGTTCAGTGTTTGTGGTAGTGGTGTGTGTAATGGACTGAACTGACGTCAATAAATCTGAACTAAACCAACAATAGAACCACACAACAGTAACTGAACCTAACAATTAAACACTAAACCTGGATACCAACATGGGTAGGTAATTAAAACCAACCAAATCCTGGGATACATCTCAGGATTTAGACAGTGAACCATTCTCAGTAAAGTGCGCTTGTGTGTGCACATGGTGTGTAATAGGGAATAGGAATGTAAACTCAGTTTATAAGGAAGGAAAGGAAATCAGTTCATGGTGTGTGAATAAGAGGCCTATGTGTGTATGAGTGACACATGTGTGGCAATTCAATTTTTCTCAGAAAACAGTGGGGTATCAAAACATGGTGTAGTGTCAGTCACATACATGTATGTGTGTAGATTGTGTTGCTCAGATAGAATGATTCTCAGGAATTACATTCTCAATCATTCAAAATGATTGACAGTTAACACAATTTATATTAATATCTCAACCTACTCGAATCCAAGTATCAATTTCAGATTTGTGTACATACAACAATCAATTGAAACACTCAAACCAATTTCAATATCCCAATCCTCAAACACAACTCTTAACCAACATTTGAGCATTCTTATATATATGTAATTAATTAATCTAGGAAACTAAACAGGGGATTTGGTTTTGAAACACATTAATTTCAGAAAAACCACACAGTGCAAGTGTCAGGAATCGACAGTTCATATTCCATTCAAAAACCATTTTAAAACCCAATTCTCAAACACCAAACCTAAATCATCATTTCAGCAATCTAATACACATGTCTATGAATAAATTCTTGGTAATTAACATCACAATTCAGTTTAGAACAGGAAATTGAAATTCAGAAATCACACTGAAAACGTGTATCAGTGAACCCCAAATTTTGAACCCAAAACACATTGAAAATCGAATATATTGCAAACAAAAGGTTGGTAGTGATATTAGAGTATGTGCACATGTCATAGGGTTATCTCTTGTCCAACCAAGTCGACACATTTGTGTCCAAATAACCACACATACACAGACACGATTCTGTGTTCAGACAGTGTCGTGCACACGTGCACTTCACTCGTGGACACGACACAGTGCACCACGTGTCACATGCACCTACCTATATGTTCGTCTAGGGTAGGTCTAAGGGTCCATCACCCTAAATCGGGTCGAGGATGTGTCGTATCCGAACCACAGGTGCGTATCAAACGTGATTTTCCGCGCGTGTGCAGCAGTGCGCGATTCGTGCACGTGCGATTGCTCCCAAACCACTAAACAAAATCCCATGAAAATTTTTGGGCCTCGTATCAGTCACCTAAGAAGTTTCCACACAAAATTTGGTGTCAAGAGATGGCGTGTCCAGTGAGATATGGGACACGGGCAGCAGGGCACGTGCACGGGGTCTGTGCGCATATATGTGTGTCCAATTCCGATACGAATACGATACGAAATTTATTTTAGTCTTTCCAACATTATTATACACATATAGACCTAGGTATCTATGTAATTAGTTTTTCAAAAATCGAAAATAAAAACCTTTGTGACATTTTAATAAACACCTACACACACATCATGATACGTGTCTGATACGGATACCAAACGGACACGAAATCCACCCAAACTCTAGGGACAGCTAGGGGACACTTAGGGCTAGCCTAATATGCAAAGAAATCAGAATTAAAATACAAATTAAGGGGTTTTACCTATAGGTGCAATTTGCAAGAAAAAGACTCAAATGGGGGGCGTTCTCCTTGGTAGCCAAATGCTCCAATTTGGTTCAAACCTGAGATTTCTCTCCATGAACACGAAATAGGGCTATATTAGGATCATTTGCAAAAGACTAGAATGGAAAAGGAATTAAAATGAAGAAACTAGGGCTTGGGGAAGAAATGACATTACCTTTTTCTTCAATTTGTTGAAATCTCAATAAAGAGGCAAGAACAATCAATGAGGAGATTATTTATAGGGGTAATAGCCCTAGGTGGCTGGTCATAAATTGAAAGTTAGGATTAGGGTTGAGTCTAATGGGCTATGGACCGATTTGCACTAGTCATGGAACCAAATTCTAAGTATCAAGCCTATTGACCAATTCACTAAGCCTTCTATTCAAGTCTTGATTCCTACATGACTAACTTAGATTGACTTAAGTTAGACTATGGTCTCACCATGCTAATCAAGTCACCTTAACTAGAGTCAACATCTAGGTTAGTCTCTTAAGTCACATCTAGTAAAAGTCAAATCAACAATCGTCAATCCAATAAATAATTAAATAATTCTAATAAGTCAAAATGACCAACTTACCCCTAGGCTAAAAATGATAACTAGATATTCCAAATCACATGGTTAGGCTCTAGGGTAGACAGTCTCTACGGTTTCACTAGCTGCACATCAAAATCACAAGTCATAATTTTTAAATAGTTTTAAAATGATTAAAAATCACCAAAAATCATATTATTATTTAAATATCATAATTAAATAAATTAAACACAAAATTTCAAAATTATCCTCATTTTAGAAAACTGGGTGTTACACCTACACAGAGTTCGGGCCGAACTCTGCCCCTAGAATCCAAGACCTTAATTTTAGGGTTTCCTGGATGCTAGCTATTCAATGGTCGAAATATTTGAATTTTGTTCTGGCCGAACTCTACCTCTCTGGACTAGTACATATAGGGCTTGTTTCCACTCATTTTAAATCATCCAATCTTCTCATCTTCTCTTCTTCTATAGCCTCATATATTCTAAGCCTACTCTTCCCATCTAACTAGTCACAAAACTTTCTAAGCCCTAAAAGTGCTCAGTGCAAGTCAGCTAGAAGTTTGTGTGCAAGAGATTTCAAAAGAAGTCACTTAGACAATTCTAAGTTTCACCATCTGCAAATTTGCAAGAAGTTGGCGTGCTCTTCTGAGTAAAGGCATGTGGTTGTATGTTATTTCACAAATAGTGGATTTCAATCCTGAGCTAGAGTTCTCAGGCCTGGACTAGTCCTCCGCGAGAGAAATCAGGTTAAAAACTGTTGTGTCTACATATGCTTTTCTGATCTCTTTTTATATTTCGTATTTATACTCTGATTATACTTTCTTTTGGTTGGACTTGAATAGAGTTAATTCTTAATTGGGTATTTTTCACACATACTCTATTCACCCCGCTCTAGAGTTGCCTTTACGTACTTCAATTGGTATCAGAGCTCTGTTCTCTTATATTGGATTAACATCCTAGAGCTGATCCATGGCAATCACACAACCTATCTTTTCCAAATATGGTGAGGGACAGTCCATAAATAGGCCACCCCTATTTGACGAAACTAACTACACATATTGAAAAACTAGGATGAGTTTTTATCAAAGGTCTCTAGACTTTGATCTGTGGACCATCGTCACTGATGGTTACAAGAAGCTTGCCAGAATAGTTGTCGAGGTCACTCTTGTTGAAAAACCCCACGACAAATATTTCGACCAGAAAAAGAAACATGCAAGTCTAGATGCTAGGGTTAATACTCTCTTCTGTGCAATAGACAAGACTGAATTCAACAGGGTCTCTACATGCTCCACCTCACACGAAGTATGGAGGCTTCTAGCGGTGACTCATGAAAGAACCACACAGGTTAAAGAATCAAAGATCATCCATCTGACACAAGAATATAAGGCATTCAAAATAAAGCCAAATGAGACGATTACTCAGATGTTCACCAGATTCCTCGACATCGTCAACCCTTTATCTTCCCTTGGTAAAGTATATTCCAACCATGAGAAGATACGAAAAGTGCTAAGAGGATTGTCGAAGATCTGGAACCCCAAGGTCACAATAATTATCGTAGGAAATGATCTTACGGCTATGTCACTAGAAACTCTGATGGGCAAGCTGATGACACATGAGCTCAACCTCAAAGATTTTGAAAAACTGCTCCAAAAGAAAAAAAAATTGCCTTAAAAGCTCATCGTCGAAGAACCAGTTCAGAGGAAACAGATGACGATGATTCTGAAGGTGACGATCAAGCACTCATGGTTCAAAATTTCAAGAAGTTCCTACGCTTCAACCAAAAAAAAAGGAACAAAAAGATGATAAGAAAGAACCAACATGCTTTGGATACAAGAAGATTGGACACATCAGAAAAGTTTATCCTACAGCAAAGAAAGAAAGCAGATACGAAAAGTTGTACAAGAAACCAAGCTAAAGGAAGTATGCCAACACTAGCATCTGGCACGAAAGCGAGGCCAGTGATTCAGACGAGAAGATGACTCTCCGTGAGATACTGCAAATGTCTGCCTAATGGCAACTTCAGATAAGGTAAATGATTCTCTTGTTGACTTTTTTTTGATGAACTAGGTGATGCCTTTAGTGATCTATTGAAGACCACAAAAAGATTATTAACAAATATAAACATGCTAAGGATAAAATCACGGCTCATGAAGCTGAGATCCATAGACATTCATGCTTATAAGATAATGTAAGAGACACTCCTCCCATAGAGGACGCCGAGGAGGTATCCAAGCTTAAGTTAAGCTTACACGATGCCGAATCTATCATTGAAAAATAAGCACAAGATCAGCACTCAATAAAGAGCTTGCTGAAGAGAAGAACAAATGCAAAGTTGCTACTGCTCGAATAAATGGTCTGACTGCTAAGTATGATAAAGTATTTGCTGCTTCTAAGAAATTAGAGATCAGGCTCGGTAAACAGGTTGTTCAACCTCAAACTCAGTCTCACAGTCACGGCACACACACTAAACACCTACACAATAGAACACGTCATCACAATAACATGCATCCACACGCTACACGTAAACATACTTTTATGTACACTTACTCTCATGCAGCACATAAAACACACACACATAGTTATCATCATCCTGCTGCTACGTATAATAATTATAATCATCCTGTTAATACACACGGTTATTATCATCATCCTTCTACTTCACGTAGTCATCATCATCCTACACCCACATACAGACATCATTATCATCCTGTACCTAATACAAATATGCATGCTACATGTACTTACTGTAGTTTACGTGGACACGTATCTCCACAGTGTAGAATTAGAAAATTAGTTGATATTAATCTATATGCATGGGTACCGAAGACTAACTTTTTAGGACCCACAAGAATCTGGGTACCAAAGGTCACATCTGTAGGTCCTAAAAAATCAAGTTGCATCAATCAACAAAGTCAAAAATGCAAGATATTCATCATTTTGATGAGTTGTGCAGACAACAGATTGCGTAGACATCACTTTGCGCAGGCTGGTTTGCGCATGTTTTCAACTGCGCAGGCTGACGTGGCAGAAGTCATCATTGACTGAATCAAATCAGATCTTCCTGACAGCTGACAACACGAATAACGAGGAAGCTGTTCGTTTTTGACGCTGCACAGTGCTCGAGGGCGGCTGACAGGTGGCAGCGCAATCCGTGTTTGCGCAAACCACTCATGCGTAATCCGTGGTTGCGCAAACCATTTCTGCGCAGTTCATTTTGCATATTCTACCAATATAACTGACCAATTACATGTGGCATTCATGCCATCAATTGCTCATTACGTGGCAACTGTCTATGCACGATCATGCATATTTCAATCAAATGATGCCATGTGTCCCAGATAGTTGGCCCACGATCCAATAACTGCTTGCACAATACAGTGCTGCGCAAACCAGTTGCTGCGCAAATCAGCTTGCGCAGTCCAAAATAACTGAAAGTTAGTTATTTTCAGAACTCTATAAATAGAGTTTCAAGTCTTCATTTCAAGGGGATCAAGATCAGAGATCAGAAATCAGAGAGTTCAGGAGTTCTTGCCAAAGTGCTGCTGCATTCTTCCGAGACTTTTGTCTTCAACTTCAGAGGCTTTTGCCTTCAGTTTCCAGAGTTTTTTTCAACTTCAAAGGCTTCGTCTTCACAGTTCACATCGTCCAAGGGATAAAGCAATCGTCATCAAGATTGGATTCCTATAGTTGTAATTTTCCCAGAATTCTTGTAATCTTTATTACAGTTTGTATCAATAAAGTTTTATACTTTTGTTTTTGCAAACAAAATGGTGACTCTGCTGGGGAAAACTTTCTCCTCCGACGAGGAAGTAGCAACTCAATGTGACGTAGCGTCTATCGGGAAGACGCAGAAGACGCTGGTTGTTAAGGTCAACCAGACAGCCTACGAGGCGATGCTCAACTCCAAGACCACTCTCCGTACTGTAGCCACTTCTGCCAAGAGCAAAGTGCACTCAGTTTGGGTCTCCAAGTCTGCACAATCTGGCAGTTTTGCCACCAAGGATGCTGTACCAATTGCTGCACAATCTGCTAGTCAGACTGCTGCACAAACTGCTGTGCCAACTGTTGCACAGTCTGTCTCAGCAACTGCTGCACAATCTGTTGCAGTCAAGGCTGCATAATCTGTTGCAACTGTTACACAGGCTACTTCATATGCTGCCTTGTCAAAACAGAAGACTCCTATGACTCTGGCGCAATTGGCAGTGGCTTTTCCTGCGCAAAATAGCACTCCAGTATCCAAAATGCATCCCAAGCACTCTAAGACAAGGACTCCTGATGCACTTTCTACCAAAGCTTCTACTGCACAAATGACTAGTGCACCTTCCACCCATGCGCAAACCAAGTCTGCGCAATCCAAGAAAAATAGCCTTTTGGCTAAATTTCCTTCTTCTCACAATAAAAGAAGAGATTCTACTCCTCTTCCCAAACACCCTATTGCCCCTGCGCAATCCACTGAGGGTAGTCCTTTGACTATTCCTCCTTCTCTTCAAAGCAAAGGAAAAGGTCCATTGGTCTTTTCTCAAACTTCCTTGTCTCATGACTTGGAAGATAACAGAGGGAAACGCTATTTAGCTAACCCTTCATCTCAAAACAAAGGAAAAAGCCCTTTAGTCTTTTCTCAGTCTTCTTCAGTCTTTACTGAAGAAGATCCATCTCAATGTGTCTCGGCTCCAATCAATTCAAGAACTCTGGCAAACAAGGATTTTTCTTTCCTTTATAACAAGAGTACTTGTACTAATCAAAGAGGTATTCTGCCTACTCCGATAGCAGAATTCCAGGACCTCCCGACTCTCCAAATTTATCGTTCCAGACAGGGAAAACTGTTAGTGTCTCAACAGAAACTCCTGGGGGTGAATTTGCTGACCTCAGAACTTATCTTAATCGACCTACTTCGGTAAAACGCAAACAGCCAATGCCGAAGGTTAAACATCATCAGAAATAAATCTCCAAAGTCAGAAATCCCGACACTTATGCCAATGAAGTGAGTACTTCCCTGTATACTCAAGGGACTAAACATTTGAAGAATCGGAATCATGTTCCAAATGTTATCAAAGAACAGATCCCTCGAAACTTTTCTCGTCCTGTTGTAGATCTTCGAGAACATCTAAGACAAAAATAGGATAATGTCTCAATATCTCCATCTCAACCATCTGATCATCACTGTAATCATAAAGTTATCATCCAATGCTGTTGTCAAACGACAAAACGATCTGTCTTCGATCGTTAACTTTTGCTAAATCTGAACCTATGTCAGAAGAAGACGAAGTTTTGTATGCTTCTGTTAACATGACTTCCCGAGACACTGGGGGTAAAAGATGCTCTAAGCATGGTAGACTCCGTAAGCCAAGCCAACGGTATTTGGAATTACTTCAAGAATCTTCTGAAGGAGTATTTCAACATACCCGTTCCCGAAGCCGAGATACAATCGGTCAAAGGAATCTTCCTCAAAATCCTTCAAGTCATCTCCCTGTTTCCCAGTCAGGAGATGATTCGTTTTCTGATTATGATGCATACAGTAAAAGTTCTGAACAAACAGTATCTTCCACTGTGCCAAGAGAAGTGACGGCTTATGTTGTCACCGATGATCCAGATGCTTCAACCTCTGCAAATCAGGAACAACGAATTGCTGCACTCGAAGACAAATTAAAAACTATGGCTGAGATGGTTGCTAGTATGCATTCCATCATTGTAGCACAGCATGTTACACCACCAACTACACCTATTATTAGTCCAGAGATCATAGCATCTTCAATACCTGCCAATACTGGGCTGGGGGTAGTGCCTCCCCAAATGCCTCCTGTACAAGTGCAAGTACAAACTACGCCTAGCCATTCAGGAGCTGGGGGTAGTACTTACAACGCTGTTCCTCCTCCTACCACTACAACTCAACCTGCTCCTTCTTCTTCATCAGACGACGCCAATGAAGCTGTCAAACTCTTACGAACCCAGTTTGAAGCATTTAAAGAGAAAGACAATCTACAAAGGTTGGGGATTAAACAGCCCTATCCGGTTGAATGAAAGGACGTTCCGTTTCTCCCAAAGTATAAAATCTCTACAATCTCTCTGTTCGATGGCAGTACTTCCCCGAGTCAATTCATCAATCATTTTGAGGTAATGACTGTTCAACTTCAGCCAAATGACGCTCTTCTTACCAGAGTGTTCGTCGGTTGTTTAGCCGGCGTAGCATACGACTGGTACAGAAGTTTGCCCGATGGTTGCATCACATCCTTTTCAGGTCTCAAACAAATCTTTCTGGAACGGTTCTATGAAGGATTTAATGATATGACTATGTCAGCTCTCAACAAAATCAAACAAAAATATAATGAAACTGCTGAGAGCTTTATTGAACGGTTCTGCCGTGAAGCCTTGAAAATGCCTCCAGGGACTCCAGCTGCTGTCACTATTGATACTTGTAAGGCAAATCTTTTACCTATTATCAGTATGTGGACGGGATCAACCCAATTTCAAGATTGGCCCTCATTCATCGTCAACGCCAAAGCTGCTGAAGTAAGTGCCGACAAGTTCAAACAATTGGGGGTACAAATGTCTAATCCTGATCGCGATGAGCATCAGAATTCAGGTGGTGGCAATCGCCAGAACAATCGCAAAGCGAAAGAGACTTTAAACATTAACTTGAACAAAAATAAAGAATCTTTGGCTGTCAATGTGGCCTCACCTACATCTACTCCTACTCCTTCTGCACCTCCACCGAAGGAACCTCGTCCGAAGGTAGAATATTCCTTTGACGAAAATGACACGGCAAGTATCTTTGAGTGTTTACTCAAAAGCAATAAAATTCAACTCCCTGATCCAAAGAAACCTGATGAAGTCAATAAGACTGATCATCCCAAGTATTGTGTCTATCACCGATTTATTGGACATCCTACTCGAGCATGCTATGTGCTCAAAGGTAAGATTCAAGAGCTTGTCAATGCAGGTGTAGTCACTTTGCAACAAGATGAGAAGACTGTTACTGCAAATATGGTTTCAGTCCAATTTGGAGATTTCCCTCCACAGATGATATAGCATGGTGTCATTCCAATTCCTAAAGCAACCCTTGAGATTGAGAATCTCCCGCTTCCATCCAATGAAGGTCTTATTCCCTTGTCTCTTGACAATGGTGAAATTATGTGGATCCATCCTGATCTTGCTCCAGAATTTGAGATATCTTCCAAGAAGAAAACTCGTTCTAAAGGCAAAACCAAAATCTGCAACATGGTATCTTTTGATCCCATTGTTGACGAAGAGATTCTGTTAGGCACCAGATCAGGAAAAGCTTATTTGAAAGATCATTCTGAAGGTCAAAGGGATCCTACTTCTTCTTCGAACCTGCTCTGGCACAACCTGCATCTGCTGAAGAGGTCCCTTCTACATCTTCACCAGTTGTAGTATCAATTCCTCCTAAGCCAACAACGGCTGACAAAGGCAAGCAACAAGTTCGATTTGACAAACCTCTAAAGAAGTCATCTCCTACTGGGCTTGAGAAGCCTTACAACTTTGATATATTGGCTCAATTAGCCAATACACCAGCTAGGCTGTCAATCTTTGAACTCTTGCGTCTTTCCAAAGAGACACAAGAAACTCTAAGTGAAGCTCTGATGCAGGCTGAAACTTGCTTAACTCTTCTCAAGAAGCCAGAATCAGAATCAGTCTCTTGTCATCACAGTCATAGTGTCTTGGAACTGATCCCAAATATTACCTTCACTCAGGATGATATGCTAATGGAAGATAATAGACATGATCGTCCTCTTTATTATACAGGATATGTAGATTCAATGAAGGTTGATCGTATCCTGATAGATCCAGGGTCTGCACTTAGTATTATGCCAAAGACAATGCTAGATGTATTGAAGATACCAGTGCATAGTCTTTCAACCACGATAACTACTATTCTGGGATTTAATCAAGGAAAGAGTGAACCTTTGGGCAAGATCCGCCTAAAACTCCAAATAGGTAATCTTCGCACAAAGGTGACTTTTTATATCATTGACAATCATGGTTGTTCTTACAATGCTCTCCTGGGAAGGCCATTCCTCCATGAACACAATGTCGTTCCATCAACTCTTCATCAATGCTTTAAATACGTTGATGACAAAGGACAAGTTCACAAGGAAGTTGCGGACCTTTATCCTTTCAAGGGTGTTGAAGCTTATTGCAACGATGCTCGTATGTACAAGGATGAATTTATGAAGGTGGTATTGGCTATGGATACTGAAGAAGATCAAAAAGCAGTACCTCAAGACACTCTTATCATACCTGTTAAGGGGCGAGTTTCTCATCCTCAATCTTCCAGCCACTAGTTATTCACTTACCAGTTCAAAAAAAATCAGTTGATGCTGATGAAAATCAAAGGGAGCTCACCTCTTCTGAGCCACTTGTTATCGACTTACGTCGTAACAAAGACAAAAGCAGCTCATTCCTTCTGAGCCACTTGTTGTTGATCTAAATCGCAACCAGGAAAAAAAGGGAGCTAACCTCTTCTGAGCCACTTGTTATCGACCTCCGTCGTAACAAGCCTCCTCCACGTTCTTCTTCTCCCCCTCTTGTAATCAATTTGACTAACCTGCTAAGGTTAAAGGTCATGTTATAAATACTGATGTACAAATCAATGAAAAAGCACCTACTTTCCAGTATATATGTTATTTATTATACTAAAGTTATCTGGATATGTTAGATAGCTTCCAATCAATTACACTGGGAGTCGTACAATCTCTTCAGACATAAGTTTCGCTTGAAGATCCAGATGATTCTTACCGTATTCACCCTTCTTTGAAGAAAGGTGAAAGTCCAGCATTTTTTATATAAAGACCAGAAACAAAGATTAACTATTCGGATGATAGCAAAGTTAACGATACGGGACATCTCCAGTTCCATCGTTTATAGTCAACAATCAAAGACATCCTCCGAAAGATGGGTTATGACTTCAAAAGCGGCCTTAACTATGGTAAAGGTAGACGAACTCCCATTCGTACAACAGTTCCAAACGAAAAATCACAAAATATTATGACAGGACCAAAAAAGGTCTGGCTTATACTTTCCCCACTGTTATCCCTGCAGCTTCTGAATCAGATAGTGAAAGAACGTTCTAATTCTTCTGATTCCAGATCATGGGATTCCGATACAGCATCGGTGAAGTCCATCGTATAAGCGTCTTCTAATATGGTCTCCGTGAACTACCAGAAAACTGTGATAAAGTATAGAAGAAAGTCCGGAAATAGATCCTTGGGCACATATAGATAATCAATGGGTACTTCATTTTGAACAACGTGAACCTCCTACTGAAGATCAACTAATTCAAATTGATGTAGGGGAAAAAGAGTCACCTCGACCAATCTTTATAGCAAGAATCTTCAGAAGCAGATAAGCAAGAGTTGATTTTCTCATTAAAGAATATTGCGTCTTTGCTTGGAGTACGAAGACATGCCAGGTTTAGATCCCAAGATTGCTACTCACAAATGAATATTCTTCCTAATGCTAAACCTGTCAAACAGCAACAAAGGCGATTTAAGCCGAACTGAAATGATGGACGCAATGATGATGAAGTCAAGAAGCTCATCGCTTGTGTCTTTATTCGAGAAAGAGCAGCATCCTGATTGGGTAGCCAATGTCGTCCCAGTTCTGAAGAAAACTGGAAAAGTTCGAGTCTGCATCGTTCCGAGATCTCAATGAAGATGTCCGAAAGATGAATTTCCTCTTCCTATCATAGACGTCATGATGACAATACTTGTGGGTTCGAAAGGATATTTTGGATGGTTTTTTCGGATATAATCAGATCAAAATGCATCCTGAAGATGAAAAGCATACATCTTTCCGCACTCCTCGAGGAGTCTATTGTATACAGTGATGCCATTTGGTCTCAAGAATGCGGGTGCAACCTACCAAAGGGCTATGAGTACCATTTTCAGAGAACATCTTCGTAAAACAGTCGATGCTACGGGACGATATTGCTGTTAAAAGTCGTCTAAAAGAAGATCACATCCAAGACTTGAGAACATATTTAATCATACGTCAAACATCAGCTAAAGATGAATCCCACCAAGATTTTGGGTGTCTCTAGTGGCAAATTCTCGGCTTCGTCATTACCTCTAAGGGTTACAGTGGATCCCGAGAAGATCAAAGCATCCAAGAGATGCGTCCTCCACGCAACCTAAAAGAGCTACGAGGATTCCAAGGCCGACTTGCGTACATCAGGCGATTCATTTCGAACTTGTTAGATGCTGCAGACCATTCACTCAACTAATGAAGAAGGGTATCTTTTGTTGGACTGAAGAGTGTCAACGAGCATTCGACGATATCAAACAATATCTTTGAACCTACCAGTTTTGGTGCCACCTATCTCTGCATTCCATTCTTGTGTATGTCCGTGCTATGGACCATTCATTGGGTGCTTTACTTGCCAAAAGAACAAAGAAGGCCATGAACAGGCTATCTACTATCTTAGCCGAACTATGATTGGTGCTGAACACCATATAGTCCGGTCGAGAAAGAATGCTTGGCTCTCATGTTGCTGTGCAAAAGACGATTATATCATTGGTCACAACTTCATGTTATATCTCGAGTTAACCCTCTCCGGGTACTCATGAAGAAATCGAGTACACTAATTCTCGGTGGTACATGGGCAATCCTGCTAGCTCAATATGACATGGTGTATGTTCCCCAGAAATCTGTCAAGGTCAAGCGTTGGCGGACTTCTTAGCAGCTCATCCTGTTCCTGAGACATCTAAACTCTATGATGAAATTCCTGACAAGACATTAGAAGTCAACATGATCTCCGAAGAGTTCCAATCTGGCGTTTATTCTTTGATGGGCTTCAAGAATTGGACCAAATGGTGCTATAGTGGCAGGTGTTGGAGTTGTTTTCGTTTCCAGACGGATAACTATCCAAAGAGCCTACTCTTTAGATGAACCTTGCTCCAACATTGTGGCAGAGTACAATGCCTTACTTGTCGGCCTTCAGCTAGTAAACAACTGAATGTGAATATCTGGAAGTTTAGGTGATTCTAAATGGTTGTGAACCAGGTTAGAGGAACCTATGAAGTCGTCATCAAGACCTGGTGCCTATCATGAAGTGGCAATCAATATAGTCTACATCATTCAAAGCCTCTTATCGACTATGTTCGACGGCTTGCAATACTGAAGCCGATGCTTTGGCCAATCTTGCAGCGTCTTAGCCATCCTATCAAAGGCATCAGGTGGTGGTATTTCTAAACCGAGAACTGTTCTGTATTGAGAACAATCGTAATATTGAATTTAGCAATCTTGCTGAAGTCGAAGTTATTGATGACGATAGGAGAACTCCTTTTATCGATTTCGTATTACATGACTACTCCTGAAGATCCTAAGGAGGCTACAAGCGTGTCGACGTCGATCTCTACGATTTATTACAATCAAACCACCAAAGCACTCTATCGGCGAACTTATGATGGTCTTCTCTACGTGTTTAGCTGGTGATGAAGCCAAACAAGTGTTGCGTGAGCTCATGATGGCGTCTGTGGAGCCATCAACTGGTCCTAAATACAGGATCGTATTAGAACGTATGGGTTATTATTGGCCCTCTATATAGCACATGCCATTGAAATACAAGGAAATATCGTGCTTGTCAAATCCATGCAGACTTCATTCATCAACCCTCGGAATTCTTACATCCGACTGCTGCTTCTTGGCCTTTTGAGCGTGGGATATGGACATCATAGGTCCTATTAATCCTCCTTCTTCTAGAGGACATCGGTTCATATTGGCGATAACCGATTACTTCGCCTAAGTGGGCCGAAGCTATACCTCTGGCTGAAGTCAAGACTCAGTGTCATTAACTTCGTTAAACACCATGTCATCTATAGATTCGGTGTACCTCGAAGAATCATTCATGACAATGGACCTCAATTCATAGTCAGAAGTTCATAGATTCTGCGATGATCATCGGATTAACAATGTTGCTTCGACGGCCTACAATCCTGCCAATGGTTTAGCTGAATTTAACAAAACCATTATTAACCTCCTTAAGAAATTTGTATCCACTAACAAACGGAATTGGAGCAAGAAACTTGGCGAATGTCTTTGGGCCTACGAACTACAGTCCGTAATCCCACTGGTTTACACCTTTCTTTTGGTGTATGGCTGTGAAGCTGTCCTTCCTTGGAGTTACAAATTCCTTCTTTAAGGATTGCTATTGCCAAGAGCTCACCACAGAAAAGACCTTCTTCGACTTCGAGTTAGAAGCATTGGATGAAAGCGGTTAATGGCTCAACACAGCATATTGAGTATACCAAGCCCGCATCTCAAAGACATTTAATCGTAAGTGAAGGTCAGAGCCTTTCAGCAAGGAGAACTTGTTCTAACGGTCAGACGTCCTATGACTAGACTCATATGAGCAAAAAGAAATTCGATGCGAAATGGGAAGGTCCCTATGTTGTGAGCAAAGTCTTCTCAAAACGGAGCTATACTTTCAGAACTTGATGGTCGAGTTGCTATGATGCCTATCAATGGCAATCTTAAAGAAGTATTATGTATAAATATAAACTTGTAAATTATCAGACAGAATCAAGTTCAGATATAAAATTAAATTTTATTATATAATAGTACATATAAGGTCACTATCATCTTTTCTACATTGGGACGAGAGGCCACTGCCATCCTTCTCAAAAATACGGTCAGCAAAAAGAGCCGAGAACCTCCTTGCTGGATCCTACAAGAAAACTTGCAGGCGGCCATCTCATGGCTTCTTCTTCTTTAGTCTTTTCTGGTTCGAGCAGGAAGTCAAAATGTCCCGCGGGTGGTTGGGGTGCAAACGAACCTTCGCCGCTTCTGCCTATTCGGCTGAATTGGAATCGGCAGGGCGTTTTCAATACCTTCGAACCTTCGAGACAGTCAACCTTCTTAGAGGCTTCTCCGGAAAACATTTTATGTGAAGAGTAGAAGTGTTCGTTCCTGTCAGATTTTTGCTATTTATAGACAGAAGTTTCTTCAATTAATGAAGATTAATCCATCCGACGGTTCATCCGTTCATTAATACTGACGGTTCATCCGTCATTATCACATTCACGACGGTTCGTCCGTTCATAAACACCTGACGGTTCATCCGTTCATTTATTTACATATCCGAGGTTCGTACGTTCGTTAATATCTGACGGTTCATCCGTCATCTATTGTGACGGTTAACCCGTTCATTTATTATATTGACGGTTAATTCGTTTATTTCAACATCATTGCTTACCGTTACCCTTTCATCGTTACTTGCCGGTTCGTTCATCATTTCATATATATTGACGATTCATAATCGTTCATCTTCTACTCAGCACTTGTCGTTTCGATAAGTTGTCAATAAATATCTAGTATTTATATCTGAATAAGATATGCAATAAATAATGGAGCCACAACAAAAGTCCTTATATCAAAATGAGACATTACAAAAATGCAGCTACAGCAACAAAACCCAAATACAAAATCAAGAAGGAGGGACAATAGATGTCATTTGCTTCAATGTCTGCAGCTCTTCTTCGTGTGTCGACGCTACTATCTTTCTTGCTCCTCCTCCCGCTTTCTTCGTCAAAAATGGGATATCTACTGTCCTGTGGGTGATCTCTTAACCATGAGTGGTCTCATACTCATTCCTTTCCTCAATCAATGCATTAAATGTTCATCACCAGTTGGTGATAACAGTTTCTTCTTCAAATCTTGTTGAAGGCGAGTAATTTCAGCCTTCAGTTCAGCAAGTCGCCGTCCTTGCTTTCAGCCACTAGAGTAATTGATTCTATTTTAGAATTATATTCTGCTGATTTTGCTGAATGAGCTTCTACAGATTTTGGAGAGTTAACCTTTCCATATCAGCAGCTTGAGCCAGCCGCTCCAAATTCAGCTTGTACTAAAGAGCTACATCTTTCTTCTTGAGTTCTTTATATCTTGATGGAGACTTCTAGTTCATCCAGTATATGTTCAAGGAGAGTGGCCTGAGCTTCGTCTCCTTGGTCTTTATCTTATCAAGAAAAAAGTGGGCTTCCTAACCATGATGAAGTCAGCTCTTCTTTCTATCATTTTTGGACAAGGGATCTCAGTGATTCGAAGAAGCATTTGGTAATGACTGGATAACCTGCTGATTGATGGCTAAAGTTCCAAGAGTCGCTGCTACTCCGATGAAGACGGGGTAACAGGTTGCGCGATTCTTTGAGGTTGGACAATAGGCCTTTAAATAAGGGAGTAGAGTAGAGCTGGTTGTCCTCCTTTTGATCTTCTGCAAAAGTAAAATATATATTTACTAATTGATTGTTGATGAACAAAAA
>JANAVB010028818.1:3260560-3262863 GCA_029216955.1 Iris pallida | reverse complement strand
GGACTAGCGCTCCCGTCGGAGAGCATCTCTTCAAAAGCTTGCTGGGTCGAAACGAACAACCAGTATCTTTGCATGGAGCCAAGGTTGGCTGCGTCCGATTGTGTCACCAACTTTTCAGCAGTGGAGAAGTTAGTCTCCAGCAGAGTCGATATCGTATTTGCCATTGATTATCAAAGAACAGAACAGTTTTATGGGAGGACTGAACTTTAATTCACAATTACAAACTCGTTTGTACAAAGAGAGCCTAGAAATAAAACCTAGGAAAAACAATCTAAGTACAATTGTTTAATTTGGATTCTATAGGGTGATGGTAGAGGCTCGAAAAAGTGTTATCAACTCTGTCTTACTCCTTGGACGATCAAACAACCTTGGCTCTGGCAAAGAGTGCTCTCTTCTCTGTGTATGTGTATTGCTCTGTGGATGCTCTCTCTGTGTTGCTCTATATGTGTGCAAAGGAATAATCCCATGCTATTTATAGGAATTTATGATGATGGGGTGTACAGCCACGTGGCCACATCCTTGTAACTGTGCCTTGAGAAGTGGACGATTGGGGATTGGTTAAGATTAATCTTTATCTGTTTGTTGTATTAAATCTGGACTGTTATGTTGGTTAAAATAAATCTGAACTGCTATGATCTGTTGGTTGCAATAAATCTGAGTTGTTAAGACTTAGTCACTTCTGTCATGTGTCCCAACTGCCACTATATTGTGAGCCGTATGAAGGACTGTCCCCCTGTCTGAGCCGTATGAGGGTGGCCTCATAACTGAGCCGCATGAGGGTGGCCTCATAACCGAGCCGCATGAGGGTGGCCTCATGACCGAGCTGCATGGGGTAGCCTCATAACCGAGCCGCATAGGGTGGCCTCATAAACCGAACCTCATGAGGGTGGCCTCACAACCGAGCCGCATAAGGGTGGCCTCATAATCGAGCCGCATGAGGGTGGTCTCATAACCGAGCTGTATGAGGGTGGCCTCATGTCTGAGCCGCATGAAGGCCACACAGGCGATCCGCATATAGAACTTTCTTGGACTTTGTGAACTGTGTCCGATATTATGAAGATTCTTTCTTTTTTATGAGCATGTTGCATCTCTTCTTTATATTAGATCCACCATGTCAGAGCTGTCACTTTGTGTCAGAGCATTAATGGCCAGCTGCACGGAGTAATTATAGCCAACTGTATGGGCCTATTTTGAACCGCATAAGGCCATGTGGCTTTTCTGAGCCGCATGAAACTATCTGAGCGCATGAGCTCTGAGCGTATGAAGCTCTCAGGGATTTTTGAACCGCATGAAACTCCCCAAGTTTTGAAACTCCCAAGTTTTGAGCGCATGGTTTTCATATTGATTCTGGACCCCATAAGAATCATTATTCTTTTCATGCTTCTACACTCAGACTCATATTCTCATCAGACAACCAGGATATCAGGCAGTACATTCTCTGACGTTTCATACTTGTTAGGAATTATATTCTTGTCATAGTTTAATTTACTTGATGCTGACACGATATTATCACGGATTAGTACTATATGGATCTTTACATGAGATATTATCCCTCGGGTGCATCGAATACATCGTGTCATGTGCTTTTCATGAACATCATGTATTCTATGGACTCTTATTATTCATGTATACTCATGGCTCATGTACTCTCTTGATCTCATGAACATCATGTATAAACTATCATATATAATAACATAACCTGTCTAGATCCTTGTATTTATTGGGGCATGGGGAGTAGAAATAGTCATGTGAACAATTCCAAAGTAGTGTAATCATGTATAAACTCTTTAGTGTAATCATGTACAAATCAGTCGTTCACATGTCTATCTTGTACTCTAAATCATACAGTTCTCTATTCATATATAGATAACTGTTTATCAGTTTCTCTCTTTCTTTCATGCTTATTTCTTTCAGTGTTTCATGTATCTTAACCTATATCATGGTTTATATTTTCTGTCAGATATGAACTGCGTGAGATGTTTATGTCGTTCCCGTCCTGATTGAACTGTTGAAAATATTACAGGTGATGAGGTTTTGTCCTACATATTATGCACAGGCTTAGATGACACTGGTGACTTGGACCCTGACCCTCAGAAGGATCCTACAGTCGCGGAGGACTTGCCTATTGTCTAGATTAGATCTCTAGACTAGTTTCCCATTAGTTGTCTTTTTCATGTACTTTCAGTTTCTGGATTTTTGATGTTTGTATATTCAAATATTACTCTCATTTTTAGCTGATTGGAGATTATTCATTTATCTTCTTTACATCTATTCTCTTTATTCACACCTTAGAAGCTGTGATT